>JAFIDM010000004.1:9177065-9195435 GCA_023159025.1 Thereuonema tuberculata | reverse complement strand
TTTTCCAAGCATTATAAATTCAATATATACTTAAAATATTAATTTTTTGTTTGTTTTTCTATTTGTATGCTTTTCTTTTTTGGAAAATGTCTCTTATTGTTGTTTTTTTGAGCAATCTTCCGAATTCTTAGAAACGTCGCAAAAATAAAAATCTTGGGAACTGGATACGTAAGAGTGATGGTATCTCCGATTTGTTTATTCCTTTGGTTGGGCTATCGAGAATCCTTTCTGGTGGTCTGACTTTGACATGGGTAACAAAAGAAATAACAGGAAGGCTGAAGAACATCCATCCTGATGATTCCCCAACCTTCGGACAGATATGGGAGGAGAAACATCCATACCTTATGTGGGATTCGAACCTATACCTTGCGTTTAAGTCAGCATCTTAACAATGAAGCTGATGATTAGACCTTCAGACCGTCGCAGAGCGGTGGATATGTAAAAATGTTTTATTGTTGTGTATCGTTAACATAAGTAAGGTTAAATTTATGAAATAGTCCAGGGAAATTAGACAAAAAAGTGGCCGAACTCGGACATTTGAAACCTCAAGCTGAAAATTGGTAGAAATGTTGAGAATAGTGTTCTGATTGATTTCCCAAAATTCCCAAAAAATCCATCTTGGGGAAAATCCGCCATTTTGAAAAAACCGCCCCCATCGTGGATTTGTCGAGTTTTAAGCATAGCAATTGAACCGAGTGTCTGATTGTATTCGTTTTTGCACCAAATTACTTAATTCAGGCTGCGCTCTCATCTAAAACACTAAAATTAATAATTATAGACCAATTTTGGTGCTCGAGAAAAAATAATATTTATTTAAATGCGACAAACGAAAATTGGTCTAAATTTATAATAAATATTATCGTAACATACAAAAAAATGAATCAAAGAAGACTTCAAAACACAAGACGTGAAGTACAGGCAAAAGCAGCAATACAAATACATTATGAAGGGTAAAAGTTAGGTAGCTTATTTCGTGTTGTCACTGGAGCTCGACTGGCTGTTCACTCACTGGCGAAAATCTTTCATTCACTGGTAATGCATGATCTGAACAATTGTAACCTAAATTAGCGTCGATTTAATAACAGTAAAAAGTAGTCTTTAAATTTTGCAGTTATTTACCGTTACTATGACAACACGTCGGCCAAAGGTTCAACGTCATCATCGCTATCCGAGTCACCGTAGTCCATACAATATGTGCAGCCATGTCCTGCGCAGTAGCCGCACATGCTTGTGCAAATACGGTTTAAAACCGTGTCTTCTTCACCCGCGTCTCTTCTCGCAACCACAGTTACAGTTGCAGGATATGATGTTCGGTATCCGCTCCGGTGCTGGTTCTTCTTTAGTTGGAATGGGTGTCAGCTGACTTGCATGATTCATCCATCCCCACTCTTCTTACGGCAGGCGATTCCCCATCCAAACCTAGAATTATTAGTTGACGACCTCCACTGTCTCCCTTAAACAAGCTTGAACTTCTTGAAAGATCCCTTTGTGCCTTTTCAGAACGGAGCAGAAGTGGTATTACATCCACTGATTTTCCACGTACTTCACATACTGGAGACAGATGTGGCTGAAATTCCCTGGACGCGCCCTCACAACCCGGTGCAGGAGGAACTGTAAACTCTGCGTTCACTGGAAAGTTTGTCTTGGACGGCGCTATCTCTTCTAAAACGTTGATCAATCCAGACGTAGTGCGTTTCCGCATCAATATCCCGTCAAACACCGCTGGAGGCATTGCTGCAAGTTCATATGTCAGGTACTTCTTGAGGTCAACATCGTCACGCACAACACAGCAATCAGTGAAAAAGTTGGTTAGGGTTGATCTGTGATTGATTTCCTTGCTTGCAAACCACGGGAGAGAGCCTCATCACAGTTAACTGTATCGTCGGCTACTATACCGGTAGACAAGAACATTAGAAGGTTCGTTGAGTCGTTAAAAGGATGGTGGGACTGGAGCCAGTCTACCATCTTGCAAACGTCTGCCTTATCTCTCACTTGCGAAGACTCTCTTAGCTCCACATGTTGGTCGGAGGTTTCGGCGAAGACTCCACAAAATCTTTCAGTGGCGTCGATTACATGTGCAGATGAAGGCATTGCACAAACCCATTGAGCAATGACGTTATCCGTCAATCCACGTCCATGTGTGAGTCCACCCGCCGTCTTCATGTTTCTCATCAACACTTGCTCTATAGTTATATTGGTCCATATGCCTGACCAGAACTTTGCAGATCTCCTGACAGTGAAGCAGCCTTCCTTAACAAATTGCCGGAACTCCAAGGGAGTCATAACATCCTCGAGCTGAGATGTCCCGCAGAGTGGAAATACGGAATCATTCTTTGGACACACAGCAAGTGAAGAACCCAAACTCCAAAACGTTCAGCTCTGACAAACAGACGCATGATGCCAACCATCTTAAAAGAATCGCACCCATAGCTTCGCAGTGAGCCGTCTAGATGAAAAGAGGGCTTTCAGCTTTGCTTCGAACAACTCTGCTGGCTGGACGATGTACTCTGACGACAAAACGTCATCCACTGAAGTCGTTCCAGAGTGTGGTCTGAGTGTGTTCGTTTCAAGCGATCGCTGAGAAGAGAGTCTGCGTCTTGTATATCCTGAATATCGCCAACGACAGCTGCATCAGAAGATGTGCGCGGACAGCTAGAGCGTAGGCATGGCCGTTAACCATCTCGGTCACTGTGTTCTTTGCGTACACCGTCTCCCACAATTCTTCCAAGCCTGATAACCAAACACTGTGCCAGTTGAGCCATGCGCAAACTCGGCTAATTTAAAACTTGCTCATTGGCGCATCTTTTTTTTGTTTTGTTTTAAAACTGCAGTTAGGAGGGTTTTTATCAACAACGACAGCTTTTTAAACAGGCTGTTCAATGTTTAATTTGTTTCATTCTAGGTTCCAGTTTGGATGGGGAATAGCCTACCGGAAGCAGAGTGGGGATGGATGGCTCATGCAGTTCAGCTGACACCCATTCCAACTAAAGAAGAACCAGTACCGGAGCGGGTACTGAATATCATATTCGGCAACTGTAACTGTGGTTGCGAGAAGAGGTGCAGAAGAAACGGTTTTCCTTGCGCATGTATGTGCGGCTTCTGCCCAGGACATGGCTGCACAAAACGTATGGACTGCTCTAACTCGGATAGCGATGACGACGTTGAACCTTTGGCAGACATGTTGTCGTAGAAACGTTAAATACCTACAAAATTTAAAGAACACTGTTTTACTTGTCTTAAATTGACGCTAATACAGGTTATGTTTCTTCAGATCATGCATTACCGTCAAAGATTTTGGCCAGGCAGATTAGTGAACAGGCAGTCGAGCTCCAGTGATAACACGAAACAAGCTATCTAACTTTTACCCTTAATAATATATTCTATTGCTGCTTATGCCTATATTTCACGCCTTGTGTTATGAGGTCTTCTTTGATTAATTTTTTTATGTTATAATAACATTTATTATAATTTTAGATCAATTTTCGTTTGTCGCATTTTCATAATTATTATTATTTCTCAAGAACCACAATTGGTCTATAATTATTAATTTTTAGTGTTTCGGAAGGTAATGCAGCCTGAATTACGTAATTTGACGCAAAAACGAATAAATTCAGACGCTCGGTTCAGTCGCTATGCTTAAAACTCGAAATATCCATGATGGGGGCGGTTTTTTCAAAATGGCGGATTTTCCCCAAGATGGATTTTTTGGGAATTTTGGGAAATCAATCAGAACACTATTCTCAACATTTCTACCAATTTTCAGCTTGAGGTTTCAAATGTCCGGGTCAATGTCTAATTTTCCTGGACTAAAATAAAAAAATTTGACTAAAATAAAATGACTTAGTTTTGTTACTTATTATGCAAAAAAACAAAAAAATCTTTGAATGCAGTACAATTAACATAAATAAATATCTGCTTCTAAGTTAATTAATAACTTACTTTATACAGTACTTAACTTTTTTTTTTACATAGTCGTGACGACTATCTCATTTACTGATAATCTTATATTTATAAAATTAAAAATCTTTGTTATTTTTTACCTTTATGTTAGTAATGTATTGGTCATTAAAAACTGCTAGTTAGGTAAATGAATCAGTCTGATAGCTACATTTTCTGCGCTGATCCCTATAGAAATTATATATAGGCTTATTCACAATTCCTAGACGTATTTCAGAGGCTCGGCGGCGGAAAATGGTAGTGTTTGCCTCCGAGATATCAAATAAAAGCGAAACTCACTAAGTTTGTTTTTTTTTTTCCATAAATGTTCTGTGTCGGCCTTCCGTGACGTGTCATTCATCCAAGCGGTAATCCAGTTCTGACCATACGCTGTGCAGTGTACCTCTGACGATGTTTGCAATTTTATTGGTGATAAGATGTCGCAGTTCAGTTGAGATCAGCAGGAAATGAGGAACGAACACTATCTTTCACCTACCTCCAAGGAAAACGTCTGAAGAAATCACATCTGGTGCAGAGGCGGATTTACACTTGCCACCTATGGGCTAAGCCAGATTAGCCGCCCTTCCTCCTGACCTACCTGTCTGAATATATCACTAGTAAACTATACTGATGTTTATGTGTAGTTTTAAGCTGTTACTGATAATTTACAACTAGTCTATTCGTTAGAATTTACTTACTCAGAGTATGAAAACAAAAATATATAAATATATAGGCCCATAATGATGTATTCCTTTCCTTAAGAACACATTCTAAAAATATGTTGTAAAAAGTTGTTTAACAGAAAATTGAACATCAAAGTTAATTTAAATAATTGGAATATATTTCGCACATAACAGTCGCAAAAGATATATACTAGAAAGTAAATACAGGTATAACCAAATGATGAATCATTCTGATTCAAATAAAAAATTACGCTCTGTTCGCATATACTTTACAAACACATCAAACAGCCAGAAAATGTTTGTTTCTTTTTATGTTTCCCTCAGTTTCTGCTTGAAATATGACACTTAATATTTTTTGAATATTAATATTATTTAATAGTACAGGATTTTTTTTTCCTATTTTTTGCCGCTCCCTAAAGTTGCCGCCCTGGGCTGTAGCCCTTTTAGCCCTCGTTTAAATACGCCTCTGCTTTAACCCTCGGGAAAGCAACCCAGTATCCATTTAACAGAGGGCTGGGTGAACCTTAGGCTCTATTTGGAGGAGAATTCAGCTTGGAAAAAAATCCCCCATCTGGCTCCTCCAGGCTGCAGCCTTATGAAGTGGCTATTGGGTCCACTTCTAATACATAAGCACTTCTACAGAATAAAAGTTATTATTTGCTTCAAATGAATTAGGGATTTGCTATTTTTGCCATAGCTTTCTGTTAGGCAGCTATTATGACTGGAAATGGATGTTTCCCTATAAATAAACAAACATAGGACATCCAGCTACAACTGTGCTTCTCCAGAAAAACAGAGTAATAAAAAATCTAAACATTAAAAAAGAAAAAAAAAGTAAAAATAGTACAAAAATACAGAAAAATAATTTAAAAATTAGCAGCAAAGTTGTAGAAAATCATACGATCTGTATTATTCTATGAGCTACATCTATATATAGAATCTAGTTTTCCAGATCTGTGTGTGTCTGATGCACTTCCATAACAAAGCCCTTCTGTGTTTGAAAAATAATTTTAATTTCCTGTGAAAAATAGAAATAATGTTTACAATAAAATGTTCATAATAGGAATGGAATCTGCAACCTTCTGATCCAAAGTCGGATGTCCTTTCCATTAGGCAATGGGATCTACATTCTAATTATTGCGGTTAAATATCTCTTATCACTCCCTCTGTGTATGTGTGTGACGCAATGAGAGAAGAGTCTGAGAAAAAAAAGAAGCCCATTACTTTTAGCCTATTAGATTAAAATTTAAATGTCGATGTTCATTGTTTTAGCCTACTACAAGCGCAAGCCAGACGAGCATTAGATGCCAAAGAGTCGTTTGACTTTGGAAGAGAAGGTTGCAGGTTCTATTCCTGTTGTGGATGTTTTATTGTAAAAATTTCTATTTTTACAGGAAATTAAAATTATTTTTCAAACACAGAGGAAGTGTACTGTTATGAAAGTATGTTAGGGAAGGGCATTAGACACAGACAGGATTGTAGGATTTTCTACAATTTTGCTGAAGAGACATTTCTCGACATGAATGAAGAAATTAAAAATAATATTTAAACACAGAAAAAACTTCTACTTAAAAAAAACTCTATCTCAGCTAAAAGCCATCACATTGTTCTCCCATCATTGTATACACTAGAATAGAATAAAACAGTAAAAGATCTGGATGATTTAAAAGTTTAAAATAATGAAATGATATTTTCATTTCTATCTTTAAAAAAAGGATAAAAAACTATAACTGAGTTGACTAAAAGATGTATATTCAACTAACCTGTGATAATTGAAAGAAAAAATACTAGTTCAAGATTAGCTTCTATTAATGCTGTCTGCAATTATCTAGGATTAGCCTTAAATGTTTAATTGAAATGTCTATTTTATTATCTTACTACATCCTACTTCATATTTAATCAATCTTTTGCAGAAACAAGATAATGCCTAAGAAATTCTGACATGACTGGGTATTCAACAGAAAACTGGAGTGAGTGTTAAGTAATTCCGAAGAACAAAAAACAACAATAATAAAATAATTAGCGGATCGAATCAGAAAGGCAATTTGTTTTGGTTATGTTTATGTCCACTTTTTTCTTGTTTCATTTAATCTTAATTTTGCGGCATGTTATATTTATTTCAATTCATTTGCTTAGTAATAAATAACCTGCAGTCCTATCAGTCATTAGGAAGAGGTTATTCGTTGTGCAAGTCAGCACAACATTTATTTTTGTTTTTTGTTCTTCAGGGTGTGATGGTGGCCTTCATATATGATCTTGCCTTTCTGAGTCTTTTATCGGGGAAGGCGGAGATCGGGTTGATGAGTCCCCTGTAGGACGAAACGGCCATTCCCGATTCCTTCCCAGTAATTGAATCAGAAAGGCAATTTGTTTTGGTTATGTTTGTGCCGACTTTTTTCTTGTTTCATTTAATTAAGTAATTGCTTTAACATCGATTGAAGTTAATAAAATATAGCAGGCATTCAAATCATTATACTGAAGTTATTGAAGATTCACATCTATAACAACTCTGAAAGCCTTGTGCAATTAAAATATGCAAAGCATATGCACAGCAAAGCATTAAAATATGCACTGCAGCAAATATGCACTACTAGGACATTATAATCCTTCAGAAGAACCTATGAAAGAAAAAAACTTAATCATGTCAGGATTTTCAATGGAGACTGGATTTTTTTCCACTTCATATATCAAAGTAAATCCCTTCTCTCCCTAATTTATACATTAGAAATATTAAGTGTAGAGTACGATAAAGTATAAAAAATGAAAGCAACCTTGAAAAGAAAACACACTGGCATTATTGCCTCTGAATTTGGAAGTAATGCCATAGCACTATGTGAGAACAGTTCTTTAATATATTGGATAGAGATTCTAGAATGATTTGTGCGAATACCTAATATTTAACAAGAGCAGAACAAAAAGCATGAAGGTGTAATTGGAAGGTTTGATGATAAACAAGGGCAAGCATGTGAAACCTGAAAAGAACACTTATGGGGGAGGCAGTGAACTGGTTTGGAGTGGCATATCGATAGGTGAATATACAGACCGACATAATTGGATATTTAAGTAATATAATGATTTATGAGGGATTCTTTCCACTCCAGATGAAGTTGATTCAATGTTTCAGCTCAGTTCCTTTAGTGCTGTTGCATTGTCAATATTTTGGAGCATATGAGTTCATGGCCTTCTTCAAAACAATGACAAAGCAACAGTGCAGAAGTTCATGTAAATCTCAAACATCTCTTGTTGAAGGCCCAAGTAACCAAGCTGAAATATTGAATCAATTTCATCCAGAGGGGAAAAAAATCCCTTATAAAAGATTATTATATTTAAATATCCAATTATTAAGGCCCACCCTTCCTTTAGATGCAAGTTATAGACCTCTGTATGTGCTTCCAAGAGGAACAAGAATGCTAGACAATACAGACATGACCTTTTGGAATCTTATGTTTGTTCTTACACTGGTGGAATAGGTAAACATTTTCCCTACAAGATGGTAATTCACATTCATACTGAGCGATGCTGATAGATTAACATTGTAAAAAGGAGACTATTGTGTAAATATGGATTGGCCAATCAGGTCTCCTGACCTTAATCTTCTTGAGAATGTTTGGGATGCCCTTGGGAAAAATGCTGCTGCCCTCAATCACCTTCCTCAAGATCTGGAGGGCAATAGAAGAGCTTTTAAAAGAAACAATGACTGCTGCTACCTACTGAGCTCTTAAGACATCATGAAACATCCCTTATTGAGATATTTTGGCTATTTAATTTGTCACGTTATTTGTGATGTGGTTCTGTAAGTGCTATTGTTGAAGCAAATCATTGTTGTTTCAAGAATAATGTTTTTGGTCGTTGGCTACAGGTTTTCACCAACTTTCATACAAATTAATCATATATTTTATGAGTTATAATTTTTCTGTGACTAATAATCAGTCTAGCAGTTTAGAACTGAATAATCCTCACAAGAATAACACGAAAGAAGAATCCCAGACCTTGTACATTTGTGAAATTAATATATGGGTTATTTACTTTTCTATATTTTCTAGTGTTTTTTTTTTCTAATGAAACAATAGCAATTTTGTAAATAAGTGAAATATAGGAATCAAAAATAGAATTCAATCAGTATAGGAGATTTAACTAATGTAAGGTAACATTTCTATTAATAGCAACTAACAGGAACTATTGGTTTCCTAATGAAATTACTAGAAAAATATACATAAAGAAAAAAAAAATATCTCCATACCAACCATTTATGCATTGTTGGAACAGAAGTCTAAAATATTCAATATTAAATAATTCCTTGTTTTGAATAAATGAAAAGTTTGGGAATCATTAATTCCCATCAAAAACAGTGGTGAAATTGAACAAGGTAATTAATGCTTTTAGACCGTGTCAAAAGCAAAGCGGCCCCATAATATGCACAATTTTATAAACACAATTTTGAGCGAGACCGTTCTTTATGCAAGCGTGAAGCTTCTCGCTTTGTATCAGCATTTCGTTTTCCGCACGTCGCCACAATCACATTTATAATGCAGCTCTACAATCATCACAACAATGATACTACATGCAACAATTGCACTTTTTGCAATAGCAACATTCACATTCATAATAATAATAATGAAATTAAAACTATACCAGGTTTCTTGGTTTTTAGCAACCCATTATTAGCAAAACACTTATTACAGCTTGCCTGTAACACCGCTAGGGGACCGCTATTGTCTGGATGTCACACTCTGTAGCAGCCGAACGGTTAGATATATTCGAATGCAACCTTCACCATTGTGTTCAGCATCAAAAAGTAGGTGACCACGTGTAAAAAATCATGACGTCTATGACCACTCCCTGACCTCCGCCCCCCAAGGCGATTTCTTTTTTTAAAAAACACCTTTAAAAGACAGGAAACGCCTTGGTGGGTCAGGGAGTGGTCCTAGAGGTCTGATTTTTTACACGTGGTCACCAACTTTCTGATGCTGAACACAATAATGAAGGTTTCATTCGAATATCTATAATCGTTTGGCCGCTACAGAATGTGGCAGACAGACAGGATAAAACCAAGAGCGGTCCCCTAGCGGTTTTACAGGCAAGCTCTAACTTAGGGGCCACTAAAAATGATAATAGAATAGATACTTAGATCTTATTTTTGGGTGGAAAAGAAGAACATCATCTGTGTAATTAAAGGATTTCCACCATCTCTTTTATCCATTCAAAATTTAGACATACAACAATAAGATGTCATCAGACACCAAATGAACTGGTCGACAGCAACATTATCCGATTCAAATGTTTTGTAATCTAATCACTAAAAAGTTTTTTATCTTCCCTTACTCTTTTGCAAAGCAATAGGTTAAAAATCCAATTTTAAATAATTATAAAATATTCTCAGACAAATTGTGATGAAGAGCTTTCAGAAAAATATCAATTCTTTTAAAGGAAAAACTTTTTACAACAGAAAAACATTTGACTTTATTCAATGGACTGGAATAAAAATTCAAAATTATCACATTAGTTACAAGCAATGGAAAACTCCATTGTAAACAATCAAAAAAATAATCTGACGTTAACATAAATATTTCTTGTTAAAGCATCAATTCTTCTCAACAGATAATAAATTTGTAACAACTTTTTCATTTGAATCGGGAAAGATAGTCACTATATTTTTACAGGATGCTAATCAGCAGCCGTGGTATTTCCAGAATTCCTTTGCAGCATTAGATTTTATGTAAAGCACTTTTCAATTTTCAATTGCATTGAGTTGACTGCAAAAAAAAATCAGCAACCAAATCTTATATCATCCATTTGGTTGGGAAATAAACAAAAAAGGAAAAGAAAAAAAAAATCAGTAAAATATTTATACAATTCTAAAACCTGAAGAATAGTTTATTAAAAAGTTTCAGATGGTGTATGACTTTGGTGTACTGGCCAATCAGAAGAAAACTAATTCTCATAAATTAGAAATTTTAAATCCTTAAATTTTAAAGCTTTCTCAGGGTTTGGCAAATCTTTTTCCCTAAGGGGTGGAGAAGGGCAGGAAGTCTTATTTCCTCCAATCTCAATGAAATATCTATGGGGTTTTGGAGTTACAAAATATGAACTGTAACATTCTTTTGTAACTATCACGTGAATTTTTACCATGTGGAAAAGGTTCAAAGTGATCTCACAATTACCATTTCTTCCTTCTCCATATCGGGACAATTTTTTTTTTTTAACCAGTGCGAAACATGATGTATTCTGTTAACATTAATAACAATGTCACAAACAACCAAACTGAGGATATCTTCAAGACTTGGTTGAATCATTCCTCAATCAGAATGATACAGAAGCCGATCTGAATATTTTATCTTTACACAAGAAAACCTTCAATAGGCAAAGAAAGCATTTAGTCAATGAGTAACTCATCAATCTGCACTTGGTACTGTCGTTTCCTGAGAAGCTATTTTTTTTAACACTTGACATTAAAATTCAACAACATGTATAATATACAGAATGCTTAAAATGAAGTTAATATCTACATTGCATTACAGAACTTGTTTTCTAAAATAGATTCTAAGAAAGAACCTGCTACGGATCAATGTCAAATAATGAAAAGTGTTAATCCTCCAGTGGACAAAATGTAAACACAGCATATCTGGGTGATTTTCCAGAAAGCAAACATCAAGCATAAAAATAAAACGTAACTGACAAAACAATTTGCAAAAGTACTTCAAATATAAATATTCCAAAGTATGTAATGTTAGTGTACAAACCATATTTTATGTAAGGTTTTCATGGATTCAATATGATTGTTTCATATTATACAGGAATATTTAAGAAAGTTTGAGAGCACTCTTATTTATACTTCTATTTTTTTTTTAATATTTAACTTTTATTTCTAACCAAGAAACTTTTAAAAAAAAAACTTTTTACCAAATATTATAAACTTTGATTATTAGTTATTAATTTCAAAGTGATCTCATAAATATTATGAAAATCTATGTTGCGGAAATGTTATCCATTATGTTTAGCATAATAGTTTTGGCATTAATAATTCTGCATAACAATTTTGGTGCACACAATTTGTTTCTCTCTCAATGCATCTACAATAAAAATGTAAACTTTCAATATAAATAAAAAAGTAAGCTTCTTTAATTTCTTTTCCGCTAATCCAATATACTGAATGTTTCAACAATGTAACAAAAAGTTTTGTTTTGATCAAATTATATTGTTCAACATCCCTATTTAAAATAAATTTCTTGAAAGAATTTAGTACTTATTTTTTATAAAATATTTTGTTTGTTTGTTTGTTCTTTCCATTGTTTTAATCAAATCATGAAAAAAATATAATGGAAATGAATCCATATTTGGAAAATAACCTACATAATAAAATCGACTTCAAAATTTTGGATTTTCTGAAAATCCCTAAAAGCTCAAACATTTATGTTAAAACTGCCTAAATCCATTTAATTTTAATCAAATCAAATCATAAGCAAATTTAAAAATGAATTATGAAGGACTTAAAATGGGAAAATCATTGTAAATAGTTAAGTATTCATTTCTAATGCCTTTAGATGAGAATTTTTATCAGCTTCATGCAGAAATTTATCCCATACAAATTTTCAAATATAAAAGATAACTCCTCTCTTATCCACGACTTTTGTCTAGTTTCAAGATCTATTCATTGATTTGAAAGATAAGTGATTGGTAGAAAGAAACATACACTGATTTCCTTAAAAAAAAAAATAGTTTGAAAAGGATTTACTTCTACAATTATCAAAACACATCTACCCAATTATTTATTTGATTTTAAAGCACTACTGGTTTATCCTGTGTGGATGAATAACTTCAACATAGCCTTGCTTTTTCGATTTACTGCACTGATATTACATTACCATTTAAACTGCTTTAATTACTGTATTGATGTAAGCATATCCTACGAGCACCCATGGGAAAGCTGCAGATAAGGCTCTGAACATTTCACTGACTCAGTCCGAGATGAGGTCGGGTGGTCAGTGCAACACTCAGCGCTCGGTGTTATCCCCCAGGGAAAGAAACCCGGTACCCATTCTAGAAGGGCTGGGTGAATCTTAGGATTCGTCTGGAGAAGAATTCAGCAAGGAAAAATCTCTAATCTTTGCAGAGGATTAAATCCGGCTTCTTCAGCCCACAGTCAAGTGCTTTACCACTTGGCTATCGGGTCACAAAATTGATATTAAGCTTTCAATGTATAATTGTTATTGATACCTCTTTATAATTATTAACATTCACTTTCTCCGAATTAAAATTTGTTGTTTTTTAGTAAGTTCAGGGTTGTAAAATTTTTTAACCTGAAGCCATGCATCGTGTTGTTTATGTTTAATTTCAATTGGATTTTGTCATTTCCTCTGATGGATTAAATTATAATAATTGTGAAGCCTGAATGATTATCTCCTTGAAATTCGATGTCTGTCTCATATTATAATGCAAAAGGTGTATTGTTGTAACCTAGATAATCCTGTCCATCCTAATGATGAAGAAAACAAAGTACTTAAAAAAATAAATTATAATAAAGCAAATAAAACTTATAAATAAATAATTTACTTAAAAAAATAAGTTTATAAAAACATATTTATTTACTTAAGTAAATTTTATTACTTTAAGTAGAGATACTGAAATATCCGTAACTTGGTAAGGAATTTTCTTTTTTGAAATCATTGACATGGATTAATTACAAAAAGTACGATTTCATCATTTCTGAACATAGAATATTTTTCAGATCTCAATAAATACAAAGTCATTATATTCCTCCCATTATGATTTTTAAAGAAATTTACTTAAAATATTATTTTCTGAAAAAAAATTTACATGCACAGAGAGAAAAGGATTTTTTACAAAAATTAAATTATAATTCAAATAATTAATTTTTTTCATTGTTGCTATTTCATAGCAATGATTTATTATAAATACCTAATAAATGCTATTTACAATTACTTGTTATTTATTTATTAAGCATTTTTTTTTTTTTAATGAAATGATTTCCATAGTTAGAAAATTTCAATGTCACACACATGCTTTCCATGATACCAGGCAAACGTATAATAGCACAAGTGAAAACAAAAGAAACCAAAATGAAATTGGGTTCATTCAGTATAATACATAAAGTAACTAAGAAATGTTGCCCAACTGTGTTCCATTTGTTGGTTAAAGAATCTACAGAAATTAAATGACATATCCTAAGGTATTAATTTTAAGTAATGGTTAAAAAAAAAAAAAATCTAAATTCTTTATCGTTCTACTTATAAAGTTTTTATTTCCTAGTTTGTTTCTCTTGGAACCGATGGGATTTTATTCCTCATTAATTAAAATGTTCTTTTATGTAATTTATGCAAATTACAAACTTAATGTGTTTATATATCAACTAGAAGTAAGAAGAAAATAAGATTCTATAAATTTCAAGACATATCTATTACAAAAGCAACAAATAGATGTTTTGAGTTTTTTGCTACATTATTACAGTTTTTAGTGGTTGCTCCTTTGTTCTCTTGTGAAATATGATTCATAAAACACCATCTCTCTAAAAGGATCAACAGTATCCGTCACCCCTGCCATCAACTGTTTATTTAAAGGCTGGTTTTCAACTCCGTATGTGAGTAGGGGTTACGTAGGGCAGTGTTTCCCAACCAGTGGGTCGCGACTTGATCCTAAAACTATCAGAAACCATCAAATAAACCATCAGAAAAATCGAAAATCGATCATATATAAGGAAGGGATACGATATAATACAGTTTTATTCTATATTCTTCTATTCCTATATATGTGGAGGTATTCCGATAAGGAAAGGTGGGTCGCCAGCTGAAAAAGGTTGGGAACCGCTGATGTAGGGCATATATAGTTTATTCAGGAGCACAGAAACACATGCAGCTTTTTCTAGTTTCCAGTATGGGACTTCATTCTTTCAAGAGCTAAAATTGAAAATTGCGTAATTAAAGATAGGATTCCATTCTGAATAACAATGATGTATTTGCAGTGTTCATGGTTCCCTCATAGAAAATGGAAGAGGAGCTCCTCTATGCCTACCTGCGTACTACACTATCGGAGAAATTCTGCCTATTTTATTTATTTATTATTTTTTTTTTTTGGTACAAAACTTTTCAAGTTGATTGAAAGCATATCTCTACATCTCCTCTTACAATCTCATTGCCTTGAAAAAAGATGAGTTAATGGCAGCTTTGATGGATGAATGAGACAAACCCTCCGAAGGTATTATTGATCATTTGGCAGAAATCCTGCTTGAGTGACTAACTCTCTTCACTGAAAACAAACGAGAAGAACCACCAAAACGTAACGTCAGAGAACCTCATCCAAATAACTACTATAGTTTTTTTAGTTATAAATTTTACCTCAAAATTCACTGTTTCTATTTTATTCTGGCATCATATAGTATACGTGCATGTGTTACTAATCATATACAACAAAATATTTTCAGTTGGGACCATTTTAAAGAGTTTGGTCCCATAATTAAATATATACATAATTAAATATATACATAATTTAAATTCATTAATTTGATTTCAAATTGTGTGTTGATGAAAGTAATTTTACAGAGGAATATAGGATACACTATGAATGACCTCTTATTTGTCGGACAACTGGAAAAAAACAAAATGGTCAACAACTTCAGTACAAAAAATTGCATTAACACTGTAAGCTGAATAAAAGCATTCCTCAGATTAAGTGAAAGTATAACATTTAAGGAAGAAAACAAAAACATAAACGAAATATCAATTCAGACTTTAAACAAATTTAAGATTTTTAAGAATTTCACCAAACGCAACATTGTTATTTATTAATACTGTTTAAATATGCTTTGATGATAGGATGTTTAAGTTTTGCTTGAGGTCCGATTGTACGTTTGAGAATAAAAGTTAAGCCTGAAAGTTTTCCTCTTACGGTAACTGCACTCCTGCCACCGTCTTTCATCTCTTTAAGAAAACACAAAAGTTGCTCGGGAGAAAACATAAAGTGGTGAACAGAATTCCCTTGACACCAATTGTACCATCGATCCCAATGGGTTTTGTAGTGTACCAGACATCTGCGATTCTCTCCAATGGATTGGACAAGGTTTTGGGCCATTTTTTTTGTAAATCCTGTACTTACAAAAGAGTTAATAACTTTCTCTTGATAAGGAGTAAAACCATAAGATTTTTTGCATTCTGAAACGGAGGAGGTCTCAATATGAGAAGTGCAATTGACAGCCTTGTTTTTCAATTGTTCTCTGTTGGTGTTTTTCATTTTTTTACTGTTAATATGTTTTGGACTTGTACAGTCATCTATTCTTAGTTGTTTTGAATCATTAAAACTGAGTTTACTACTGTCATTAAGGTTATGCTTTGAATGATTAACATCAGGCACGGAATTTAGATCACAATTTTCATTTCTTACAAAATTTTGCTTTGAACTAGAAGTATCAGCATATTCTTGTGTTGACCGATGCTGAGAACTGGGATTGCTGTTTTTTATAATTATAACATTCGTTGCTTTTGGTTTATTATTACGAGAACTTAAACTGGGTGTAAATTTTTGCTTTGAATGTTTCAAAATTTGGTCTGAATTCTGGCTGGAATCGTATTTCTCTGTTCTAACACAACAAACAGAATTTGGTCCATTATTATGAAAACTAGAACTGTTTCTAAACTTTTGCTTGTTTGATGAAGGATCATATGAAAAACTGACATTACCCTTATCAGAATCACTGCTAAAACTTTGTTGCAAAATTTTATTTGATTGATTTTGAGAATTTTCCAAATAATTTCCATTTCTTGCTTGCTGTACCGATGATGAAAGATCAAATAAATATGCAAGGAATTCTTTTATTCCCTGAAACTTTCTTTTGCTGAAGTCTTTCACGTCCTTAAGTGTTACCAGCTCATTTTTAGTAACAACTTCTTGCGATAATTCATAGGAAGTAAATGCTCTTGTCACTCTCTCAGGAACCTGTAGGCCATTATGGAGGAAGTACTGAAAGACATCATTCTTCAATGTCCTGTAATGCTGCACTACATCAGAGCTCATTCCGACAGGAAATTTTAATGATTCTGGCTTGGGTTCTTCCATCTTTAAAGGGCAGCAAACTATTCCAAAAAACAAAGAAATGCTTCAATCCTGATAAAACAGTATCAGTTCCAAGGACATTCTGAAAAAAAAACAAAAAACAATATTTTGATATATATATTTATATATATATATATACGGGGTGTTTCGGAAATAGTAGATAAAGCGAAGAGATACGGGTTCCAAAGGTCATTTTGAGTCGAAATATTCTATGACATTTTCTTATAAGGGCCGCAGTTTTAGAGTTAGGAAATGAATGCTTAGGGAATGGTACCTAATCAAAGAAAGCTCAGTTCACATTAGGAAGTGTAAGTAAATAAGGTAAAGGTTTATTACAAAAGTCAATCCAATTAACAGATGTCATGACTGAAAACAGGTATGATAATTAAAGAAAATGCCTTATTTACTTAAACTTCCTAATGTGAATTGAGCTTTCTTTGATTAGGGACCATTCCCAAAGCATTCATTTCCTAATTGTAAAACTACGGCCCATACAACAAAATGTCATAGAACATTTTCAACTCAAAATGACCTTTGGAACCTGTATGTCTTCGCTTTGTCTACCATTTCCGAAACACCCTGGTGTTTTGTTAGTTTTATTATATAGTTTTATTAGTAACTTATCGTTAAGTCCTTAATATCTTTAAATATATTCTTTGACCTATACTAAACTTAATATTAAATATCGAAACAAATAATAATAACAATAAAAAAAATAGTAGACAAATTATAATTTCAAAAATCATTCAAAGGGTTAGAAATATGAAATTTTGATCCGACAGCGATTCTTCATTATGAGAACTAAAGTGGCAGCACATTTTTGTTTTGACTGATATTGAGAATAGGAACAATAGCTGGGTCATTGTTTTTTTTTATACTTATATATGCAAAGAATTCTTTATTCCTTGTAACTTTCTTTTGCTCAAGTCTTTCATATCCTTAAGGGTTGCCACCTCGTATTTTAATAATTTTTTGTGATAATTCATCCAGCAATGATAATACAATACAAAATATAACAAGCTTATATGTGAAATTCAATTTCAGAAATCTTCACAATTTGTAAATATTCTGTATGCACAATATGCTTCTGGAATTATGAAATATAACTTAATTCTGAATAACATACAGCCAATATTACAAACAAGTACATGACAATTTTGCATCCAGTGGATACTATGCCAGAAATGTTACCATGGGAAAGGGAAAGTACCGTATTTACGCGCATAATTTCCCCATCGCATATTTTCCCCACTCCAGTTTTTGTGGATTACAAAATTCAATTTTTATTTTTATCGCATAATTTCCCCACCTCTACTTCAAGGCGTTTCCAACATGACTTTGACTGGCGGTCAACTCACGACGATGCGACAAAGTATCGTTACTTCCACATTTCTCTATCCCACACTACTTTAGGGGAAGATTCCACCCCCACCCCGGTCAGTACAAGAGCAGACTCCTCCTGAATCAGTACAACAATTTTGAGTGTTTTGTGAAAACGTGAAGTTCGCGAATAAAGTTAAGTTCTCTATTAGCAGGCAGCTGATGCTGACGTCATGATGCTGGTGAGCAGCTATAAAAATGGCGGGCTGCGCTGCGTGAGTTACGAAATTACGTCACAGTCGCAGACACACTTCTGTGCATGCCTATTGCTTAACTGTACTTTGAAGAAAAAACAAATGTTGAGATGTGAT
>JAFIDM010000004.1:9063680-9121578 GCA_023159025.1 Thereuonema tuberculata | reverse complement strand
ATTATTTTAACAAATAAGCCGATATTCAAATTAAATATGGGCTATTGTGGAAGTCATGGCTTCTAAAAAAATTAGCTTAGAACATATTTTTCAATCTTGTGTTTTTCAAAAATGTTGAATTTGTTTTACTTCCGTGAATATTTCACGGGTCGCAACTAGTGTTTCTTTTAAACCTCTGTTGTTGGCTTTGTCGGATGTTAACTCTGTTGGAACAAAGACTCATAGCTTCAAATGTTAATTGTTCACAAAACTGTTTTGTGATTAAACTGATCCTTTGTTTAACTTGTGTTGCTTCCTGATACAATGAAGACTTTTCTTCTTGGGGCTACAGATAAAATGTATTTTTCGACGTTTGTCCAGACAGACAATCTAATTGATCTCCTGCTTTAATTGTAAAATCTCCGTCTTCGCTACAACATGACAGTCCGATTTGTAATATTTAAACATAACTTACCTAAAGTTAATTTTAGTCCAAAATAAATGAAATGTAATCAACTTCCCCATTGTATCTTTCAGGTTTTCAATGCTATGTTTCCTGGCCAGCATTCATCCAAGGAGGGTTTCATTATGATGGTTGTGCTTCTTCACCCTCACTCTGTGGGTCACATTCACCTTAAGTCAAACAACACTTTGGAAGCTCCCCTTATACAACCCAACTATCTATCAGATGTCCGAGATGTCCACAAACTCATTGAAGGTAAGAATTGTAAAGAAGCCTCTTCTTATCACTTTGAAATACGACAATTCATGTAAGTTTAACACACAGTAAATCTTTTTAACATACGGGGGAACATTTTCATGAGATATAAAACAAAACCGCACAAGACTAAGATTTCACTGATCCGTTTCTGGAAATTGTGATACTGGTATCCAAGATAGTCTATTTCAGGTTTCTTGACCATCGTCAGTTGGATCCGCCCAGTATCTTACAGTAGCTCAGTGAACTCAGAAAACATATAAAGAAAACAAAAGTAAACACAACAACGGTCCTTCACATTAAAAAAAAATCAATACATAAATAAAGAATAAAAAGGCCAATCAACTATTTATTTTATTCTTTATTTATGTTTGATGTTTTTTAATTTGAAGGGCTGTTGCTATGTGTCTACTTTTGTTTCCTTTATATGTTTTCTGAGTTCACTGAGATTTAAGATACTGGGCGGATCCAACTGACGATGGTCAGGAAACCTGAAATAGGCTATCTTGGATTCCCGGTATCACAATTTCCAAAAACAGATCAGTGAACTCTTAGTCTTGTGCGATTTTGTTTTATATCTCAGTTAACACAGAGTTCAAAGAAAACCTAAAACATTTAAATATTAAACAAAAGTGTCCTATTGGCCATCAATCAAAGCTATAATACGCTTTGTAATTAAAGGGTCATTCAACAGTTATTTGGGTATTTTAAGACATTCTTAAATACTAAAAGAAAGGTATATTTCAAGAAAAGAAGAAAATTAGATTGTATCAACAAAACAGGTCCTTCAATTCAACGAAACTCATAAATATCAACATAAACTGCGGTAACTTAGGGTTGGAAAAAAAACTTCAAGCTTTTTACCATATTCAATGACTAATTCCAAAACAAAAACCAATAAACAGATAAGTTGGTAAAAAATGGAATAAGTAAATTTGGAAAACTAAAACTTTTTTGGCTTTTTACTATTTCGATGGAAGCGCTTTACTTAATCCAACAAAGGAAACATTTCTAATTATCTTGTGATCTTTTCTTTATTAATAAAACAAGTGATTATAATTTTTGCTAAAGCATAAATGTAAGGGCAACCCATAATAAAAAAAATTAAAAATAATAATTGTTAAAAAAGGAAGTAGTGTGGGTGTCATTCCCAATGTCACATTAGCTGCCCGATGCTTCCCTGCAAACCTCAAGCTCTCCGCTCGTGGACTGGTTTAAGGAAAGCAATGCAGGAAAGCACTACTTCGCAATGTGACATTGGGAATGCCATCCACAATACATTAACATAAGGAAAAATAAAAAAAAAGTTAGGAAAAAAAATAAAAAAGCATTAGTAAAATAAGAAGGAAAAAAAACCATGCAGACATTAAGAAAAAAAGATTAAGAGAAAAAAACCAAAAATAAAAAAAAAAAAAAAACCAGTAGATATACGGATTTGAGTTGCTAATCCTCAGTATATGAGTCCGAAACCTTAAGCGTCAAGCTACAGCTAACAACTTAAATGAGATGCATTTTTAACATTTAAGATAATAGCGGAAATCCAATGAAAACAATAGTATACCAAATATCTCGAACATAAGGGGGAAAAGAAGCGTTGGCCCCTGAAAATATCCTATTCCTACGTTGTTTGGGCCTCTGAACACGATAGTGAAATCCGTTTGTCAATCCGACCTCTCGTTCGGGAGTTTCAGGAGTGGACAGACGGACAGGACAAACGCAACAGCTACCGATTTTGGTCGCTATCACAATAGCGTCCAAATGGGTCGCTAAAAATTTATCAAATACTGTACAGTAAAACCTCGTTAAGTCGTCACTCCGCTTAAGTCGTCATTTTCCTTTGGTCCCGACAAGGTCTCATAGACAATAATGTAAAATAACCCTCTTTTACTCGTCACCAAATTTAATTCTACTCCGGATAACTCGTCACCCTCAAAAATGGCGAAAAGCATCTTTATTCTCAATTTTGCCTGCTATCTTTTCAGTCCCGCCCCTTCACTCTAAGAAAGCATAGCCTTTACGGGGAATTTTCACGTGGGAAATTACACACTTCTCGCTACGAATCTTGTCAAGAGTAGATGTTTTTCTTGACCGCTACTGAGTGTGATTTTATTTCATAGCGAGTAAGCCCCGAAAATTTAAAAGCGATCGAAATTGTTTTTCTTCCTACAAATGTAACTGCACTTCTTCAGCCTTTAGATCAAGGGATAATTCTTGACTTTAAACGAAAGTACAAAAAAATGCTTGTAAAGGACGTGATAAAAGCCTGGGATAGGAACGAAAAGCTAGAAGTTTCGGTTTTAGATACGATTAACTATGTGCACAAAAGTTGGAGTTCCATTTCATTACAAAGTGTTTCGAATTGTTACCAGTAATCAGCACATTCATCAATCAACACTGTTGGATTATTTTAATGCCAGTAAAAGAAAACAAAATGTGGTAAGTATAAAATGTGTTGTTTTTTTTGTTTTTTTTTCACTCATTCATTTGCATGTATTGATTTCTGAAAATCTTGTTTTTCTCACCGAATCCTACAGCAATTCATAAAAATACTGTATTTCAGTGATTTTTTGTTTTTTGTTTCAAAAATCCCATTCCGCCTAAGTCGTCAAAAATGTTCGGTCCCTTGAGTGACGACTTAACGAGGTTTTACTGTATTATATATTGAAAACTATAAACGAGTTCTTCTCAATGATCTATAATTACTTTAATGAAAAATGAAAGCCAATAGTTAGAAAGCCAATAACGATATATTTAGGCAAAATCAGTTAGAAACGACATAATTAATTGCAAAATTCTCGATAAATACTGAGCTCCTGAGGTGAATGCGATGTAAAATTTCACACGGGGATATTTAATGTCTCACCAATTCTAATTTACGAGATAATTATAGTAATTTTAAGAAATACTTTATAACAAATTAATTGGTTAAATCTCAATGAAATAATTTTTTTTTTCTTCTTTCTATTGGGAAGTTCGATTTTAAAATCAATGTGACAAAATGTCAACGAAAATACCCCATTGACAATCCTAATCTCCCTTTAATCCAACTGTATTTCTCTTCAGGAATTCGCCTGACAGCTCGATTAGGAGAATCCAAGCTACTCAAAGAACTGGGCGCCCAATTGGAGCTGCCTCGTTTGCCCAACTGTCAACAGATGGAGCCTAACTTAGATTGTGATGATTATATGGAATGTCTTGTAAGAACGACTGCAGTTACAATGTACCACCCACTGGGTACCTGTCGAATGGGAGCCACGTCAGATCCTAGAACAGTAGTAGATTCGAAACTAAGGTAAAAAAAGAAAAGTTGCTTCTACTTTAAGCAAGAATATATTCATTTTGTAATATTCTTTTTCAATCTCTTGGTATTCCTTTAAAGTATATTTTTCCCCAAGTGAACAAATATCGGGATTAGTTATTAGATAGTTACAAATGAAAAGCGAAAACGTATAGAGAAATCAGAACAGTCGAACATCGCCTCCAATAGTCTACTTTCCTGTTCGAAACAAGGATATATAATCTGTCGACTGTATCAGGGACCTCAGTTTTTCCTAAAAACCACCGATGTGATCAAGATGGAGAGTCGCGATATCCGTGTCATTTGACTTTACCTAAAAAACAAAACTTTACACTGGGATATTTAAGACCATGTGTAAATTCTGTGATATGTATATTAATTTTAAGAAATACTTTATAACAAATTAATCTCAGAGTGGAAACTGGGCAGCAAGGCAAACGAATTCACACACAAAAAAACAAAAAATTACACAGCTTTTGGAGAGGAACCGGTGGTAAATCAAATTTTAGAGAGATAATGAAGGTCTCAGAACCACGTAGTTTATCATCAGTCAAAAGGGAACCTGGGAAACTCCTGAAGTTCTGGTCATTGAGTAAAAGGTTGTCCAATTCGTAGCCAAATAGGGAGAATTTGAGTTTGCTGAGCATTCTGTGTTCTCTCTCACTTCAGCAGATATTTATAAGCATGTACAGCAAGTCGCTTTAACAAGAACTTCTGTAACGATCATTTCATGTCACTTAGTGAATGTAACCAATGTTCTGCAATCTTATTTGAACAAGTTTCATAGACAGAAATCATTGCCATCCTACAAATTTCATTTCGTTTGGATTTGTCCGTTCCAGATTTACATGCATCAAAATATAAAATTCTAGGTTGTCAGAGATAAGTAATTCTTGTCGAGTTCTGTGGAAAGACTTATAACTTTTGTTCCTTAAAAAAAAATATCTGTCATAAAATGTAGAATATTTATATATTAAAATTAAAATTGCCCACTACAGGCCAATGTAGCCTTTAAATTCACGCTGATAGGACAACTGTCACAGTACAATCTAACAAAATAGGTCGAATGACGTTAAAGTCACCTAAGCACTACCACAGCCAACATATGTAAAAAAAAACGAAAGAAACACAACTCCCTTCCCTGATATACTTACGTAGTTCATGGACAGCCCCCTACGGACATGGGATCCTAGAATCCCAAGCACGACTCCTCCGAGGTTCTATTGCTTACAATGTTTTCATGGATAATAAAGTACTAGGCAAATTGTAAAATGAAAACACCTAAAGATTGAGTTGGTCATTCCGATCCCTAGATCTAAAAAAATCAATTCTCAAGACATCGACCTCTGTTTACATCTTATTTTAAAGCTCCAAAATACTACGTATTATTCCAGTGATGGCTAATTTTGTCTAATCTAACATCTTTACACAAACACAATCATTTTGAAGAAATAAATTCTTCAAATACACTTTGCAAGGGCGTATATAAGGGGGGGGGATTTTGGGGCCCGGGCCCCCCCCGAAATAATGAAGGTATGTCCTCCCAACGTTTTGTTTTTTTGTTTTTTGGTTGAACAGATAGGTTTCAGCGTTTTTTGTTTTTTTTTTTGGTTGAACAGATAGGTTTCAGCGTTTTTTTTTTGTTTTTTTTTGTTTTTGGTTGAACAGATCTTGGGCCCCCCCCGAAAATATATTCTATATACGCCACTGACACTTTGACTGATTATGTATCCGAAATAACGTTTCATCTTTGTATTGTAGTTTTTTCTGCTTTTTTTTTTTTTTCCTATCAATGGTATAGACTGAATTTTAACCTTTTAATGAATACAAATAATTTTTATTTATTCTAACTAATTTACCAATACTTGTACTATGGAAAATAAGTGTCTCAGAATTCATTAACATAGGATATTTTCTAAATTTAATTAAATCTGTTCATTTGACAAATGAATTCATTATTTAAAATTTTCAGGAGGTTCCTTCCCACTTTAAAACTGATTCATTTCAATTATTAAAATAATAATAATAATAATTACTTGACTCAACTTTCAAATTCAGAATGGGTGAAACCAGGCTGTTTTCGACTATGGTCGAGTTTTGACAAGATGGCTGCCTTGGCACTACTTTTAAGATATGAATTTTAGTTTTTTAATTAACTAGTGACAAATAGAATGAGATTTGCGGATAAGCTTATTTAAAAATGGTTTTGCACGATCTTTTACTAAAAAAAACTAACCCTCATCTGACTAACTGCGATTTGAGATAACAGTATGCCCCATCATGTATCCCTGCGTGGATGTATCCTTACGAAGACTGTGATTGGCTTGTAGCGTATTCTCCGGTTTAGCCCTTATTTCACTTAAAGTTTAAATTTAATAAAATTCACTTACCTTCCAATCAGTTTTACGTTGTATGGCTGCATCCAGGTTCCTCCGCCAGTTTTCAAACATGCAAGCGCCCCTTGAAGCTTTGTCGTTGCACTCAAAATTTTCCTTTGATTCGTCGGAATCACTATCGTGGGTCTATCTCGATAATATAGTTAGTTACGTAGAGCACCAAAATTAAGCCGAATGTTTGTTATTTTGCAACGAAAAACGTCGGAATTATGTAGTTAATATTGTATTAATGGAAAACCGGTTTTGTTTTTCTTTTATTTTTTTTAAAATTAGTTTAACAAAAATGAGATTTATCTGGAACTTTTTCACAGGATTGTCAATGAACACAAGACGGCTGAAAATGAATGATTTAAGTTAAGGTCATTCCAAAATATCGGGAAGTTCCCCCCTCCCCTATACACACCATTCCCGTGAACTAACTAACCCTCTCGCAATAAATAATCCCCTCTACAACAGTAAAAGATGACAAGTGAAAAAATAAATTTCGATAGGGACCCACAGATTCATATTTTGGTCTCCACCATGTTTTGCAGTGAAAGTCTACCTCATGGCCAGCGTAAAAGTCTGGTATTTTCTTAAAAACTGTTATATACAAACCACGGTTTTCCATTAATACGATATTAGCTACTTGATTCCGAATTGTTTCGTTGTGAAATAACGAAAATTCCTCTTAATTTCAGTGGTCCGGCGTTCTATGTAATTGTTCGGATTATGTTGAATCATATTTTAAAACAGCCGCCATTAAATTTGATTCTCTTTAACACAGCTGACATCCACCTGGTGAGCGTTTGATAAAATAGCAAACAATAAAACATCTGAACAGTTTCGTTATATTGTTTCGATTATTCTCATGTATCTACAAATAATAATAATAATACTGATTAATATCTGTATCATTCCCGTTTCTTACTGTATTATTTACCCCGCTAAATTAATAATGATATCGCAAAGGTTACAGTAACCTTTTTTGTTAAAAATGTTGTTCTTTTGTTTAATAACAACATCTGCATAAACTTTAACATAGCTCATTCTGATAGAATAACATATTACGCATTTTTTTTTTTAAATGTAATTCTTTTAATACCTGAAGAAGTACTTCAACGAAATACTGATGATTAAATCAAGATATCTGAAATTATGGAGTATGTGTTATATTTGGAATTGCATTTTCATTTTTTTTTCATTAATTATTCATATCCAGTAAAGATTTGTAGATGCAATATAGTTTATGATGTTTTATATTTTATACTAATTGCTCTAGGAAAGTGTTCAAAACTACACCAACATACTGGAGGCGGCAAATACTTTGAGATTTTATTCATATACTACAAAGGTGTGATCACCTTACAACCAAAAACCTATCTTCAAAATTTCAGAACAGAGAAGCCATGATCCTCTCAACCAAAAAAGTTTCTGTTCCTATATTTCGCCAATGAACTATAGTATATATGCAAAATATTAACTACTTTTTTTAGTAAGTTCTTTGAATGCGCATTTAAAAGAAAAATCCCATCATCTGTATTTACTTCGCTGCACAGTAGAAAAGTAAAAAAAAAAAAAAGTTTCAAAATGTAGCATCCACTGCTATCAAAGAGATAGAGATTTCTGTTGTTTGTTTTTGGCAGGGGAGGGGGAGGTGTTAGTGGACAGATGTATGACTTAGATGGATTGCCAAGTGTACTGCTTCAAAGACTGTGTTGTCTGTATAGAGCAGTAGACTTTTACACATTCCTTGATATTCACTCTCTCTGCCATATTTCTGGTACTACCATATCAATAAATCTTTGCATTGTGTGGAAGCATTCTTGAAAAGTAAATTTAAACTTACAAATAGCTTTGATCTTATTTCATCCCATTATTAGTTTCATTATATTGAAGGATAAATAAGATAATAAAAAATAAAGAGGAAAATTAATATATAGTAAATCCTTCTTCATGATTTTTATTTTTACTGTAGGGATGACAATAACAGAACATCCAATTTTCTTTAGGGGATAATCAACATGTAAGTAGTTGTAGAGTGATTAGTAAAAGTATATTTTTATTACTCACTATCTAGTATGTCTTTAATTTATTATAGATAAGCTATCTAGTTTTAAGTATTACATAAGCATTCAAGGGGGGTGGGGGATGAGAGCAATGTAAAATGTATATGCATTACATTTTAGGTAAGACAAACAGAGTGCACTGTGCAAGATATGATTTTTCCTCAGTATTTTATGTGTATTTTTATATTTAATGTATTGTTCAGTGGTATTTACTGTTAATGATTTGCAAAATCTTAAGTAAGCAGGGGGGGGGGGGGATCTGCTTATTTTTGCTTACAAGGGGTCTAAAATGACTAAAAAATGTGCTTACGTGTGGGCCCTTATATTTTCATAGCTAGTATTATAATAATATATTTACACATATGACGTATCAAACTCTTTGTAACAATTTTAATGGGATATAAGGGGCATCATGACAAAATCTTTTTATCTATGAAGGGTATATGTCTGCTGATGGTAATCTTCGGTGCTAGAAGATGCTACTGTCAGCTAGAGAGGAGATATGGAACACCAAGTCAAACCTAAACGAATCATACCCAAGGTTCTTGATGTGTACTCAAAGGAAGAAATCGATACATATTAAAATGTGAGATCTTAGTGGCCAGGCAATAGCACCCTCTAGCATCGAATCAGCAGATATACATTCTGAGACGAAAAAAGTTTGTTTCGGTTCCCTATTTCCTAGTAAAATTTGTACAAAGAGTTGAATAATATTTTACTTTCAGATTAAAGCATGTAAGTAATGTTAGAGTGGTCGATGGTTCTGTGATGCCCACACAAATCTCTGGAACTCCCTCAGCTGCCATCATTATGATTGCAGAAAAAGCAGCATCCTTTATCGAAAACAGATGGAGAAATAAGAAAGAGACAATCAAGAGACCTGACTGAGTTCCATCATCGTCATCAAGTATACAATATAAGGCACAATGCAATTGCTATTTGGAAAATTCTCATCTTCCATTGAAAATATTCTAAATACATAATCATCTTTGAATCATTCTTATAAAAGCACGATTATAATAAATGATTTGGTTTGCTCCTAAGGTCACTTGAGTTTTGAGAGACTGATAGTTCAATATTCTAGTTGCTGAAAACCTTTTCAAATTTATTCCGATTATTCTCATTTTTGAATATTAAAATTATTTTATATTTGTTGAATCACTAGCATGAATGGGTCAATGCTTTTATGAATATTATTGGGGGACCCATCCAACCCAAAATAAAGAGTAAAAAATGCAAATTTCTTTCTTGTTTTGGATGCAAGGGCGATGATTAAAATTATAATCCCTATTAAATCCACCCTCCTTCAAAAGGCAGTGTTTAACTTTTTTTTTTGGTTACTCAACAGTACGTTGATGTCGAGATTTCCAAGACATTAAATTTTGCTCATCTTTTTACTAAATCCTACAGGTTAAATTAATGAATAAATATACAGTAAAACTCCCAATTATCCACGGACCTCTCCTGTTTCCATTTTTTTTTTACAGTACAATAAATTACAGAATTAAAAAAAAAAAAATTAAATCTAGAATAAGTATACAATAAAAGAGGCTAACAAAGTAAGTGAAGACAATTATAGACAAACAATTTAAAGAACAACCTTTGTTGGCGGAGCTTAGGTTACACTAAATTACGGGAAAGCTTCCCCTTCTACATACATGTCAGACAGTCAAATAAGCCACAAAACTTGAACTTTTCTCTTTTTATTATTTTGTAAATTTGTTTTACATTCTTTTATTCATGTACACGAATTCATAAGTTGAGTGCTATTTGAAACAAAACTTGACATCTGATGCTTGAGGTATTAGTTGTAGTTGTACATGGAGAGGGTAACGTCCCCCCCCCCCCCCAAACTAGTGCGTGTATGTACCATAACCGTATGTATTGCCATTTTAATGTAAAGAAAACATGTTCAAAGCGTTTGTGTTGATTTTCGTCCTATTTCGGATTATCCGCGGTTGCAGCGCCACCCAATTCTGCGGATAATCGGGAGTTTACTGTATAATAAAAATAGGTGGCAAAAGGAAAAATGAAGGAAGAAATGGATTCAATAATCATTCAAATATTATCAAAATAAATGATGTAAAAAAGGTAAAGTCAAATTTTAATGCTTTGGGTCCAAGATAAGAAGATTAGCAATTGTGCTCTGTTATCTTTATTTTACTTTACTGATCTTGGGAGGTTAAGAGACATACTTTTAAAAAGATGTATGTATCAGTACATTCAATTATCTGACTGTTTCAGCGTAAATTGTCAATGTTGAATTGCAAATAACTACAATACATTCTACCAGCATTTCTTGCATCCAATTCACTAAAATTATTCATTGATATCTTTACTATCAAGTTCTGATATTTAGTTTGCATTTGATACACTTCACTTGCACATTTTCATTTTGCTTGTAATTTCATCCTGTCTCAAAAAAAAAATAAAAAAAAAAATGACAAAATTGATACATTGATGGCCCTTATTGGAGAACAGTAAAGCAAAAACTTCAAAATAGCTATTTCACTTCTTTCAATTATAAATTTAGTTTAATAGTCTCCTGTATTAATTATATCCATTTTAGCATAGATACAAAAAATGTACTGTGTTGTTTTTTTATAAAAATAAAAATGTTCTAGTTTTTATTATTTTGTTTTGTGTATTTTTTTTCCTCAGATGAATTCTTAGCAGATTTCATACAATTTTCATAAATTTTATAGCATTTAAAAATTAAATCTGCCAACAAATGTTTTAGAATTTCAGTTCGAGACTTACAGAAAATAATCTGTTTTTCTGTGTGTTTTTTTTTTTTTTTTTGCTACTACAAATCTTCATCAAGAAAAATGAGTGCACTTTTGCACCTATTTTTTATTGTTGTTTATTTTTGTTTGGGAGCGAAAGTGACTTCCATTTGCATTCATGCCTTTCTGGATTTATCATCGAAGGAAGCTGGATCAGGCTGGTGTGTCCCTAAAATGGACAAATCGGCTGTTCCCGATTCCCTCTGATGATAAATCCAAAGGTGTGAATATATATTTATGTGCAGTATTTGGTTTTTATTTCTTAACTCTTCATCTCTTGCAATGGTTGACATGGGAAAGAGAAATGAGCATTACTTTTCCTGTAATTTTTATTAGAATGCCTTGCTTTTTATTAATCCAAATTGGAAAAAGTAAACAAAAAAAAAGTATTGATGTATGAAAATTTTCCAGAGAAATAGAAAGAAGAAAAATTAATTCATTTCAAGCCAAGCTGGCAAACAAACTTCTTGCACTTGTGATGTAAAATATAAAAATTTTCCACATTACTTACTGCATTTAAAATTACATATCGCTTTAAACATCCAAAAGAATAAGTTAGAGGAAAGTGATATTGAAGAAACGCTGACCATTGAAAATGATTCTTCTTTAGAAACCGTAGTAGTCTTGTTTAGATGTTCTTTGACTCTTGTATATTGCTGTATGTGATGGCATTTCCAATAAAAAATATATATATATATATATATATATATATAATTTGACGCATTGGAGGACTTAGCATTTTTCTCATTTATAATAAAGATCTTGTTTTGGTATACAGTAGAGCCCCAATTATCCGTAAGCAGATTATCCGCGAGTGCTGCGAAAATTTTTTTTTAATTAAAAAAAAAACATCAAAAAAACCAATTTTAATCCAAGCCAACAACAGGGAAAATACAATAGGCCCTACAGTGCGAAGGTCGAATATTACTGACAGGTTTATCGTGCATCGTAATCCTAAAGGCCTTCTCGGAATTTGTGGATGCAAACGTAGAGCAAAGGTTTCTGCTTTACTGAATTTAAAAAGTTTTACATATTATGTTTTTTGTACAATAAAACATAGTTTTTAATGGTGAAATATTTTTTTTCGTGTTTACACCTCATTTTTAATCTTTTTTCGGGTTATCTGCGATTTTCATTATCCGCAAGCCCTTGCCACCCAATTCCGCAGATAATCGGGGCTCTACTGTATTTGACAAAATCATTCCTTTGTTATCCGACAAAAATGTAGCTAATATTTTGTTCAAAAGATTTGACCTGGACTCCAATCACTGTAAATTTACTTCCACTCTTTTTTATTTTTTGCTTTATATTAAATACAAATAATGGAAAAAAAAAAAAAATGCAAAAACAGAAATGAAAAGATTTAACTGGATCAATGTTTAACAAGGCAAAATAAGCCAAACATTTTCCTTTAACTGATATTGTGATTTTCAGAGAAATTTTAACTTATCCATCGTTTAAAGCTTCTAACTAAATGGATATAATATGTATTGTTATTATCGATTTTTGAAAAAAAAAAAAAAAAAATCGCTTGATATCACCAAAATTAAGTGATAAACTTCAAACTATAAAATATTTCCAAAGCATTTCAATTACAAAATACGTAAACAAAATGAAAAAAAAAATGCAAAATAAAAATAATAATAAAAATTTATATAAAAATGGCTTATGTTTCTAATTTGTACAGCTCCTGACTTCTTATTGTTCCAGAAAGAAGTCATTTGAGTATTGAAACTATAAAATATAGCAAAAAATAATAACAACTGCAATAAATGCTGCCGTAAACACACTCAGTTCTTTCAAACTTAACTGTACAAAACATGTGACTTTGCAACCAGATATACCGCAGTAATAATAATAATAATACTTCACCATTCATCTATACATTGCAAAAACGTAATTGGAAAATATTATTACAAGTGATTCCTATGTATATCAGTGGCAAATCTGTGAGGCTAACTTAAGTATGTACACATCCAAAAACATACAAAAAACATACTAAGGTATATGTACTGATATTTATATACGTATGCACCTTTTTAGTTCTGAGCATTATATAAATAGAAAGCTGATTCCGTTGTCAAACAGCACAGTACAGTTTACAACTGTCATATATCAATACCAAAGCTTTCGATGAAAAATTACTGTTTTGACATTTCTTGAAAAAAGATGCCCTTTTTTTTAGCAAGAGTTTCCTCACTTAAACTATCAATATACGAAGAAAATAAAGATCACAAACATGATTGGCTCTGTTGCCAAGAGATCTCTTGGTAGTGTTTGAAGCATCCTTAATCTTCTGTTTCCACTAGCTCTTGTGCAATGGTTATGCAAATATTGGCACTTTGGGGCCGCTGTGAATTTGGCAAGATTCTTCGATTGATTGTTTGTTTTCTATTGATTTACTGTTTTATGTGGAAGTCCTCCACAGTTTGCATTGAAATTCACTAAATCCTCTTCACCTGATGGAAGAATTCACATTTTCCTGGGCGGTGACAGGCAATATCCTTTTGCCAACATTGATGACTCCAAATCTTCATCCTCTTCTTTGTATCTACAGATAAACAAGAGGAGATTAGAATTCAGCTTCCCACTTGATCCATACTACCTTTGCTTAGAATCTGAATTTACTTAAAACAAGAATCTGAATTTACCAAGTAATTCCTGCAGATGATGCAGAAATACATGTCAATACTTTAAAAATAATATTAATTAAAATATATCTACAATATTAATTAAAATGCCCCATTTTAATTTCAAATTAAATTTTGTAAAAAAGCCTTACGTTACATTGCACTTCCTTAAATATTGTATAGGAGAATAGTAAGTAAATGGTAGAAAACATAACTCACTGTTTAAAACTAAAATGACCGAAAACTAACGAATGAATAATCCTTTCTTTTTCCTTTAAATCTAAGAGTAGAATTATAGAACACTGAAGAGAAGGGAAAGGGAGCAGAAAATGAAAGACATAAACCTAACAAATATACAATAATATACTGGAGTGCAAAACTTAGGGACCAGTAAAGTTTTCATCTGCAGCTTCTCACGACCACCACTGGTCCTTCGAACAGCTGTACCTGTTGTTCTGAAGGCCGTCCACACATGCAATATAATGCTATGGGCAATACCAAACTCTTTGGCCACACTCCTCACACTTCACCCTTCCTCGAGCTTTCCAATTATGCGACCCAGGGTGAAGTCATCCAGATGTTGTCTACTGACTATGTCGTTGTCTGTAGCACCATATGAAACCAATCAAACGTCTGTAAAACTCTTACTTACTGTTTGTTAATTTGCACATACCTACTGAACTGCTGCTTTTATTCGTTTATGTGCTACTAAGTGACCCCTGTCGTAACAATTCGAAAGTTTGTATGTGTGTTCTTATCAGAACGTCCACAGTTATGAAATTCGCCGCAGACTGTTTCATTTGATTATGGTTATGTAACCTTCAAAAATAGTGTTGGTCCCTAAGTTTTGCACTCCAATGTATATAAATTTCATCTTTAATATATGAATGAATTACTAAAATAGCTTTGCTTTTCATTTATAATAGTAATAATAAAAAAATAACTTTTAATTTATTCTGACATATAATTTTCATGTATCTCATTTATATTATTAGTTATGGGGCCTAAACTACAACTGTTTTTGTACAATGACAGATATGTTGTGTTATTATTTTCACAATGCACCTTCATTTAACTTCATAATTGTTTGAGCTCTAAATTTAAATGCCAGTAAATTTTTTGATGCTGCAATTTATTAAAATAAGTTTCATAAGATGACTATTTAGTTTTACAAAAGCTTAAATTGCTTTTTGTAGAAACTCTAACTAAACGTAAGAGATGTTGTTCTACCTCAGACGGTCTTCCTCAAGCATTGCTACCAAGGCGTCCCTCTGTTCAACAATTTCCAACATTTCTGCAAGGATTCGCCCTTCCTCTTCAATTTCTGATTGAGACTTCTTAGAATCTGAAATTACCATTTAGCGTCATTAAATATAGATCAAAATATAAAATATCCAAAGGAGAAACAGATGAAGATAAGCAAAAAAAGTGTAGATTTGCTTTTTGGATAAACACAGCTCATAGGAATCAGCTGAAAAAGCTTAGGTTTCAAGAAAATGAGGATTGAATTTCAAAAGAAAAACTGGCACCCAGATTAGTTTCCAAAAACTCAGTTCAACACAGATTTCTTTACACGGTTAATATTCTCAGTTCAGAACTTCATATCCATTAAAACAACTTAAGGATTAATAGAAATAAAAAAAAAAGAAAAAGCACTGTATTTGGAATAATTTACTTAACATATATTATTCTGTGGCCATTATGTTTTGTTTTGTTTTTTTAAATATTATAGATAACATCTAAATAAAAGAGTAAGAAAACATAATGGCCATAATTCTCTAAGTTAGTTGTAATGTTTAAATATTTCCCTTAGAAATTCTTATCTTTTTAATTTTATTGATTTTCATTACTTTGGAAATGGTAACATTAAAAAATTCAAATATGAATGAAAAGAAAAAAAATAGTGCATCACAAATAAAATTTGTTGATTAAACTAAACCTGAGCCAATTGTTACCGTCTTTTTTTTTTTCTTTTTTCAACACAATTCCTTATCACTTTAATAAACTCCTAAAAGTTTATGAGATATTTAATGATATCCACATAACTGACCAATATTAAAGACAATGTCCCAATGTATTAATTCAACTCCTTTCAAAAAAAATTGATACCCATCATTTTGTGAGTATAGTAAATTACAGAAAAATCCTTCTACAGTTAGCTCAGCAGAAAGACTTAGATATACAAAGCCAATCAAATGATTAACTATAATAGTAATTAGAACTTTTTTTTTTAATAAAACCTTAATAGATGTCAAGCCTTTAAAGAACCACTTATGATAAGTGATACAGTGGCATAGCAGCAGCTGATGTAGCACTTCAATAGCAAAATATCAATCGCCTAAAGCCTGAACTGTAATTAACTGCAAAGAGAATTAGTGTTTCTGAGGTCTTTGAATGTAAATTTAAAATTTTCACCAAACTCATTCATTCAGCAAAAGCCATGCACTCCAATCAAATGCAAACAGAAAGATCTGTATAGATGTAAGAAAGAAAAGGTAGAATGAAAATCACATCCCAATCTCAGGAAAAGCAAACAACTTATCTACTACTCCTGGTTGTTCAAGCAGCAGATTTAACTGACAGTTTTGTTGCTACTAAAATACAACAGATTTTCAGAGGTTTTATTTTTATTATTACTGTTATTTAAAAGTTTTACAAAAGTTCAGTTTATGATAAAAAATAAATTCATAATTCCAAAATTATTTTAATGCACTATTTATTAAAAAAGAAAAATCTTTTATCTTCACAATAGATTTAAATTTTAACTGAGAAAGTGGCGCAAAGAATCACAGAAATAGTGCAAGCCATCGTGTCTATCCTCTTCTAATGCAAGTTTCCTTTGCTAAAAGCTCCAACCAAAACACTTAATGTTACTTTATTGTTAATACTGAAGCTGGTCAGAGGCTAGATGCTCTTCTGATTCTGATCTGTTTAATTGACTATGAAATGCAAACACTAAATGTTGTACATAAGGTGAATTTTTAGATTTAAAAATATCTCTTCATCTAACAATAGCAGTGTAATATCTCCAGTCATTTGCTGACTGTATTTATATGTAATTCGAGGGTTAAATCTGTATATTAATAGAAGTACATGATAAAATTTTAATGAACTGAAAGACGCTAATGCTCAAAAGGCATTACTGTGAATCACAGCAAAGTGTTTCACTACACAAAATGAATCATCATGAAACTACTCCATACTTTTGCCGGAATGAACAATTTATTCTCCCATCAGACATAAGGTTTGTGGTGTTGTCAACACTACAAATATCACTCAACACTAGACAGGTCATAATCAGACATGGCAGTGCTGCAGGATAGAGCATGTGTTGTGCTGCTCTTTGATACCACAGTGTTTTTTACCACATGAGTATGGGTCAGTCAACTCATATTAGTGATGTTATATGATGGGACATCATAGGATGACTGAATGCTGTTGGCATGGTCTCAGGAGCTGCATGTCTCACAAAATGTTATTTCTATTGCCTCGCAGAGATTAGAAATAGGATGGAAATGCCAGACAACACTTCAGCACAGGACACCCAAGGATTACAAAAGCAGAACAAGACTGTTATTTGTCACTAATTGACAGATGATGTAGGTGGAATACAGTAAGGGTCCTTGCCATGAACCTTTCAACAGCAACAAGGAAAACTGTTTCCAGGCATTATGTGTATAGACGATTGCGTGAGCACAAGTTGTATGCCTGCTGGCTTGCAAGATGCATCCTGCTGACTGCAGCCTTTAGAAGCGCTCATTTAGCCTGGTGCAGAGAACATCATCTTTGGGCAGGGGACAAGTAGGGTTACGTTTTGTTTATAGACAAGTTTAGTTTTCAGAGTGAATCTAGAGAGAACCTCAGAATTGGTACAGCTCCTCCAACATCCTTGAAAGGGATCATTACAGCGGAGGTGGTATCATGGTGTGGGACGGCATCATATTTGGTTCATGTTCTTCACTCCATGAGTACATCCAAATGGGATATCCCAACAGACTAGATATACCAAATGTCATTCTGGAACAGTATGTGTGGCCATTGAAGGGTCTGACTTCCTATTTATGGATGACAACACCATATAGCTGCCCAAGTGGATGATCACCTCAAATAGAGGATATCCAGCATTTAACCAATTCGTTCTCTCAATTTAAGCCAGCATTGTAGCTTGGTGAAAGACATGTTGCAGAACTCTTTAGAATAGTATTGGTACAAGAGTGGGAATTCCATTCCACAGCACAGCTTGATATTCTTGTGCTAAGTACGCCAATGTGCTGTACTGCATGCATCACTGTGGCAGACATATGGATAACAGATTGAAAATTTTTTACACCATCAAACAAGTTTGACATGACACAGGGTGTGCACTGCTACTAAGCTGAAGGAAAGTGTTTTTCTTTACTGTTTTGTTTTTTCTAAGTTATCATTTTGTTCAATATGCTACGTATCTAGAACAATACGTATCTAGGACTTATAGCTGGTAGGGTTGCAAATGACATTATTTTTCATTTTTGAGCATGACTGTAATAATGTTAAATATTTTTGCAATGTGTTCACTTCAGCACATTATGACATTACACAATTTTTATTCCTGGATAGAGATAAAGGCTACGACAAGGAAAGTTTATTTTTATTTTTTTGTGAAGATCATTGCATTATGAAAGAAATCCCAATGGTAGTGATGTAAATCTTAATTTTACCTATGGTATAAAATTCAAATTAATGCAACTTTATTTTAATTGGAAGCTTGTGAAATTCAAGGAGCTGAAATAACAGATGTTAAGGTTTTGTGACTGACTTATACAGTACAATATTTGGATCAATGACTATTTCTCTGGATGATTACTTGTATTATCTTAAATTGCTCGAATAATGAAGATGATTCAATGTGGGAAAATTATAAGTACACTGAAAATTACTGCAGATTAACAATAATCTACAATAAAATTCCAATATTATCATAATTTAAATTCTTCTCAGAATTTTTTAAAGAATTATAGAATGGCATTATAAATTCTCTGTACTGAAAATGTTAATAATTGTTTGCCTTAACAGTTACTTCTCTGCTACCAGCAGTAGCCTTTCAAAAACAATAATTCTTCACAAGCAATTTCTTCAAAAGAAGAAACTAATTTCAAAAGAATAAAAGCTTTAATACATTTTGTATTGAAATACTACTGAAAATCTGTCATACGTTAATATCAACACAAAGAAATGGGATGCATGCATGTATCAGCCCTTCGGTTCGTAAAAACACAGTTCTTACCTTGGTTGACAGTCAAGCTGCTTTTATCTATAAAGGGGAATAATAATAATAAGGCTACCTCTGCTTTTGAGAAAAACATTATAACTCAAGACTATTCAAACAAAAAGAATGCCCCCCCCCCCTTTCATTATTGCATTTCATGTGATGGAACTCTTAAAAGTTCTTCAAAGTTCTATTAATTGGGTTTAATTGAGGCTGTACGTTTTAAGCTTCTATTTTTTAATAGGATCAATATGTAACTAAAATACGACACTTAACAATACAATGATTATAAACTGGACTATTGTAAAATTATTATTTAAAAAATGCTACTACAAATTAATTCATTAGATTTGTAAATTAATGAGAATTCCTTATTACTGGTTGAGTGTTAAAAATCTTGTAAGTTCAAAAATGTTAGAAATGTAGTAGGTTATTTTCTACAATTTAAGATAGTTAACTGAATCTACAAATCCTCTCTTTCATCCTTACCATCCACTGCCATTCTTCCTCTTAACTGTTGTTGTAATCGGCTGTGACGGTCTTCCAATTCTAATTCTTTTGCTTTGACCAGTAATTCTTGTTCGTAACGCACCAACACATTTTTCTCATGTACAAGATTAAACCATTCCTGCATTAATTCAGTTTCCTCTTTCTTCTTACTTTCCTCTGAAACATAAAATAGCGTTTTATTAATAATGTGAAAAACATGGTAATATCAGGTTAGTACAAATATGCTTTAAAACCTTAATACATTAACTACAACAAATTTACTGATAAAAAGGAATGAAAGTACAAATAGCTTTCAAGATCTCTTATGGCGGTTAGGATGGTTGGAAAAGCTGTGCATAACAAAAAAAATTGTCACTCATCAGAGTGTCTACAAAATCTGAATAAAAAAAAAACCCTGATTTTTCCCTGATTTCACAAACAATTTCTTTTAAAATTCCATGATTTTAACTACTTGGTAATATTTACTATTTTCTGTATGTATACTAAAAGAATAAGCAAAAAATTCTATTCTACTGAGAAAGTAATACAGGCATTCTGAAATAAATTCAAATTGTACATATTGACATTTCATGAATGATATAAAAGTATATTTTAATGAGCTTTTACAAAATATGCTGCATATACTATATTACACACACACTGAAATTGAATTCACTATTTATTGCAACATACTACGTTTGATTGGTGTATTACTATAAAAACAGTACTTATGAAATACTTAAAAAAAAAGTATTTTACTTTATTATTAATATTAATTTATTATTTTTATTTTACTTTATTTTCTTTCCGGAGGGAAAGAGGAGATCGGCGTGACGCGTGACCTTGAAAGCTCCCATAAGATAGGCACTCGCACTTGGCAAAATATCATAAATTTCCCTGATTTTAAGTAATAATTGAAAAATTCCCTGATTTTTTCCAGAATAACAAAATTCCCATTACAATTCCCAGTTTTCCCTGATTTCCCGGTTCTGTAGACACCCTGCTCATACTAAAGAATCATTTTAATTTTTTAGATAATAAAATACTGCAAATATGATATCATTTGTTTTTTCTTTATTATTTAAGAACCATCCTGCTTCCATGCATAATTTATAAATTTATATAATTTCTAATTGATTTATCTACATAAACACGCTTCTCTATCTTTGAAAATATTTTTAAATTCTATCAAACGGACAGAGATGACTTTGTTTATAGAAGCCGAAGGATGAGTACCTCCAGTCATACTGAAAATAATTAATTAATTATGCATGCTTTAAGCAATCATTCTATTCTTGTATTAAGGAATACAATAGGCATCACTGAGGATAGCGATCACAATAAATTGTAAACAGCAATTAAAAAAAAAAAAACCTTATTCAAGGTAAGGTCTCTGTAGGAGAGGACAGATCTTGGACTTTCAGGTATAAAGGATAGTTTGTTATACGACTGTTATCATGAACAGATGGTTGAAAGGGATATTAATGCTATGAAGAATGGAATTGGTTAAGCCAGGTTTTTGTGTGATGTCATCTATCATAAAAAGCACTTGCAAAGTATCAGGACACAAACCTGAACCTTAAAGGCTGAAGGTCAGTAGCTGAGACACTTTGTTTCTGGAATGCATGTCTTTTTCAAATGGGAGACTCCTTTTTTTTCTGTGATGTTCTTTCATTTTTGTTTCCAAAATTCTAATAGTCCTAATCAGAACTTTACTATAAAGGTGCTATTAAATTAAAATCTTAAAAAAAAATTATAGATAAAAAAAATAATAAAAATATAAGAAAGCAGAAATTTAAAAAGATAAAAAAAATATGATAATTTCTTCAACGTGTCGTGTAACAATACGGACAACTACTACTTCGACACTTGTTAAAATAAGATTAGCCAAAATTTAAATTATGTTGACTAAAATTAAAAAAAAAAAAAATAAAAATAAAAAAAAAAAAATTTCTTTTTATGTACTTAGTTTTTTAGTTTTTAATTTATTTATTTTTTTTTTAATTTTAGTCAACATAATTTAAATTTTGGCTAATCTTATTTTAACAAATGTCGAAGTAGTAGTTGTCTGTAGATAAAAGGAATTTTTTAATTAGAGAAAGTAGTATTTGTATATGATTTCATAGACAGATAAAAAGAATTTACGATGATTGAACAACTTCATAATTGTCATAAGTATATTCTGAGTATTACATAAAAAGCCGAAAACCTTGATATCATTCAGCTTCACAGTGTAAGCACTTCAAGTGAAAACTGCTCCGCAAATGAACAAATACAGCATTTGAAAGGATTGGAAGGATCAGTTAAGGTGATATGAAATCATATATAAAAACTAGCATTATAAGTTAAAATAATCATAAGATACAGTTTTTATCTACAATCAAAATGTTTATTCAGAAGGTAAATTATTATGAATTTTAATAAGGCTGTTCTAGTTTCTTGCTTTCCAGTCTCTATCATATCAGTCCCCCTTCTTTATTAGCTAAATACTAAGCACAAAACAAAATAAATCATAAAATTTATCAATTTTTATGATGAGGAGAGGATAATGTAACTAAGCCTGCAAGAACAGGCATGAATTCACACAGAGATTATAATAGTGCTAGGAAATAACAAATTCTAAGGAATCCTTTTCTAAGAATTTTAAGTGAGCAGGTTCTTTTTATTCACATAAGAATTACTTTGAAACTAAGTTTCCTTTTTTATGTAAACATGAATAGGCTTTTTTTTTTTTGTTCCTTCTAAGTTCTTTTAATACTTTTTTATTTATTGTACTTCTGAAAATGCAGAAAACCTAACCAACACAAGTCTCACTGAAAGAAACCCAGAAGAGAACGTTGTTTCTGAATTCCTGCTACCACAGTAAAAAAAAATATTTAAACTCTTTGTCTTTTAAATGTTTTAGTAAAAAGCTGTGTGTGCTTCTTCTCTTTTTTTAAAGGAACTTTATAGTTGTTTTTTAGAGGAAATGGAACTAGTTTGTATTTTAGCCAATAAACAAGTTCAATATTTTTTTCTTGGAACTTTCCAGAGCACTGATTAATAAAGATCAACAATCTCCAATGAACTGCTGCAATTGATACAGACAGCTAAGCCAGAGCTAAGAAAATTGCTAACTCAGAAATAAACAAGAAAGTTAAATAAAAAGTTAACAGCAATGAATAACTGATGAATACAGAAAAACTAAAATAAATTAATATGGGAATGAAAACTTATTCAAACCACAGCAATTGTGGAAATTCAAAGTTAGGCCTGTCAATTGAAAAAGTTGTAGTTGACAGTCAAAAATAATACCTTCCTTACATAGTTAGGTCAACAATACCTAAGTTTTGTAAGAATGTTATTCTCATTAACACATTAGCGCAAGAAAGGCTCTAAGAGATGAAAATGTTACCTTTTAATAATTAGTGCTGGTTACCAGTAATGAATCGTTATTGTAGATAAACACAATATAATATAAAAAGTAATATTTTTGTGAAAACAAAAATACAAAGAAAATTAATGAAAAGCAATTCTAATTTATGTTATGTGTTACACAGAAAAGAGAGAGAAATAAATTAATTCTTTATACAAATGCAAACAACAGGATATCTAAGTGAAAAAGAAACAAAAGTATATTTTGAGAAAGCTACAGAAAATCTACTACTTCTCAAAAAATTAATATATATTAATATATATAGAGATAATGTTCCAGATTTGATGCAACTACTTGTAAACACAGATAACATAGTTAAGACAGCTACTGCTTTATTTTTTTTTTAATTAAAGATAAATATTTGGAATGCTCTTACCATCTCCTTCTCCTCGCAGAGCCTTCTCTACCCTCACTCCTCCCTCTTCTACTTCTCTCTGCTTCACTTCAAGCTCTTCTAATTGACGCTGGATTTCCTGGGCCATTCGTAATCTTTTCTGTTCTTGTTGACGGTAAACTTTCTTGGCTATCCTCTGAAGTTTCCTAAGTTTCTCTTCAGTTAATTCCTAAATTTAAGATAAAAAAAAATGGAATAATTTTAAATGAAAGAACTTTAACATCATTTACAAACAAATTTTTGATATTTTCCTATCAAATTTATTCAAACATTTCAATCTTAGAAAAGAAAAGAAATTTAACGTGCTGTGAATATGAGTAAATAAAGGAAAGGAAACGCAGCCCTTGAATAAAAGGAGAAATTGCCTTTCCGCAATTTATTTTCTTGTCTTTTGTTGTTGGTGGGGTCGCGGCCAGGTTGGCGGTGACTTTTACTAACAAGATCTTGCCTTTCTGATTTTGTTGAGAGAAGGCAGGGATTGGGCTGATGAGTCCATAGAAGGATGAAACGGCCATTCCCAATTCCTTCGCATAATCTAATTGGAAAGGCAATTTCTCCTTTTATTCAAGTGCTGCGTTTCCTTTTCTTTATTTATTACAATCTTACTCTCTATGATTTTTTTCCAATTACAAATTTAGGATTAACCATTAATTTCAACATATTGGCATCTAATTCTGAAATTTCGGTTATAAAATTTTACATCTGGTAATTGCATGGTAGGGTCTGTCCATAAACTATGTTACGCTAATTTTTTTGTTATTTTCGACGCCCTCCTCCTCTTGTCACTCTTTGTCTCATTCTTATGAAAAACCCCATCCTTAATATTACAAACCTCCCCCTAATTTTATATTAAGAGCTGAACTATTTTTAATTAAGTATTTATAATATTCAATTTAAACACCTATTCATCAGTTCAACGATTAAGTCATTTAATCCTGAAGGATTGAGAAACTTATCCTTTAACTTTGCATTTTAATGCATAATCTTCAAATTCAAGCATATTTTTTTTTAACTTCAAAGTTTAAATAATTGCAGGTGTTTTTTACTGAATTTTTTAGTAGGTTTTTTTTTTATTTCTGCATTTAAGTGAAATGTAATGCGATGTCACATTATCTGGTCCCTTCCCTTGTCACACAAAGCACCCCCCCCCCCCCCCCCCCGACATGAGGACATAGTTTATGGGACAGCCCTGTATTAGTTTTAGATGAGAAGGCTTAATGTGTATTGATGAATTAAAGATAATAAATAGAAAATTAAATGCACTTAATGTGCTATGTTAATTCTTCATCATGTGTCTTTGTCTTGTGTTGAACTAAATGTTTTGTGCTGTCCATGAAGATGGATTACATCATGTATTCAGAAACCGTAGGAATATCCTCACCTTGTTTAAGCTGTTTATGTTAATTCTATCAAGTAACAGCGTTTCATTTTCTATTTCTTATCTTTAGTTTTTGGATTTGTCTTTTCTTGTTTAAAGGAGTCAATGCCTCAAGTGAACAGGCCTTCCCCAAACCCACACATTTTCCTGCAGTTTTCTATGATACCGTGTACTTTTATGTTTGGATGCGGACAGAAACATGACCCATCTGATTAGACAATAATTTTCCTGCAATGTAGAGATCAATGTCTGTAGCACCTAGTCTGTTCAGAAGAATGGCTCCCTTTATAATCAAACCATGAAGCTCTTTCTCAGATAGACTGAAGAGATCCTGAGCTGACTAGTTGTAGTAATTTCTTACTGGTTTGAAATCAGTCTGCATTAACTAAATCTAGTACATTAATATATATACAGTAGAACCTCATTATAATGGACAGTTTTAAAAAAAATTGGCAGCCTACAATTAAGGTGATCGAAGTGAAAGACCATTTAAATTTTGTTATTCAATATGTTGAACAATCGGCAAATGAAAATGTGTTTGCATATTATAAACACTTACGGCACTTCTGTCGGTTATTAACTGAAGAAATAATCAGCAAACAAACCCAGCAGAAAATAAATTATTTTTTCAAACCAATGAATGTAAGCAATCAACATGAACCAGGACCTTCTTGTTATAAAAATTAATGCAGTGTATACGTACACATCTTTTTAATTCAACCTACTATGTTGAAGGCTGTTTTTTATTTGATATATAATAAACACTTTTTATAGCTAACTATTGTACTTTCATTGATGTACACCCTGCTGCATTACACCCCTATAAGAATTATTTGTTATAAACCGGACTTTCATTAAAACGGACAACCTTCAACCCCTAATAGTCCGTTATAATGAGGTTCTACTATATATATATATCGAGAGAGAGAGAGTGAATTAGGAATTTTTCTTACCCAAGTGCTATTATTAATATTTTGGTTCAGCACCTTGAAACTTCTTCAGAAGAAATTTGAAAACTATATTAATTAATAAGTCATGCCATTATTGTATCCATATTAATGTTTTGGAACAGACGATGCTTGTGACCTTCTTTCTGATACACTAACAGTGTCTTTATAATCTGGGGAACTGAAACCTGCTTTGTAGGTAGTGGTCTTCTTTGTCTTTTTATGTTTAGGCTAAAGTGTCTTTATAATGTCTTGGATAGGAAGGTCATAAAATCATCCACTTCAAAATATTGATCTCGATACAATAATGGCACAGACTTATTAAAGTAGTTTTGAAATTTCTTCTGAAAAAGATTCAAAGTGCAGAACCAAAATATTACATAACACCCCTCAAGTAGGAAAATTCCTGATTCGCTCTCATATTAATTTTATATGTTATGTAACATGGTCTACACCTTTTCCGTCAGATCTAAGTGAACTGAAACATTGAGAAGCCCTTGTCTGTGAGCATTGACATCTTGATTACTATATGATACATTACTTGACTGTTCATTTCAAATTCAGTTTTTTTGTTTGTTTATTTTGTTTTGTTTTTTCACAGCTTATTGTTTAGTCCTATTGTTTAGTTTGTAGTAACTCTCTTTTGATATTCAGTGATATAGTCTTTCTCATCCATGATTCACAGAAACTGGTATACTTACTAGCATTTCAATAAGAATGGCAAATATATGTACCACTGACAGAGCTGCATAATTACTGGTGCATTATCACTTGCTTTGGAAAGGGAAATATTTTGTGTTTGTGTGTTTAATATGTCTACAAAATCAATGCAGATAGTTTCCCTTCATTTTTCATACAATTTCAGTGCATGTCTCTAAAAGTCAATATTAATAAAGAACAAACTCTTTCTAATACAAGAATCTAGTTTTACAGCTTTATGTGCAATTTTCTTTAATGGTTGCTTTATCACACTAAGCAATTCATAACCACTCAACGTTGATGATCTAATATTTATGAGTTGACAATGACAAAATGTCGTCAGAGATATAATAAAAAATAAAAGCTTCCTTACGGTATTTCAATAGAAGCTTTTCACTGAATAATAATTTGATATTATATGACATTTTTTCTTCTTCACCAAGTATTTTCAATATAATCATTGGATCTTCACTTACTTCCATTTTTTTGGAATCTGGGAAACCAGCATCAGCGCCTTCCTCATTGATTTCATCCTCTGAATCAGAAAAGCTGTCCTCTAAAATGATTAAAAGCTTATGAAATTAATTGTGAAGGAGAAAAATCTAGACAAACAATAAATAAATTAATCATAAAATAAAAAGAAAAGGGAAGAAAAATCAATAACATGCACAAATTCGTTTGCTTTTAACACATTGAGCCATTATCAATAGCAATCTGGGACAGCTGTTTCGTCCTTATTAGGACTCATCAGCCAGATTTAGCTTTGATAATGGAACTCGGAATGCGTCGATACCTATGATCCCGTCTTCCCCTCAGGAAAGTGGGACCCGGTTGAAAGCAAACAACTAAAGAAAAAACATTGTTTTCTTTAGTTTTTTCTTTAGTTGTTTGCTTTCAACCGGGTCCCACTTTCCTCAGGGGAAGACGGGATCATAGGTATCGACGCATTCCGAGTTCCATTATCAAAGCTAAATCTGGCTGATGAGTCCTAATAAGGACGAAACAGCTGTCCCAGATTGCTATTGATAATGGCTCAATGCGTTAAAAGCAAACGAATTTGTGCATGTTATTGATTTTTCCTCCCTTTTTTTTTTAGTCATAAAATACTAACTGCTTTTAACTACAGTCGGACCTCTATTTAACGAAGTCGCTAAATCTCGAAAAAAAGTTCGTTATATGGAAAATTCGTTAAATAGAGATTCACCTTTTAAAATTACTTAAAACTATATAACTACATAAAACAGATTCAAAATACATAAACAATAAATATTATTAAAAAAAGTAATGATTTTAATGACAAAAACCATACATTACCACATGCGAATTTAAATTTTACTAATAAAGTATGTTAATTTCGTCCGAGTTTTTTTTGAAAAACTGTTTTCGCTGATAATACATCTCGCAACTTTGCAATGCACCAAAAACCCCTTCAGTATTTTCTTTAAATTGTAATCCGCATCGGATTGTTTCAAATGATCATACGAAGGTTTTTTGATTTCTGCATCATGATCATTTCCATTGTCATCATCTTCATCGCAATTCAGAGCTGTATTGTTTTTATTTTTCCTACTGTCCAAAATATCCGATTCAGTTGGTGTTTCCGAGGTCTCAACTTCAAAATCAAGTGAAAGATAACCATCAATCAGCACATCATCATTAATTTCTTCTTTTTCCCTCAGCTGTAACCACATTTCTTTGATTTCCTCTAAGGGAATATTAATAATAAAAACATTTCAAGGAGAAAAAACAAATAGATACCTCGAAAAAGTTCGTTAAATAGAAAATGCACTTCGCTATTTGGAGGTTATTTTACGAAGAAATTAGCAAAATGTTCTTGGTTCCAAAGAAAAGTTCGCAAAATAGAGAAATTCACAAAATAGAGGTTCGTTAAATAGAGGTCCGACTGTATGTTTAAAAAGTCAATTCCACAGACAGTCATTTGAAAAGGACCATACACTTATATATTCAGAGATATATTTATAAGTATCTCAACTAAAAGCCGAGATAGATCAGCATCGATAAAAACTTGCAACAGTTAATTAAAAGATTATTCTACTGGTTTAGGGAAGCAAGTCATTAGTAGAGAACATAAAAGAACATGAAGTGTAAATTATCATTTAAAATTTAAAAAAAAAAAAAAAGATTACGTGACTTTTATTAACATTGAGGTTTTAAAACAGACTATGTGATGAGTAAGAAGTTATTCTAAAAACCTTGATAGAAAAGACTAATTTCAAAAAAGTTTTTTTCTTCATTTAACAAAAAAAAAAAAAAAAGTCAAATCTTACCTGAAGCACGAGGAGCCATTCCATTCTCTACCAGTCCCTCTTCTTGTAGAAGTAGAGAATTCCTAGTAATCTCACTAATGTTTGACTTCAAAGTCATTTTATCTAGTTTCAATTCTCTTGGTCTTTCTCGAAGTGGTGCTCCTGTAAGGAGAGGAGGTTTCGTAGCTATTGTTGCAATAGGTGCTGAGACTGGTTTTGTTGGTAGCACCTTCGGAGGTGTAGAATCTTCTTCTACCAAATACTTTTGTTTCCGCTTTTCTTGCTGTTCTTTCATTTTTTCTTTAGATCGTGGAAGCCTCAGTCTTGGAAAGCGCTCCTTGGGGGTGCTTTCAGCAACGGGAACAGGAGACGTCACATCCTTCTTCTTGTTTTTGTCTTTTAATTTCACTTTAGTTCCAGAATCTGATTTACCAAAACCCGAGAAAAGGGACAGAAGGCCCTTGCGTTCTTTGGATTTCGATCTCCTATTCCCATCATTTGAATCTGTGTTGGAAGATTTATTCTTTTTTCTGCCAAATCCCCCCCAAGTGGCAGCTTTTACTGTTTCGTCTGGTGTCAGCTGCAATTCTCCATCATCAATGGATAGTTCAGTCTCTAAATAATGGCCGCTCTCTGTTTTTGATGTGCTACTGGACGATCCATCCAAAGAGTCACTACTACTCGGCAGTGGCACTGCCATTGATTTAGGTGCTGAAGATGATGGAGTAGTTTCACTAGTTGCAGAAGAAGTCGTTCCAGAAGTGGAGCTTTTTGCTTCTGTTATTGGAGATGGCATGTTAGTTTTCTGCGACTTCTTTCGAAGAATTCCATAATCTGAGGGACCAAGTCCAAGTTCTTCGTCACTTTTCAGGCGAGCTCTTTCCCTAGCTTCTTGGCGAGCTCTCTCCCGTTCAGCAGACCTTAACTGACGGATGTCTTCGAGTGTTGCTTTCTGGATTTCTGGTGTTAGAAACAGTTCAGGCTTTGTTAAGGGAGTGTCAGGTAGGATCTTCTTTCTGACGGGAGTACCAATAGGTGAAAATGAAGTTGGGGACTGCTCCACCATACTCAGTGGTCGTTGAAGTGGCCTTTTGAAAGAAGTCAGAGGAGTATAAAATTTATCTTTTTTTCCATTGGGTGTTCCAGCTTCAGAGCTATTGTTGTCTTCATCATCTGCAAATGGTATTTCATCTAATTGTTCATGAACGCTATAACGATTACTTCTATGCGAGTCTTTCCTCAAATGTTTGTTGTTAATGTCCATGGAAAGCTGTCGCTTACTTTTTTCATATTTTTCTTGTAAATCTTTCTTTTCAGAAAACTCATTAATGCTGTCTGAATTTATTTTTGTAAAATACTCTCCCCTAAAAGGATCATCAGTTAAAGCACTGTAATTTGCTACCAATTGATCAACACCATCTTTGACAACCGGTCGCTTGAGAGCTGATTTGCGAATATCAATGGAATCTCTGACACCTCCAAAAGGAATCATTTTCTTAGTGAAGTAGCCCTCATACCGCAGATTCATATTTGTATCTGGTGCAGGACAGATTTCACCATCATGAGAAGTTGTCTGAATACTTTTAGATTCTTCTTCAGTAGATTTTAAATTTTTTAAGTTTGTACTTAAAATGATGTCATCACTGTTTAAATTAACGTCAACATTTTTGTCGATATCACTCTTGTCTGAGGATGTGTTAAGTTTATCGTTTTCCCAAGAGATATCTGCACTGAAATCAGACGGAAACTCTGCATCTAGATCCAAAGATAAGCTTCTTGGTTTTAAGGGACCATTTTTTTTCCTGAAAGTAATAAATCTGGAATCCACTTCAAAATCTTTGATATCTTCTTTATCATCATCATCATCATCTTTTTTTACTGTGTCTTCTTTCACTTGTTCATCTACTAATTGTTCACCCTCTGATACTCCATGAATTTCAACTCGTGGAATAATCATCTCCCTGTAATTCTGATCATCAGCTTCTTGGTCAGAATTACTTTCTGATGAACTGATAGGAGGTGAATCATAATCGGAATCTATTTGCATCTGCTCAATTTTCAATGGTCTTCGTGGCAATACAGGTACAGGTATTGATGTTTCAAACACAGTACTGCCAACTTTATCTGCCTCTGAACCACCTTCAATGGTTTTGGGACTTAAAGGTGGAGTGTTAAGAGCACTCAGTTGGTCTTCTTTGACTATGTTATTCTTTGGTTTGTCTTCTGATACGGAATCTGCAGCAACTCCTTCTGCATCATCATTAGGTTTTGTGAAACTTAGATTATTAAAATATCTTCCAGAAAAAGTAGGAGCTGAGGTGGATAAAATAATTTCAGATGGTTGTTTTGTCTCTAATGTTGGAGATATCTTGATTGCAGCAGATACTTCAGAAGATTTATTGCTATTTAACATCACACTAGAACTTAAGGATGATGAAACTGCAGGGGAAAGCATCTTTTGCTTTTCAGAAATTAGCTCAAGAAAGCTTTTCACCACTGGTTCGAGCTTAGCTGGAGGAGTTTCTTGATCTTTATTTGTATGGCTTTTGGACTCTTCTGCGGAATTCATGTCACCTAATAAATATCTTTCTTTTAACCGTAGTATCATTCGAGCAGTGGGACTTTCTTCAGGTTGAACTACTTCCACAGGTGGCTTCTCATTAATTTCCAGTAAATTTGGCATACTCGATGACAATTCCAGAGGACGAGAACTTATTTCTGGCTTGCCTTTTGAACTTTCTTCTTTATCTTCACTTTGTGACAGTATCTCTTCTTCTGCTTCAACAGGTCTTTCTAAAGGTTCAACCATTAAACTCCTACATGCCCATGCACGGTTTGGGGACGTCAACTTATTAGAACTCTGCCTCAAAACAACTTCTCCAACAAATTCTTCTTTTTCTTCAGCCTGTGGTGATATCGCTTCTTCTGTTTCAACAGGTCTTTCCGTTAAACTCCCAGATGCCCCTGTAGGGTCTGGGGATGTCAGCTTGTCAGAATTCTGTCTAAGAATAATTTCTTCTATAATTTCTTGAGATGGATTTTCTTCTTTTTGAGCATCAAGATTTTCTGGTGATTCGACTAGTTTCAAGTCATCACCTATATTACTTATTTCAACGGTAGCAATTTCAGGTGTAGGCACGTTAACATCAGACTTCTTTGGCACAGACTCGAGTGACAAAACAGTACTGATTTGTTCATTTTCTGTAGCTAAGTCCTTCTTAATGCTTTCAATATCTTTTGATATAAGCTCACTTTCTTCTATTAAAATATCTTCACCGATGAGACATGGAACCACTTCATCACCACTGCTTTCAAATTTGGTAGCAGAGTTGTTCTCTACTTCCAAGATTCCTGGTATACTACCATCTGTCGATATATCAGGTAGACTATCAGAGTCAGTTATCAAACATAATTCAGCTCGTACGGGAATATCGCGTTCTTCTTTGCTTTTCCCCTCAGATGTAGGAGATGATATTTGCTCAGAGGAACTCAAAGGTGATTCAGGACTCAAAACGTCCTCTTTTAAAGGCACTTCTTCAGAAGAAACAACTTGCGTTGCATCCTTAATCTCCTCCAAGTCAGGGCATTGTACTGCTTCATTGTCTTCCTTTAGATGTTCGTAAGGAGGAGAAACTGTTCGCTTTTGTTCATAGCGGTTGTCAATTGGTACATCTGTCCCCGATTCACTTCCTGTCAGAAGCGGCTGCTGCTGTTGAAAGGAACCGTAGAATTCTTCTTCAGCTTCATCCTGCGATGGTGGATTTGGTGGGGATTCATCGATGATTATAGTTGGGATTGGATGAGGAATGGTGGGTTTCACGTCTTCTTCAGACTCTGATTCAGAATCTGAATATTCTTCACTGCTACTGCCTTCTGAACCAATTTCGGTATCTTCATCTAATAAAAAATAAAGATCAGCAAATTAGAACTAAGTAATCTAGGAAGTCGCTGAATGCCATTCAAGTAGCATTGTAAGATAAACTGCATGATAATTTTGTATAAGTTAAGGAAAATACCTTTTGATCAAAGAGAAAGGAGAATGAGCAGATCTGCCCCACCCCTGTATAGCGATAAAATATATATGTAAGGAAAGATCTCCATCAATAGAACATTTTTTATTATTACGACTTGTCTCAATTATTAGTCCGTTCGGAGTTATATACGTCTAGATATGAGGTTTGAGTCATTGATTTTCTTGCGTGTGTGTGTGTGTGGCAGAGAAGCCAACCACCTAGACGGGGGGGGGGGTGCTTGAATGTAGGTGGTTGGCTTCTCTGCCATACACACTTAACAAAAATCACTGACTCAAACGTCATATTTAGACGTATATAACTCCGAACGGACTAATAATTGAGACGAGTCATAATAATAATATATGTTCTATGTAAGGAGATCTTTCTGTAGGTATATATATCTTATCACTATACAGGGTGGGGCAAATTTCCATAGGGTTTACCCATTCTCCTTTACTTTTCAAATTGGGAAGGTAAAGAGACTCGTTACTTATTTTTTTCAAAATAAAAAGATATATAAATTTTGCTCTCAAACAAACATGTTAAATAAAATAATATCTAATTGTTCATAAGTGGATTATAACAATGGTCAGCATATATTTTTATATCGATAAAATTAATATTGCTTTTAAAACTATTTTTTTTTTTTTTGCAGATTTTCATACATATAAATATTTCAAAATTGAGCAATCCTTATTTGTGAAAAAAAATTAATTTCAATAAAGAAATTACATATTAGTCAATTGTAGAGAACTGCTAAATTAGATCAAGTGTTGCCAAGGTGCAGTAGTATAGGGAGTACGATGGGGTATCTTAAGTACTCCTCTGTTTACTAGTCAGTTCAGTGGCAATCAGTATCAGAATTGTGTTCGTGTTGTACAAACAAAGTTTTTGTCGACTCCCTTGTGAGCATTGGTTTTATTAATAAAAATGGCTTCGAATGGATGTATAAATGATGCAAATACACTCATGGACAAAAAAATTAGCGCACCAAGAAGGAGTCGTCAAAATGAAACGAAAATTTACATACGTAATGACTACTTTGATATAAGTAAATGATAAGAAAATCAAAGAAAAAGGATAATTTATTTCAGAGAAAAAGGCAAAAGAACGGAGGAGTTAATACCCCGTTGGACCCCCTCTAGCGCGAATGCACGATGCGATACGATCGGGAATTGAGTCATACAAGTTCTGTATGATGTCTTGAGACATTTCGTTCCATATTTGCTGTAACCTTGCCTCTAGTTCGTTCAAACTCGTGGGATGCCCAACTCGTTGTCCCAAATGATCCCAGATATGCTCGATTGGAGACAAATCTGGGGATCGGGCAGGCCAAGGAAGGGTAGTAACAGTGCGGAGACAGCCTTGTGACACCCTTGCCGTATGAGGCCGAGCATTGTCTTGTTGAAAAATGGCTCCTGGGAGCCGTTGCATGAGTGGCAACACATGTGGTTGCAGGATTTCATGAACATACCGCTGGGCTGTCATGGTGCCACGGAACAATACTAGGGGTGACCGTGTATTGTAGGCAATGGCACCCCATACCATCACACCAGCTGTGCGAGCGGTGTGTTGCTGTACAGCAAAGGCAGGATTGAAGCGTTCACCACGGGCTCTCCACACACGAACACGATTGTCATCACTGCCGAGATTGAATCTGGATTCGTCGCTAAAGACGACCTGGTTCCATTCCGCTGCAGTCCAGTTTCCTCGTGCGCGGCAAAACTCCAAACGGAGGCGTCGATGGGTGGGCGTCAAGGGCAGCACACGTAATGGCCGCCGCGATACCAACTGCCAGGCGCCTTCGTATGGTTCGAGAAGACACAGCGGCCCCTAGTGAAGGTGCTACCTGTGCCTGGATGGCGGCCGATGAAGCAGTTGGCTGTACGCGTGCATTTCTGACTATGTGGCGGTCTTCTCGACGACTGGTCTGTCGAGGGCGTCCTGAGCCTGGTCTTCGTGTACATGACATCTCTCGGGTCCACTGGTCCCAACACCTCCTCACAACACAATCAGAGCGGCCTAATTGACGAGCTACTCGCCTAGCTGACCACCCAGCTTCCATCATCCCGACGATTCTCCCTCTCTCAAACTGCGACAACTGCGTATACTGTCTTCGAACACGGCGTAATGGCATGTCTACCTCAGCTCTTCCTTTGTAAATGATTCAGCACACTCAAACAAGCTTTGGTTACCTGTTTTATACTCCACAGAGTACGATGTTCAACGCCCTCTACCGGCTATACGTAATGCGCAATCACGCTGCATTTCTAATCATTTGCATATCTCCCCAACATGTACCTTTATTGCAAGTTTCGTTACGATCCTGCAATTATTTCTTGGTGCGCTAATTTTTTTGTCCATGAGTGTATATTTATATTTGTGGAATCTATGTTGTGCCCAGAGACAAATCATGACAGATTTCGCCAAAAATGAATATTTCAGTTATAATTTATTTAAAAAAGTGATCCAACATTCCTTCAATACTGTGCCTAATAGTGATAACTTTCCTGTCCTCAACTCCCAGCTTCATTGCAAAATGTTACAGAACCAGAAAGTGAATCACTGGCAGTTGTTGTACATAATGTTACAGGTCTGATATAAATAATTTCACATCACAACTATTTAATCTACCAGAGATTAATGATTTGATAAAGAGAATTAAACCTTTCAAAACAAAGCGCGGAGTTTCTTGGTTCCCATTTCAAATGTAAGAATCTTTTATTACCAAGGACACATTTAAGGTTCATGATATGGACATCACGAACAGGTATGGTAGTTCCGCATTTCTCTGAAAAAGGATTATGGGTATACTGTAATAACTGATGAAGTATTGATGTCTCCATCAGATCAGATGGAGATTAATGTTTTATTAATTCATTAAAGAAGCGTATGCTAATCTATAATGGAAATCTCTATGCTTCTATTTCAGTAGAACACTTAGTGCATTTGAAAGAATAATCATACAAACAACTTGATTTGTTACTTAAAAAAGTACAATTGGAGAAACATGGAAGGCATTTGTTTGGCAATTAAAAGTGATTGGAATGTGGCTTAGATAACAAGATGGCTACACAAAAATGCCCTGTTTATTTTTCTGCAAGTGGAAATGGTAGGACAGAACAACCACTAACAAGTAAAAGATTGATTTTTCCAGAACAAATTTAGTGGTGATCTAAAAATAGTATAACCTCTGCTTCTATCTCTCCACATTAACTTGGTCTATTGAAACAGTTTGTTAAGCATTGGACAAAGATGTTAATTGTTCCAAGGATATTGGCAGCAAATTTCCATCTATTATCAATAAAAAATCATAAGGAAGGAATCTTTATAGGATCTAAAACTTATGTTGGAACTTATTCAACCTTGAATAACTGTAGATAACTTGAGTGTGTTTCAGGAATGTGGTGGAAAACAACAAACTTTCTAATTACAAAATTATCGTGGATGATATGTTGGAGAAATTTAGAAAATTTGGCTGCAACAAAAGTATCAAAATCCATTTCACATTGACTATTTTCCTGAGAATAGTGTAAGCAAAAATATGGGGAAAGATTTCACTAGTTTCAAAATAAAATTATGAAGGTTGAGTGATGCTGCACTTGCTTTATATTTTCTATGTTTAAGATGATTCAAAGGGTGAGCCCAGTAGCTCAAATGATAAAAAGCTTGCTATAGATTGGAGGAGACAGGTTTGATTTCTGACAGTGGTTGGGGATTTTTCCTTTGGTTCTTTCTCTTCCACATGGGTCCTGGGATTGGGTTCCTATTCCAAGGGTTATAGGCAGATGAGCATCAGGCTGATTACCTGATCTCAACTCAATCCAGTTAATAAAACCCCTGGAATCTTACCTCCTGCAATCACAAAGGCTCTAAGAAGGCTTGTAGGGGAATACTTTAAGTAATTTAATTACAATGTAAAGGTTTCTCAAAAAATCAGAATTAAGAATCATTTCACAAGGGATTTAACTTACCAGCATATTCAGTTGTTTGAGCATTTCTTAACATGTCCATTTTTTTCGATGGAATGTCCAATTTCTGAGCTCTGTCACTGCTGCCAGAGGAACTTAACTGTTTTTCGTCATCTTCCCCTTCTGTTGCGGTATCTTCTATTTCTGAATAGTCAAGTAGAAAATGTAATTATTAAATCTAAATAAAAAATTGATCTCCATAGATTTTATTATTACAGAAATATGGAATATTCTTAGACTTCCTGGTTGTGAGTGTCCACACTGGCATTTGTTTTAACCCAAGCAGCATCATTAATCAAGGACACATGTTATGGAGTAATGTTTTAATTTAAGAATTTTTGGATCCTTCTGGTGGCTTTTAGTTAGCTCTTATTATTTCATTTCTTACTAATGATAGTCTATATCTATAAAATGTTTTTGAGATAGTTACAAATCAATTTACTCTTTAAAAATAATTTATTGAAAAAAAAAATGTAATTGTGTAAGTATTGTTTTGAGAAGACGTCAAGCCCTTTTGGCATTTTTTAAATGTCTCTGTCAACACTCTTTCTCAATACAATTCCGTGAAACAATCCAATTACACATTATGTTGTTTTACACTTTTTTCTTCCCATTACCAACTATTGTAAAAATATTGAACAGTACAACTGAATCTAGGATATCAGCCTTTCATAGTTTAGAAATGATAGTTCTTTGAGTCTTAGCAAGATGATATTTTTCAAAGTTTTATTAGTTAACAAATACTTGGTAGGATGATAGAAATAATTTCTGCATTGTCAACTTGCCAGTACCTTTTTAATTCAAAAGCTAATTTACAGAAGTTTCCTAAGCTACTTGTTTAAAATGTCAAATTAATTCTCTTGTTTGTACTGTGGATAACCAAATTATAATTTAAATTTTCAACTAATCCTTGTGGTTTACGAAATCATTATTATTATTATTATTAATGTAAATCTTACCTTCATTTTCATAAGCCTCATAACTATATTCATCATCACTTTCGTCATACTCCTCATCAGTTTCATCGTTTTCTAAAACTTTTTCCTATTCAAAAAATCAAGAAAACAAATAATTATAATTAACATCCCTATACAGCTATCCCTGGAAAACTGACCACCTTTTCAATTTTCATCTTACATTTTACTTTACAAACAAAAAAAACAAAAATACTGTTATCAAAGGAGCATAGTAGCTATCTTCTTTGATTTGGTATATAAAATATAAATATATATCTCAGCCAAAAAAATTATGTTCCACTGAATATTTAAAAAAAAAAAAAAAACTAGATCATATGGAAAAAGCAAGCATTAAAGTTTTTGTAAGTGATCTCTAAAACATGACCTATAGGCCCCATTTACTTACAAGCCTGATTGAAGTGAAATATAATGTATTTTCTAAGTTTTGATAAAATTCTTATTAGATAATTTTGCTTTATTTAACTTAATCTATGATAATTTTTTAATTTTTCATTTTGGCTTTTGAATGAATTTGGGATCATTGGTTTTTTGTAGTTTGTTTATACTGTTAGTAGCAGCATGCAAATTATTGCTATCAATATACAAACAACTGTCTGCCACCAGTTCAAGTTGATTCAGTTATCCAGCAATTAATCAGTCTACAGACACGTAATTTTGTTTTGCTTACCATGGTAAGCAACATCCAAATCAATAGTGATTTTGTATTATTATAGTATACATTGTTATTTATACCAATTATTATATGTTTATTATTGCTATATAAACCTTTATATCCGCCAGTATCACACGGAAAGTGAACACTTTCCACCAGCATTGCCTGCGACATATTCACTACTTTGAACACATTACTAATGAAGAGGTGTTACAACGAAGTCAGCTTCACAGCCTTAATACTATCATCGCACAACATTATCTACGTCTGGCTGGCCATGTGTTTCGTACGTACAATGCTCGCATCCCGAAGCAGGCACTTCAGTGGATTCCACCCAAAGGTCAACGGGGCCATGGACGACTACAGTTAACCTGTTGCCGAACGTTCATCACTGACCTTAAAGCCCTTAACATCACTTGAGATGAGGCCAAAGAACTTGCCTCGGATCGTGCTCGATGGAAAGCCCTGGTCGCCCAATACACTCAATAGCATCAATGGAATTGAAGAAGAAGAAGAATAAACCTTTATTACTTTTAATAATGTATTTTTGCTATTTAAGTAAAAATTAAGTGTATTACATTATATAATCTCTTAAACTTATGGTGACATAAGAAATCAATTTTTTTTTCTGTTACCGTTTCAGCAAGGGATGGAAAGAGAGCAGAACTTAAAAACGTTTTGTTGAAGCTCAAGAACAGCTCTTTCTTAGCCTGGTAATTTCACCAATAAATTAGTACAACTCGTTTGCTTTAGTGAAATTTAATATGTACGATGATTATACAGAATAAATTATTCACTCTAACAATAAAAAGATTTATTAAAAACAGTACAGTATGGATATTTTGAGATCTAATCACAGAGCTCTTAATCAATGTATGTTTATTGTTGACAAAGAACTTTTTAATTAAACTTTTAAAATGATTTTTTTTTTTTTAATATGATAAACTTGAATTATTTTACTTACCTTTGAATACCTCAGTTTCCAATTTTCTGCCAGACGTCTTGTTTCATCAGCAGTCATCGAACGCTGTAACACTTCCTCGAATACTTGATCATCTTCTGAAATTTCTTCAGAACTGAACATAAAGCAATTACATTAAGTTTAGGTGTATCCATACTTATAAAAAAAAAAAAAAAAAAAAAAAAAGACCTTTCTAATCATCTCACATTTTTAAAATAAATCTTAATCATATTCACTTATTTTGTTTTCCCTTTGAACCTTAAGCTTATTGAAAATAAAAATTCAATTATCCATCTAAAATTGTTTAATTTTATTCATTAGTTTGGAAACATTCTAAGTTTTTAACAACCTTTAAAATATCTGGCAAGTTAAAATTCAACCAGAAATTAAACTTTCTATATATCTCTGTCTTTCTCTTAATCTAAAATTGTAAAATCCTTCAATTATTTAGTGACTTTGTTTTAAAAGATTTCTTTCTCCTCTCTTATCCATCCTTTCACAAAGTATTATAATGTATTTGCTGTGTCTCGCAGGATTTTAGGCATGTCTTAATACTTATTTAAAATAACTTCATCAAAGTACTGGTTAATTCGCACTCCATAATTACCACAAGTTCTGCAGAAACCAATGTTATCTTCCATTTTTGAATCTTCTCTTGACTTTGTAATTGATAACAACTGTTTGCACTGAATGTCTCCTATGACGTACTGACCTATTCAGCTATACATTCTGTCCTTGTTTACATCCAAGTCGATGAAAATCAAAAAATCCTTGCTCTCAAATAAAAATCTTTCAATTCTTTCCTGTGAGATTTGTATCCATTTTTATTAAACGACATAGAATAATGGAATTGTAAACAAGAATCCTCATTTATGACACATTCAAATTCATTTATCAAGTTGGTGAAGGAATTAGTAGTTTTCATATCTCACACCGCAAATTATATTCAAGTTTTGTTTTGTTTTTATGTTGCTTTAACCTCAGCAACATTCAAATTAAAATTTATCCTGACCTATTCCTTGATTACATATGCTATGTCACAGTGTTTTATCAATATTTGCAAACAAAATGGCTTCATATAAGAGAAACTAGAATATAAAATGAAATATTATGTAATGAAAATTCAAATAAATTTTTTATCAACCCATGGTATCATAAAATTGGCAATAAATGATGGATCATCTGTGCTAATAAATTTTGGATCTCTTATTTTACTGAATCAGAAATCAGAAAGAAATCCAATATTTATCAATGAGGCAACATATTTATTTTTTAATTCCAATCAATAAATATTTGAAGCAAATGGCTGTGTGCAAATGAATGTCTCATTACAGCAAAGAGAAAATGTTGGACATAATTAATGAAGTATCAGGTCTGCTGTAGCAGCAATCAACACCATATCGCACAACACCATATCTGCAACAACGTCATAACTCAAAAATTATCAGTTTTCGATGATTTCCAAAAAAAGAATGAGTCTTTATAGTTTTTTTTTGCTGCTAGAATGACATAACTGAGCATCTAAAACTCGCTACAAGAGAGCGAATTGTGTCACTATTGCATCAATACATTCTATTAAAAAAAAAAAATATGTTTTTGAGTTACACCGTTATTACAGCAAATGAGTGCTTTGGTTTCTTAAGCTGATTTAAGGCATTCTGTGACTGTTAATACATTGCAGCAATATTTCAGATTTCTTTTTTTAATATAAAAAAAATACCTTAATTAAAATTTGTCAATAAAGAAACTGTCAAATATATTTGATTTATATTACTCTTAGCTGAAAAGTTCTAAAATATCAGAGAATGTGAGTAAATTAACACTGTCATTCCATAAAAGAAGGATGGATTCTTTATTTCCTACAAATTAGTTCAGTATACGATACCAAAAAATATATAAAGATTACAAAGGCAATGAATTTCCAATTGCTGATGTAATATTTCATATTGCTCTTTTTTCCAAAGTTTTACTATTGCATTGCACATATTTAAAATAATGAAAAGTATTTTGAAAATCTGCTCTGGTTCTGTAGTTTTTATACTAAACATCTCAATTCATTATTTTTCTTTAATTGGAATACAAATTCCCTTTGTCCAAATTCAATAAATATTTTCAGCAAACAAAAGAAAAGGTAATTCTTTCAACTGCAGATTTCGACCTAATTAATTCACCAACAATGAACTTTTTATAATTACTAAACTGACTTACTTTTCAATAACTAGGATTTTTTTTTTTCCCCCTTAGTTTCTCATCCTGAAAGTGTTATCAGTTTAACAACAAGTTTAACGTGTGGAAGTAATAATGACAATAGAATAAAAAGCATACTCGCACATCTAAAACCAGATCAGTGATTCCTTATTCATGTGCGAGTATGTTTTTTCTTGAATTGTTATCAGTTTCAAATCTGAACATTCCGCAAATGGTACTGTTTAAGGTTTCTCCTCTTTCTCTCTGTAAATTCCTTCGACACTTAGATATTTACTATAATTAGGAATTCTGACCCCTTTAGATCTTCTAGTAGCATCATTTGCATCCAGCCACAATTAAGACAGAAGTTTCATAGTTAATTCTTCTCTGATGAGGTATCACAAAAACACTAAAATCTCTGAATTATTTATTGTAAGCAACAAACTGCATTAAGAAACTGAAGGTCCCTTTCAAAACATCTCCCTAGTTATCAACTGATGGGCACAGATGTAATTCTGTAGCCTCGTTTAAATAGTTTAAGTTAAGCTTTTGGTATTTGTTCCCTACCAATGTCCAGATAGCTTTTAGTTATACAGACTTAATGAAATGGAGATGAACAGCAAAAAAAACAAAAACAAATCACCCAGAATATTCCAGAAATCTTAATTAATCAAATTTTAAAAAAGTAACAAATGAAGTGGGCTATCAAAAAGTAACTGCAATATCATAAATCATGTCATTTTTCAATAATGAAATATATGTAATTGATCTTGAATCCTATTGCAGTTTCCTTAAGATAAGATAAAAAAACTCAGCTAAAACGAACGTAAAATACCTAAAATCTGACTCGTCTTCATCAGTTGAATCTAATTCTGTTGTTGAAGTACCAAAATTCCTGTCGGTCCATTCATCCTCATCCATTTCACTCAGAACTTCATCTTCTGACACCAAATCCACCATACTATTTTCAAACTCCACCCTTTCCGGAGTGGCACCTATATAAAGGGAATTTCATTTACCAGGAATGTAGATAATCTAGCTACACAGTATGAGAGTATAAAAAATAAACTGTATAAAATAGAAATATAATTTATACAAGAAATTGTACACAAACAACAAATATTCAAATTTTACTTTCAGCTTTTTAAAGTACAGGTATAAGACTACGAGGACATACGAAAAATATGAAGGACTTACTAAAAGTAAAGGGTCTGAAAAGTAAAGTGTAAAAAAATGTAGTTTTGAGTAGCAGAGATTTTAAGAATTGTAACTGCAGGTACTAGGTTCCAGTGAAATAATATTCTGTACATCTTAAATAAAATGGGATTGAGGCAAGTGGTTTTTATTTATTTTTATTTTTTTTTTTTAACTTTTCTGACAAATATAATGATAAAATTAATGTTTCTCTTATCATATAATTCTGCAAATAGAATGTTTAGCTACTGCAGTAATGATATATCCAACTGCAATAATGAAATCCAAATACATTGAAAATAGGTCAACCATCAGTGAAATTAGTTCTTTTGTTTTTTTTTTAATGTGATTTTGTTATACTTAGATCTGCTATCGCATACTAAGAAATAGTGAAACAAGGAATAAAGCAAATCCTTATCAACAGTGGAATACTTGATACATATGTCTGATGTGTTTTTACTCTTTTTCATATAAAAGAAAATTGTGAGATTATTATTAGGGTTAGTTCAAGGCTGGTAACTTCTCCTAATGGGAACTGTAGTGATCTACTTTTTTTTGGAAGGGATTTATGCTCTTTTGGCAGGGATTACATTACTGCTGCAAAATTGAAGCAGTTTTACCTCAATCTTTGACTTAATTGTTTTCAGAATTCAAGTGTATCCAGAGTCCAAATAATATCTGAGTAGATTAGATTTCTTTTTCTGTTTTTCATAACTCCTATTTTTCTTCTTTTATAGTAATCCTATAATCCTAATTATCACTGCGAGTAGGGAATGCAGTCTATTTGATAACATTTTTTTTTGTTCCTTTAAGTTACTATTACATTTTATTTTCACTGAGTTTCGTAATTTTATTGATAATTTGTATTTTTGCAAGGGTCAATATTAATTCACTGTTCATGACAGATTCAACGGCTTTGGCGTCAGAACTGTTTATTATTATTTATTTTTTTTCCAAAAATTATTTTTAAAAGGAACTTTTTTTAAAAAGATTATAGAAATCTAATCTGTACAGATACTATTTGAACACAATGCAAATTTTATTTTAGAATCAATAGCTAGTAGAACATGTTTAATCCTTTCTATTACATACAGTAAATCCTCTCAAATCCAGCCTAAAGTGGCGCCCAGTAGGCCGGATTACAGAAAAGCTGGACTAACCAGAGTGTTCTTAAAATAACTCAATAGTTCAATTTTTGTGAAGACATAATGCCAAGTTTAATTAATTCAACCCCATTTTCATAACTTTTGCACTCAAATGTAATATAATACAATATAATATACAATATACAATAATAATGTGCTTTTTCCGACACAACGTTCTAGTGATATTTGTTTTGTAGATTCCCCTGCATTCAATCTCTTTAACGCATTCAGCTTCTGTTCCGTAGTGACAACATTTTTTTTTTCTTTTTTCACTCATAATGAATATGGGTGGATAGGGAAACAAAATAGGGAAAAGAATTTAATTAAAAAAATTACTCAGGACCAGACCGGATTACCAAGGGCCGGATTTGGAGAGGTTTTACTGTATTTAAAAAAGCTTTATGTAAAAATGATAATAAAAATAATGATACATATATTCTATAAAAAAAAACTTATATAAATAAGGAATTTTTATCAGAAAAACAAGCAAAAGGAAAGCAGAAAACAGTGAAACAGAAATAAGAAACAAGCTTGGCATTGAAGAAAAAAAAAAAGAGCAAAAAGACTCACATTCAGCAGAAAGAAGCAAAGGAAGATTTGTTTTACAAAAACAATTCATTAAGCTCAATTCTTCATCATGAAACTTATTTCCAAAAATAAATTTTAGGTACCAATATTTATTTTAAAATTCTTTGCAAAAGTTATTAACTGAAATTCCTATTCAATTCCTGGATAATAATTTTTAAAATTAATTTTGGTCATTATGTAATTATTGTTACATCACAATGTTATATAGCATTTTCATTCCTGTCTTTACATTGTATTCATATTTATTTATTAAAAAAATGGAAGTTTTGTAGATTATTTTTAAGATTACAATGAAATCATTCATTTTAATGATTTTTCAGCTAATTTTCCTAATAGCTAAAGGTGCTTATCAAAGTAGTTGCATAGTATCTGCATCTATGTAAATAAAGTTATAACTGAGGATACCAACACTGTTAGTATTTAAAACTAGAATAAACTTTAATTGTTTAACTCAAAACATAGTTATATTAGTGTGAAGTTTCTTGTACTGATTATTTAATACAAAAAATAAGCCTGTGTCTAAAATATAAATCTTTTCAATAGATACATTATTTTGTCATTCATTTTTCTAAATGAACTGCTTTTCAAACTTACTTTCTTGGCAGACTTGCAAATTCCCATTCCAATGTTTCATTATCAAGTATCATACAATGTTACAAAATAAATAAGAATAAAAAATCAAATTAATGAAAACTCTTAATAAATATTTTACAAAAATAAGAATTTGGGAGAAAATTCAAAATTACTAAAAATTTCGAGGTACAACATAGGATACACATAGGAAGTACCAAGTATAATAATTATATTATCATTGTTGACTACTGAATGTTAACTGTTCCTGATAGAAGATTGTTGCTGTTTATACATTCTGCTGTTTTTATTTTTCCCTTGTAACCTAGCCATAGACCAGTGTTGATCTGTGTGATGCTTTTTTGAAAAGTTGCTGTTCTAAATCCAATGACAACTTCTTATGCTTTAGAATGATCATTTGCTAAAGATTTGTGACATTTTTCACATGATGACATCAAGAATTCGCCTCTACATAATTCTCAAAGAAACTGGGCCATTGTTATGAATAGCTTCCTTCTCAACTTTATAAATTTTATCTACACTTTAGACTTTAAAATTTCAAGAATGAATTTTAATTACTTATTTAATAAAAACAATCTACCAGACTGTTTATAGATTGCTGATCAATGTCTTTATACTGCATAATACTTTGAATTGTTCGTTAAACAGCAACCAGTGTAGCTAAGCAGAGAGGGGAAATCCCAATAAAAAGACAATGCTGGTTTGATGGCTTGTGAGATTTTGTACTTTGTAAAGTAATGTGATACCTTAATGTATGTTAGCAACTCAAGAAATTTATTTGAATGTCTTAACTCTGAAAAAATGGCGGTTAATAATTTTAAAGTATTTTAAGGGAACTAAATGAAGTATTTCTTTTACATGAAAAGAAGAATGAGAAACTATTCCATTGTTTCTCAGTAGTTTTCAAATCAATCTTAAGATTTTTATTTAAATTTTGTCTTTGTACCAATTTTCATAAAACAAATTTGAATTAGGACGCAGAAAAAAACATAAAAGTTTAACTTAACATAAAATAAAAGTTTATCTTTCACTTTAAATAATTATCTGAAATCAAAAATATAAATAAAAAAACATTTTCTTTTTCTTATAATCTTTCTTAGGAATGTAGAAAAATGTAATGGCAAACAGATCAACTAAAAACTTGACTGCGCAAGGTAAAATACATCATGAAAATATACACTATATTATATATAGTTTTAAGCATTTGCTGTATGATTTTTTAATTGAATTTATTCACAAATTTGTTACATGACATAAAACTGAATAGCAGAGTCAACAAAGAAATGTTTTTTGTTAAATCAAATTGTTAATTTTTCAAATACTGGTTTTCTTTTCTTACCTTCCTCTATTAATTTACTTCTTCTTAAAGGCTCCAAATGTGGTTGAAATGGCTTCAAACAATGCTTCGTACTTCAGATATTTAAAATAGTCTTATTTAATCGTGCTTTTGTTCAAAGAAATTGTATAAAGTGTTTGCAGTCCCTGCTTGAAATTCTTCAATCTTTCGTTGAAATCACACTTGTATTTCAAGATCTTACAATGTAACTGTTATTAATAGTTTCAGCAAAGATGGCAATGATGATTGCGAAGCAGAACCTGGCAACGTTAGCAATTATTTGCTGCAGATTGATGATAAAATATTCCACAACCACATTTATTATTAAAACAAAGAGGAAGCCAATTAAATAAAGCTGCATCAGCAATATACTAAACTCTTCAAATCATTCTAGACAATATTTTTTTAAAAGTAATATTTTAATAGTCTTAATCATAAATTACTGGTTTTAAGTTTTGGAAATATGCCATGATCATTTCAAGTAACATTTAACCAATGTGAAGTGACTAAGTTTTGCCAAATAAGCCCCAAATCTTCTGAGTGCAAAAGTAATCAAACTCAGACGAGACAGTAAAATGCAAGAATTATATAAGCATAAAAATTTAATTGCAATTTAAGAATTACTGAGAGAGTGAAGTGTGACAATGCCCAATAGGAAGGTACAAATGGCAAGCTCCCAAATGTATCAAAAAGCAAAAAAACTATGGGCAATTCTGAAAACAAAAGAAATTTGTAATATAGGTCGACCATCAATAATCCAGCACTAATTTGAAGTTTCCCCAAGCTACTGTTTGGTGGCGCTACTTACTGCATAAACACTGTTGACATCACTTGCAACACAAACAAGCCATTCCAATTTGTTTTTCTCCATTTATTGTTACAACCTGCTCACTTTTAGCCCCAGCCAATGAATAAATGATATCCTTCTTCACTTTAGAAGTGACAGTAATGGACTCTTGGGTAAGTAAACAGAAATACCTGTGCTTCATTAAAACTTGATATTCATTTAATGTTTCTTTTCTCTTTATTAATCAACTTGTTCTGATTTATGGGGTAGATAAAGGTAGGATGAGGTATTCTATCCAACCTTCTGTGAATGGCAAAATCACTAATCCAGCACCCTACTCGTCCCAATGTTGCCGGATCAGTGATGGTCGACCTGTATTAATTGTGATCAGAATAAGGTATCCTTGGCCCCACCAGCAGCAATAACCAGTTATTTATGATACTGCGACAAATAATTTACAATTTCATTAGGTCTCAAATACTTTTACTCACTCTAAATAATCTTTTCTTTAGAGAAATAGGAGAAGAAATGGTAGTTCGTGTTAACAGCATTAAATCCAAGAGATTCTAAAGTTAAGTTTTAACTATTAATAAGAGTTTTAAAGGTAATGAAGCGCAAATATGCCATTATTTAAAAATAAAAAAGTGGGTCCAAGTAAACACAAATGTAGCCTGCAAGTTAGTAAAAGAAACCATTAATAAGAAAGTACCCCTTCAAGTGGGAAATTCATGTAGAAATAAAGAAACAGACAAAAACTAATATTGAAAATGAAAACATTTATTTAACAAAGAAGTTAAGAGCACCAAAGTTTTATTTATCACAACCATAGTTAATCAGAGGTCAATTTTAAAACAAAAATTCAACAATTACAATTATATATATATAAAGATTTAAAATAAAAAGGCGAAAAAGGACTTTTCTTTGATTCTGCAATTAGATTTTAAAATGTACATCACTGAGCTATAAAAATGCAAGATAAAGCTACCCGCACACGAGGGAGCTTTTTCTGTGCAACTCGAGGAAATTGAGGTGCACAGAAAAAGCTGCATGCGACTATCAGTGCGCAAACGATGCAACATTGTTAGCGCCGCCGTGCGGACAACAAACGAAGCACACTACGAATTTGAATGACATCACTGGACATGACGTCAAGGATACTGCTGTGATATCGTTCCAAAACTAAATATTTGTGATTTATTTTAAACATATGAGAAATATTTTTATAATATTATTAGCCGGTATGTAATCGCAGTTGATGGCAATAATGCGATTCACGAATAACAACGACCAACAGCCAATAATAATCCATTGCTCACTGAAACAATGACGTCACGTGGCAGTTTCCGGAAATGGTGAATGAGCGGAACTCCGCTTGCGATGTGAAATATTAAAAAAAACGAGGTTTTTGAAACGTTCTGATACATTCTGCCGCATTAAATTACTGCATTTACATATAAACTGTATTTATGTGTGAAAGAAACTCTAAATAATCTGATATTTTTTCTGTATTCACGATTCGCCCATCTGAAGCGAAGGAAATCTGTTTCGACGCCATGTTTCTTCCTTGAGCATGACGTCACGCCTGACGTATAAAAACGCTGCACTGTGATTGGGTAATTCCATGCAACTTTCCGTGGTGCACCGCCGTTCTGTGAAGCTTTTTTTCCATGCAACTTCCATGCAACTTGGCCCATGCAGCTCAAAAAACCGCTCTAGGCATCAAGTTGCACATGCAACTCGGCCAAAAGCTCCCTCGTGTGCGGGCTACTTAAGATTTAAAAACTTTTCAAAAACTTACATTATTAAAAAAAAAAAAGTAAAATTGTATCTAGATCTATAACTTCATTTTCCTTAAAGTTCTTTACACTGTCCTCTATTAAAAGTTTGGGTATTTTCCAACTGCTTTCAAAAATATAACCTTTATCACAGAATCCAAATGGCACATTCTTTGGACAGTGAAAACATTTATCACCTTCAGATGTAACTATGAAATTTATCACAGTCAGATGGCACAGGTGAGTATTTAGATGTTTTCAATATTAAATTTGTAAAACTGGCACGTTTTGAAACAGTAAATAAGTTCCTATTACCTACCAAAGATTCACCTACAACCATCAACCCTTTTTGTTTAGTTTTCTTAAAATAATGACGACATTGGTTGACTGATCTTTCACTAATATCCCCGAAATCAACCTGCTCAGATGCGGCACCTTAGACGTCGGCAAGTAGTAGTGAGTAAGTGCTTAAGAAGAGCAATTTATATCCTTGTTCTAAAATGCTTCTATTATCACTTCGTGACACTTTTCCTGCTTAGCCTGTGTGCAAGAAAGTCAAAAAGTAATTGTACATAACTGAGTACAATTCTGATCCATTACTCAGCAGTTGAAAAAAAGTAAAACCCAATTGATGAATCTAGTCCATCATTGCTCCTGTAGTTTGAGTGTCACAAAAAACATCAAGTTCGGCTAGTGTTATTGGAGTCGGGGGAAAGAATGGAAGGTGCAAAAAATTTAGATATAGAGGACTACCAATAACATGTTGTTGTTGTTTGTTTTGTTGTTTTTAATAATTCTTGTAAGAATGTCCATCAAGAATGGTTTCAGTAAGCTGCTAAAAACTTGATATTTCATGTATCAGTAAATAAAGGAACTTTAAACTGAATGATTGTAACTTTAGCAATGGGATTTAAGATGAGAATTTCAAATCTTTTATTGTTCAATATCAATCGTTTCAAAAAAAGTTAATCAATCAAGTCTGCTCTTTTAAGGATTTTATTTATTTATTTATTTATTTTTGTTTCTTAAATATGAATGTAAAGTAAGACTCCCTTAAGTTAATATTGTCTTCGAAACCAAATGTTCTTGGTTGGTAGTGTTATTTGGCTGATTCCTAATATTGTTTTCAATTAATTAACTAAAAAAAGTACAAATCTCTGAACAGTACTAAGGAAGCCAAATTTTGAAAGCAACACTTTTAACTTCCATCGAAATGGATATTCTTATCACAACTCTACAATCTGAATTTGTTTCTTATTAAAGGAATGATAAAACAATGAGTCAATATCACTGAATTTCACCCCAAGGAGATTTTTTTTTTTCAAAACTGGAATAAGATGTTGATTTTGGAAGGTCATAGCAATGACCAAAGATTAAGAAGTTTGGGAGTGACCTGAAGAATTTCAGTAAGAACATAAATGTTGTATTGTGTATTAGGAAGCTGTAAATGCTTCTTTGTGAATGTGACATATCACTGTTTTTATTTCTGTCTGGAGATGTAGAAATTCTCAAAGATGAAGCTTTAAAATGATACATGTAGTAAGAAAACTTTAGCACTATTAAGAAGAATTTCTTTGTAGTTAAGAAATTGTAAATACGTGTCTTGGAGATAATCAAATATTCGTATCCATTTAAGCTTAGTATAAGCAGAAACAGTTGTAGCCTTTTACTATATCGGCAACAGTCATAGAAAATCCTGAACATAAGCACAATGAAGGCACTTCTGATTTTTTATCTTTATTGACCAGAGGGAGGCAAGAGAGTGGGCTATACGTCTTAAAACATATCACGTGTTCAAAGAAGTTCCAGAATTTGTGGTAATTTTTTCTTAACATCTAAACTGTAAATGATAGATCATTTCTTTTAGTACTTTTTTTAGAATAGCAGTTGCTTACACTAAAGCTACTGCTGAGGCACCTTCTTCAGTGTAGATAATGATAAACATAGAAAAATGCATTTCCATCCAGGAATTTTTTTATTTTTTATCTTTTTTATGTTTTGAAATATCAATCTTTATATGATTTACTGGCAGGAGAATACTTGCCATTCTCCTCTTAATAGGTAATGTTCTTTGAAATGAACTTCAAACCAACCCAAATGCCAAGTTGTATAAAACATTCGTCTTCCGTTGTCTCTAACGACAGCATTTGTCTAACGACTGGTACGTCCTTATTTACATCTTATTTAAGCCAAGTTGTTGGGAATAATCAACTTTCCCATTCCATAATTAGACGCATTACTTCTCTGCAATGGTTGATCTATATAACGAGTCTCTCCTTTCTTGCAGGATGTTCAGTGAATAAGAAATCCATAAATTACAGGGATGCTACGTTTGGAATGTTCAGCTCATGTAAAGATGGAAGAACAGCAAACATGGCAAAGCAACACGTCAGTAAATAAAAAGAGATTGAATAAAAATGCAACGAAAGATTGTCAAATAAGAATTGCTTTCTGTCAACATAAAGGCACATTGTGTGAGATTTTATCCTGACTCTTGTACCATACAAACAAACAACAACAAGAAAACTGAACAAAGAAGGCTAATGGTTGAATCCAGTAATAGAAATATACGTATCTATAAAAATTTAAAGTTTGTGTTTTGAAAAATAAAAGAAACACAAACAAAAGCACCATTTGCTTTATCAAAATAAATTGCTTTAACTTCACTAAATCTTATTGGTTCATTTGCTTTCATAATTAAACTCGGCAGCATGTTTCCTTATTTGAAGCGTTCTTAATTGTTTTTTACTCTTTATGAAATACAAAATTTGCAGTTCTTGATTAAAGCTGTAATTTGTCATTACTCATCAGGTGTCTAAATCATTTCTCATAATTCTCAGTGCTTACATTACATAATTACAGAAAATTTTGTATAAAACTTACTGCTCATTATTTGAATTGTTTCCAAAGCTTTACCAATCGTTTAAAATAAGGGCAACAACTGAATAGAAGTGATCAATAAAAAGAAATGATGAATATAAAAGCTCCATTCCTACAAATGAAGTTTACCTTCATTTCACAACAATCAAAACTTAACATTTATCTTTCAAAATATTTTTTTTTTTCCAGATATAAATTAAGTTAACAAAAATAGTATAAGATGCTGTCTTTCTATGATCCCTCAATTGCCACTAATATTATTTTCATAGATTTTATTTAAATTTTTTTAAAGATTTAAAAATTTTCAATATAAATTTTTAATTTCATACACTTCCCAAATAAAGGCATTTTACTCTCTGCATAACAGAGAGCTGAGATTTTGAACGTACGTACATCACATTAACAAGGCATTTCATAATGACAGTTCACTTGCATTTATTATTTCACTGCTGAAATAGCACCATCATCACATCTAGATCATTCAACCTCTAAACATCCCCAAAGTCTTGGCCATTCCATTATAAGAGATCTTATTTGTTATTAATTGAGGTAGAAATAGGATCTTAGGAAGGGATGGTCTATAAAAATCTACAACCAAACACTATTTTCTTATTATTGTTATAAAAAGCAAGTTTGTATCACAGATTCTATCTTCAGACTAATAAGCTTGAATCTGAGTGAAAAGTGAGGGACAGAAGTAACATATAAATTGCAGTTCCTTCTCACATTTTTTTTTTTTTTTTCATTTTCTTCTTAAATTAAATAATTTTCTCTAATCATGTTGTAATCTACATACAACTAACACAAATCGTCTATGAAGCAGACATATTAGTGTAAAAATATGAATTAATAGTTAATAGGTAATACATGATTTTTTTTCTTAATTTCTTCTCCTTACATAAGGAAATGCAGTAGTCGTAACAAAATATATCTTCTTTTTTTTTAAAAAAAAAGGTAGCAACATCAGAAATGATATTCATTAGTGTGCAAAAACTGCATAAAAACTATAAAGCTACATATAGCTCTGCTTCAAAACAAATGATTAAATGCAATGAAAAGTGATATAGCTAGAAATAAGAAAATAAATAACAATGTGATAACATTAATAATAAACGGGGAGAAAATTATCTTCATGTATTTTCTTATTTCAAAAGCCTAGCTAAATATTTAAAAAGCCAAGCTTTGGACCTTTTTAGGAAATCCATACCAAAAATCTTAAAAAACGAAGTCCGCTTTGAAATCACACTAACTATTTACTAAGCTTTAAACTCTCAAATGCCTTCAGAACTTGAGAATAAAGAAAACAAAGTTTTCGATGGCATCTCTTTTACATTACAAACTAAAATCGAAACGAAATTTCACTTTTGTACACATTCACAAACACGATGGATTTCCTTTTGAAAGGCAAAGGATAAGGGTTCTGCGGCGTCAACCACAAAAAGCAAAAGACGCAAGTTGAAGAAACGGTCACCCTCCAAATGTCGCCAAGCAAGAAGAAAGAAAACCAAAAGCAAAAGGGACAGAGCAAAGCATAAATAGAGGAAAACACTGCAAAAGAAAGATGCTGTATCTCTCCATGTAATGGGTTCTTCCGCCCAAGAGTCATTCCTACCTCTGTGCTTCACTCGGCCATCGACATCCAGAAGTTGAGAGCCAGGGCTCTTCTTGGTTTCCACTTGGTCTTTCCCAGAAAGCCTCGCAACAATTTTGGCTGGTGTTGCTTCCAGTGGTAAATTCTCCTTCAATAAAAATAAATGTATATTAGAATATGACTATTAAAAAATATCAAGTTATTTCAGTGATTCTCAAAGTGGGATGGTACAACAAATTTTGAGAAAACTTCCCTAATTGATTCCCTAATTTTTTTTTTAGGTATTCTATATTTTTATTTTAATATTACATTCCATAATCATTGCATTTTAATAAAGAATACTTTATAAAATACAAATACTAGTTTCCTCGTAAATAAATCCTGCATTGCTAAAACATTTTAACAGGTTTAACTCATTTCTACTCCTGTGTAGAAAGTATTAGAAGGGTTAAAAGCATTGTTAAATAGATGTACAAGAAAAAAAAAATATGGAATTAGATTACTTTGCTAGAATCAAGACTTTTCAGAAAGAATTTAAATGGTGCAAATAGAGTTTGATGGATGTTATTGTGAGGTAATTCAATAGAGAAAAAGTGTAATGTGGGCCCAGTAGCCAAAGCGGCCTGATCAGGCACAGTTCGATCCCTTACTCTAGTGGATTTCTCCACACTGAATTTTCCTCCAAACAGGTTCTAAGGTCCACTCAGTCCTCTGAAGTACTGGGTTTCTTTCCCAGAAGTTATACGCAGGTGGGCGTTGGGCTACCTCCCAGATCTCAAGTCCCATTGGACAGGAAACATAACCCTCAAAGGTCTACATAAGCCTTTAGTGGGATACTTTCACTTTAAAAAATGTAATTGGTCTATTATAATGAGGAGGAGTCTAGACCTTTCAACATTATAAATGTATGGTCAAGACAATATTCGTAGCAGTGTGCAAAGACCTCGACTCCTTATTAACACTATGTGCAAAAAAAAAAAAGACCAAGTACACTTTTCCTTCAGGACTTGACATTTACTAATATCAGGATGTGGCAGATTTTTATTTCATATGAATTTCCAAATCCTAAAATATTTATATATAGCTGTTTAATGAAATGTTCATAAGCATTAAAACTTCAATAGGTTTTTCTTCTGAATTAAAAAACTAAATAAATCATCCTTTATCAACATTAAAAGAAGCTTCCTGACAGCAACACCTATTAGAAACGGTGGTTATTCATTGATATCTAGCAATTTCTAAGGCTACTTTTAACATTTTAATAAGTCTCCTCAAAAGAAGAATAGAGAAATTAACTGAAGCCTACCTTTGCTTCATTTGCAGGTCTTTTCCGAGGGAATAATACAGGCATAGAGAAATGCTGCATGCAAAGAAACTTCCCTACAAAAAAAAATAAAAATAAATAAATCCATAAGTTAAAAATACAGTAAACATTTTAACAATTGTTCAGCTACAAAGTTAACTTTGCATGTTATCTAAATGTTAAAACTAATTCCTTCAATAACATCTTCATTTTGTAAAATGAAAGATGCTATTAAATTTCTTAGCTAGTCCGTAATAAGCTTTGTCCGTAATCCTAACGCTTAATAACCATGAGGTATTAAAATTTAGAATTCAAAAAAATAGAGAGATTATTACCACCAAAGTTTCCATCAGCAGCATAGCCGTAACTGCCTAACCGAAGACTTGTTCCACAATATTCACATTTAAAGCATCCTCGGTGAAAAAATTTGCCCTGAGCGCTGAGCCTCTCCATGAGATAAACACGTTTTCCACAGAAGTGACAGATTTCACTTCCACCCTGTGTGCTTACTAAGCAGGGTCGAGAATTCTGCAAAAAAATAAAAATGCTTGATTGTTTTCACAATATCTTAACAATTTTTCAGAATTGCTGTTCAATCAGATTGAACAGATAAATATTAAATAAAATAAATCACAATAACACATCTCTATCAGCTTTTTTTTTTATGTACATTAGTGTACTTTGCTTACACTTGTAAAGATTTTTAGTTATAAAAGACATATATTTGTTTTTGTATTTTTAACTGGGCTTCATTAATCTGTACATTTTATTTTTTATTTTCAATATTCTACGTTTTATCTAACAATTTAATTCACAGCTTTATTAGTTTAAAGGTTTACTTATTTATTATCTGCGATATGTATTTTACGTGTATCAATAATCTATATTACTAAAATCTTTTATTTCTCTGTCTGTCTGTGTGTCTGTCTGTCTGGTGCAATTTTCTGTGCGAATGGAAAATAGAAATAATTTTTACAATGAAATTTCCACGACGGGAATTGAACCTGCAATCTTCTGATCCGAAGTCGGATGTGTTATCCATTAGGCCAGCGGTCGGCAACCCGCGGCCCGCATGCGGCCCACGACGCGTTTTGGTGCGGCCCGCGGGGCGTGTTGGAATTTTTTTTTGGGTTGATAAAGTAAGATTTTCCGTTTTTTTTGGTTGTTAAAGTAAGATTTTCCGTTTTTTTTTGGTTGTTAAAATTTTTGGCCCAAGTGCGGCACGCAGTAATTCCCACATAACATATTGCCGCAGTAATTCCCACATAACATATTTGGCCCTTTTACAACAAAAGGTTGCCGACCACTGCACAGGCCACAGGGACTACAACTCTTATCATATTGTTTTTTGACTTATATCTCCGCAATTGTTGTGTTGTTGTTGTGCCCCAATGTTAGTGCAACAATGGAAACGGTTTTTCATTTTTTATTGTCATGAGGAAGTCGACAAATTCAAAATGGGCATTATTGAACTTCAAAATAATGCGTTAACTGCTTTCTTTGGAATCGAGTTTTGCTAGATTATCTTAAATTTTATTTTCTTCTTATTATTACTTTTAATAATTGAACTGTACCTTATTAATATATTTTTGTAAAAACAACTAAACTTATTAATTCACATGTTTTTGAAATTTGTTTAAGCTTCCAACTATTTTGTTTTGTTGTACTTATTCCAATTTTATTATGCTTGAAAAAGAGATGGCTTGAAAAGAGTCTTCAAAACTTCAAAATGTTGCTTTAACCCCTTTCATTGGAATCGATTATTCTTGGATTATCTCATATAAACCATCGTTTTATCATCGACAATCAATTAGTATCGAAATGGACAATGAGAGAAAGGATGAGATCTTTTCAAAGAACTGTTAATAATGTCGTAATCTCGGCCATTCTTGACTACAGGTAAAATTTGTCTGAAGTCTCCGCCAAAGAGGAAAATTTGTCTAGATTCACAAGTCATCAGAATTTGGTTATCTTCACTCGAAAGAATAGTCACAATCAATTCGTTGCCAGGAGTATCATATATAAGCTATGATCTTCATTTAACATCTATATCAACCAACGTCCATCTAAATAAATCTCTTCTTCAAATATCTATAACGAACAATCTGTACACGGGAGATGGCCTAGTAGTTATTAAAATTCAAGTTGAAATGAAATTCAATAAACACATTTTTTAAAAATTATTTTGCAGCATATTAAACTCTTTTAACACATTTTTTTAGTTTGGAAAAAAAAAAATATTTATTTAAAAAAAATAATTTAAAATAATTTAAATAAAAAAATTGATTATTTATTATCTGTAATAATCATGACTTACTACTGCAGAGCTATAAAATATTATTGCTTTTTATGTCTGTGATTACTGGAATATATTATTCGAGTTTTGTTATAATATAACAAAATTAGTCTCTTCTGGTAACAATGATATAGAAGATGAACTGTTTTCTGAAACTGTTGCATAAGAAGAAGCCAAACAAATAAAAGTCAGGGTTTAAGAATTAAAACTGAAATGAAAAGAAAAATGCAAATTTAACAGCAAACGGTAACTTAGTGTAGAACACTGGAAGTAATCTTAGTTACTGAAATTTTACAAACCGATCGTTGGAGGGGGGGATGCTCCTGCTTGGGTTCCAAAATCGCAGCCAGCTGCTCGGCCATGGCAGAAACTTTATTACTCCCCCGCTGTCCTGTTTCTAGAGCGCTTCCTTCTTTTAGTTTTTGATCCAGCATGCGTAAGCGCTCATCAAAAGTGGAGAATTTGGCAGTATCATCAGAAGTTGTCTCCCTGAGCTTGTTGTCCATTGTTCTCAGCTATAAGGTAAAAGGAGGGAAAAGTAAGTTTAGTAAAAAAAAAAAAAAAAAATAAATTCTTGTACATTTCTGAAATTCATTAACATTATCAAAAATAATGCTTGATTCCACCATCATGTATTTTATGGTGCCTGAATATAAGTGATCCTCACAGTGGATGACCCACTAAAACTCATCGAATGAGACCATAAGGTGCTGAGAAGTGGAATTTACCAAAACAGTTGTTCATCAGCCAACACATTGAATGCAGAGCTCCATTTATCGACGGAACACAAATATGCACAACATATCCAGAACCAAGGCTCACAAGCTGGGTTTCCATGATAGGATAAGTTACCAATATGTAAGCCCCATGTTACCCAAACCAACATGCAGCGTTGTCTTCAGTGGTGTAATAAGTGTAACAGTGGTATATGGAGCGACAAGTCAAGCTATATCCTTTTCCAA
>JAFIDM010000004.1:9036258-9057410 GCA_023159025.1 Thereuonema tuberculata | reverse complement strand
CTATTTGGATATAATACTGTATTGATAGTACACTGATGCTCCTAACATTACTTGGAAGATAGCAGACAACTGGCGTATTATTTCTTCAATTGTTAGCTATAGTGATCTATTTCTGTAATTGGCAACCTTTTGAGGTGCTTGAAACAAAACATCATGCCTAAAAGAATTGTATGTTTCTAAACTCTGTTTCTATTCCTTCTGTGATACAATTGCCTTTTGTGGAATATTTTAACTGCTACTCAACAGGAACAACTTAAATTTTCAAGCGCAGTGTAAAAGAATTTTAGAGATTCTTAATAATTTTAGGAGACTACTGTTAGTTTTCAAATACAACACTGAAAAAAAAGGGCAGAAATTAAACATATTTCTTACATATTGATTGTTTTTCGCCACATCTTCTTCTGATAAAGAGTTGAAATCTATTAAGTCAGGTCGATACCGATGAATGATAGCACACAATGCCAATCCACTCTTCCACGATGTCGTTAAATTCTCTATTGTCACTTTATTGTTAAGTGCCACCTGTTTTTGGCACCAAGTTAGGAGTGTATCAGGATGAACCATGCAATCTGAAATAGGAAACAAGATACATAATGAAATTAAACAAACGTATTTAAAATGTCTGTACCAAATGAAAAGATCATCTATATGCAATTTATATTTTTTTTAAAATATGAAGGGTCTTTCTTTTTTTTTTTTTGGGTGAGGGTGGGGTGAAAAATTAACTACACTATTTCAGAACTACAAGCTTATGACAGTTCAAAAAAATTACCAAGTAAAGTAGAGCCTCTATTAACCACAGAATTGGGTGTCAAGGACTTCGTGGATAACGAAAATCTCGGATAACCCGAAAAAAGACTAAAAATGAGGTGTAAACACGAAAAAAAATATTTCACTATTAAAAACTATGTTTTATTGTACAAAAAACATAATATGTAAAACTTTTAAAATATGTACAGTAAAGCAGAAACCTTTGCTCTACATTTGAAACCACAAATTCCGAGAAGACCTATAGGATTACGATGCACAATAAACCTGTCAGTAATTTTCGACCTTCGCATTGTAGGGCCTATTGTATTTTCCCTGTTGTTGGCTTGGATTAAATTTTTTTTTTTTTAGGTTCGTAATTTTAAAAAAATTTTCGCGGCACTCGCGGATAATCAGGGCTCTACCGTAATTTGGTTTCGTACATTCAGTTCTACTGGCACTTCATTTTCTTATTTTCATTTTATACATAAAATGCCAAACTGACATCATAGTTATTGTTACAAAAATTTGGAAAGCAATATTTTCCTTCATCTAACCATATAAAACTAATGAAATAAATCCTCCTCCTATTCCCTTCCATTACTGAGTTGAATTACGTTATTCATTCTCTTACTTTTTTCTTTCACGATTTCAAAACAACTTGAAAACAATAATAACGTTCATATTTTTTTATAGCCGATTCTTGTTATCAATGTAAACATATGAAATTTTACTCTTCTGATCAGCTGATGACTATTTAATAAAGTAAATGATTCTGAAATGAGTTGCAGATCATCTGACAATGACCCACTACAAAACACTGCAGTGTTGTTTCTAATACTGAAGTGATTTAGGTAACAGATACCTGCTGCCTCACAACATCTGCCCTCTTTGTTTAGTCCTTCTTTGCTCTTCCAATGTGCAACAATTCGGGGGTGGAAAGGAATCTTCCATTGCTGTCTTTACTGAATGCTGGATCCAACATTTCTTATCATTTATTTGTTTTCTTTGTTGAAACATTTCAGTAACTTGTTAGTGTTATTCACAATGTTATTCCACAAGTTTTTGGAAGCATTCTTTTAAAATATAAAATAAATGTCATGTTAGATTACACTTCCTATTGAATCATAAATCTTAGATTAACACTGTGGTTATGATTCCTGGAGATAAACAACGACAATGCTAACATCAAATTCTTGAAGAAATCATTTGGTTTTTTTTTTTTTAATTTTTTTATAGACAAGGTTTATTCCAGCCTTCATGGAGGAAGATTTAAAACACTGCACACGTAATAACGCTTCTCGGTGATCAGGAATCACTATTATCAACAGGCTGAGCAAAGAACTCGGTTGAATAATCATCTCAGGAAAAACAAAAAAGCAAAAAATAAACTTAAAGGTTGATAAATGACTGCCTTGTGTCACATCTGATCTTACATTTTCCAAGTGACACAATTAAATAATTAATGAGAGAGAAGAGTAATGAAGGAGACTAAGGTTGATTAAGGATTGTCCTTCTATTAATTAACTAACAGTAATTCAATAACACTCAGTTAGGTTAAGCAAATGATTCAATGTACGAAAAGTCAAGAATGAATCAAAAGATCTTCAATCATCCTAACCAAATCCCTCAACACAAACTACATTTTTTATATACAATTTATTTGGATGTACATGAAGTAGCCATAAATCGAGCACATAATCATTATATATATTGAATGAAACCTCCACTAACGGACACTCCCGAAAAGCGGACACCCCCCAATAGCGGACAATTTTGCAATCCCCAGTCCCTTAACATAGACGTTTCCATGTATTGACCTCCGATTAGCGGACACTTCCAATAACGGACAACATTCTACAGAAAATGAACGATCTTGTGTTGTTTTTCAAAAGCAATAGAATCAGGCTAGTATCCACAGGAAATTTTGAAATTATGGATCACGAACTCCAACGAAAACTCCAAACACATCAAAGTTCGGAAATGGAGACAAGTGCGATCGACTGTATTGTCTTCGATTGGTTTGTGCTGCACGAGCAAAAAACATTCCCATTAGTGGCCTTTTATTGCAAGAAAAAGGCATTGGAAGCAAAGGGGACTCTGAAGGCCTCGCAAAGTTAAACGATTTAAATATTCATATTGAGAAACATGTTTTCAATGCAAAAAAGAAATGTCAAACTCTGTTAACTGATTACTTTAGTTAATAAAATTAATTTTCTAATCCGTTGTCTTACTTAAAATAATGACAAAATTAATACTGTAATTAATTTTGTCATTATTTTAAGTAAGACAAATGGATTAGCATTCATTTAAAAAGGAAAATAGTAAACAGTTTGCAATTGTTCATATTTTCTCACAGGGCAATGTTAATTGTAGGAATTTAGGATTGTACTTAATTTTTCTTTAAATGACATACTATAAGCTAAAAAATGGAAAAAAGATAGTCCTCCCCAATAGCGGACGAAACTTCCGGTCCCGTGACTGTCCGCTATTCGGAGGTTTCACTGTATATATATATATATATATATATATATATATAAGTGAAAATTTTATTGGCAAGTATTAAAAAGTGGAAAATATAATTTTATGTTATATGTATTTGCATCTAATTATGTTTGTGGGAAACAAAGACTCCAAATTCATTTTGGAAAGTCTGTAAAAGATACAGTTGATGTACAATTAATGAAATATACTCATTTTTTTCAACTTAGGAAAAGAAATACTTTGAATCATATTTTCATTAAAAAAGTCTACTTTTGCTTACAACGCTGAAAACTATTTTGCTTTTAAAAATACAAGTTTTAAAACTTTAATCTTTGGACGTTAACTTCACAAATGTATTGTTTATGAACCTGACATATTTAGCTTCAAAATTTGGTAATGCTTGCTTAGCAAAAGATGGTTAAGGATATGCAACTGATATTACTGAATTCCATTCTACTCCCTCGGACATTCCATGTAAGATGGATAAAAAGTATTCATAAATGTATATAAATATATTTATTTGTCTAGATCACAACGTGATAAGCAAATACGAGTAGAATATATTTTTTGTTACCTTTCTTCCTCTTTTTCTTAGGCATTTCAATAATGGTATCCAAAGGTTCATCCTTTATCTCTCTGTCTGTGTTATACAAGGATCTCACCTGTATAGGTCTAACAGCTTGTAAATTTAGATTGGGATACCTGCTCTGTGGATTAAGTGTGTATTCACTATGGTCCTTATTTAAATTTTCTGGTGTAGTTTGAGCTAGAAGTCTGTAAATACTCTCCCTTTCAGAAAGCACCTGTAAATGATATATAGAAATTAAACAAACATTTTCACAATATATGTAACAATGCCTGACTTTAATTACATGAAAAACCTTTTATTTATTTATTTATTGTTTAAATATTACTAGTTGAGAATGAGTATTCTTACCTGTAATGTTGTGTACGTTCCCAGAGCTGAGCTTCGAATCATCCAACAAGCATCCATAGAACTTAGAAACCCCCGAGCACAACCTGAGCCTGTGGGCCAAAAGGGCTAAAAAAAATGAAGATATTAAGATTAATTTTATTAAAATTTACCATAAATCTTCATTCATTCTGAATATTCAAATAGAGTACTTTAATGCAATCTATTTAAAGGAAGCTGTAGTTATTAAAAAAAAATAATGAACAGATCCAAAAACTAAAAACACACAAAGAAGTTAAGATTAATCAAAATTAGTCTCTTTCGTTAAAAGACAAATCGAAGTTAAGTCAAATGGGTAATAGTTATTAAATATACCATAAAAATTGGCACTAATGCCACAATAATTATAATTAGGTAGATGCAAAGAGCGAAGCTGTTTCCAATTAGCTGACATTAGCAGTGATAAAATTAAGATTTTCGCAATACATTTTTTTTTAGGTTGGATGGTAACGTTCTATTGTTTTGGCGCGATGATGATGAAAGTAGTTTATATGGCAAAAAAGGTTGCGAGAACTGTTGTCATGAAACGATCCACGAATTCATAGCAGGTTAAAGGTCTAAAGTAGACCTTTGTGAATTTATTCCAATTTTGCTATATCATTCTTTGTTTATTTCATCACCTAGATGTCTTGTTTCTAACATTATTTGGCTTGATTGGGCAAATGATGTATCAGAACTTCTACTCAGAATATATAAATGGAGAAAATTCTTGTAAGTAATTAAAAGATAATTATAAAGGTATCTGATTATTATAAAGAATCTCTGACATAAAATACTGCTCAACCTCTGTCTATGCTAGCATTCATTGTATTATATTAATGATATCATTCTTCATTTGTAATGAAATTCATTTTTCATCCTTATTTGCCCTCAATAGTTCTCTAAAAGTAATTAGATATAGTCTATTCAATAGATGAAAATTGCAACAAGATTGATTAAAGCTAATAGTTGATCAAAGTGTGACAACAGATTTATTTTTCTTAATTGTTTGAATGTCATTTTGAAGTCTATGAATGGTGGACCAATGTCATAGGTGAATTCAGATAAGCAATGTATCTTATCTATAAGCCATCATACTTTGAGCTTGAAATTTTTTTTCTAAATAATATAATCTATGAGATATAATTCAACTGAAAAGTATCTAATCCAAACCATAGTCTAGTAAATTTCATATGATGATTACTCATGAAGTGTCAAAAAAAACCAATATAAATAAACTCAGCAACGAATATCAATGATACATAAAGGTCGAGTAGCAACCTCAGATTTTTTTCTCCAATCCATAACTTTTTTTTATATAAATTACAAATTATTTTTAATGAAAACAAAAAACAGTTAAAAATTAAATAAATAAGTCATATTCAAATTGATGTTTAATATCAGAAAAATTCAAATAACTAAAAAAAAAAAAAATCATTTAAAGAATTTAATGAATCAGTTAAAGATATTTCTTATTTACAACAAGTAATCATAAAAGATTCATGTTAAACAAAATGATTTTTCGTATCGAAACAAAGTAAGTAAAGGCGATTTTGTATCAAGACATCACACATGATTATTTTTAACATTTACACATTAATAAAAATTATGTTACTATGTCATCTGTCTTATATTTGTTGATATACATTTTTGAAAATGGCTGTTAATTTGCTAAATGTTAATCAGGTTTTAATGCTTCTTTTTAGGATAATATTTTATTATGTAATTCAAATTTAATTTCGTAATTAAACTGTCCTACCTCCAGTAGGCTATCACCAACTAAGGCCATCAGCAGTTTATGATTCCTCCTCTCAAGAACTTTACAGGCACTCTCAGCAGCATACATGGAAGTGAAATCAAACATTGCCACATCGGCTTGTCCATAGTGATTGACTGCAAATTCTAGATTTGGAAGTTGGTAATTCGTAGCAAAATCTGCAGCTTCCCTCGCATATTCCAAGAGAGCTTCGCGATCTACATTTTCTGAGGACAGAAGTTTGGCTGTATCTGGATAATCCTGCAAAAATCAATATTAGAAACAACATTTTAGATCAAGTCAGGAAACTGAATTATATAAAAAGTATCCCTGTAAAACATATTTTATACAGAGCACTCCAACTCAAGTGGCAGTGTTCAAAAATGAGATTCATTTCATTGTTCAACCAAAGGTAGCTTTGAACTCATACTCTCTTGGGTTGTTACAGTAAGCTAATTATAATTTAGAGTAGGATAAAAACTGATATCTGATGCATACCTTTCCAATCCTCTGTAACAGCAGAAGTCTGAAACATGCTCAAAATCAAACGAATCAGTTTTACAGATTTAAATATTTTATGAATGACATTTGTTATTAAGAATCTAAACTATGTGAGCAAAGTGCCGTCATAAACAACGATGATATTAGAAAAAAATTAGAAATTTAAGGGGTTTTTTTTTTTTTTTTTTTTGAAACAGTTCATTTCAGAAATTCAGACTATTTTATAGCTTTGTTCTTCATCTGTTTAATAAAGGAAGTTTTCTAAAGGTACCAGCAGCAAAATCATTTTCTATGGGAGTTTCATTTTCAGATAGAACTTAATAAAAAATTTAACATTAAATTCTTCTTTCTGTGATGTCTGTTACAGGATCAGCGGGTGTATCCTGTCATAGCTAACTATGAAGGTTTGATAAACAGACATGAAAAAAAAAATATAAACTAAAGCTTAAAAATTATTTTGTGATTTCTAATACTAAAAACTTCTAAGTATTATTAATTACTCTACATTAAAATAAATAATATCAATAAAATAACAAACAAGGTGTTTAAAATGTTCATTGCTAAATTAGTAACTGTATAACTAAAAATACTAAAAATTTTATTTCACTATTTTCCGTGGAAATTAAATGACATTTCACATTAATTTCTTCTACTCATGGAAACAGCTGAACATAGCAAATTAAATTATTTTTTGTTGTTGGGTTAATTAATATCTTTTGTCATATAGTATGAACGGAGAAATTTGTAAATGCACTTTCCATATTTACAACAGCAAAATGTTGGTCTCCATGGAGTTATGCAGAATATGAAATGATTGCTCTGTTTTCAGGGATCTTAAACATTTTTTAGTGTAAACATAAAATAAAAACCCATCCTGACTGATAAAATTTTTTTATAATTGATGAATGGTGCACATCGTACCAAACTTTTAATTTAATACAATTTTCACAGACAATCCATTTTTGAATACGTACCGTATATTTCGGCAGATAAGATGACCCTGAGATAAGACGAGGTGTAAATTTTCGACAAATTTTTATAGTTTAAGCATATATCTGCCCTAAAAGACGACCCCCAAACTATCAACGGCCTATGAATTCAGTTTAAATCAGCGATCTCATTTTGATAATAATACTGTATAGCGTATGCAGAATTATGTCCCAGTTGTAAATTTTTCGAATGAACAAATTTTATTTCATTGCATCTGGCACCACTGATTTGCGATTGTTGCAAACATTCACATTGATTCAGGCATCCACCTTGACTATTCACAACGCTTTCTTTCACACAAACATAAAGCTTCCGACCGTGCCGTTCCGCCATTTGCACCATCTTTCACCTCTAACGACAAGAGCAAAATGATGGTTTCACAGGTCAGGAATGGAAAGGAAAAAGGAATGTGTGAATTGTATGAATAGTGACATAGAAACACATAGAATGTTTTGTTTTATTTTATAATGATTTTAATTTATATAAATTTCAATCTTATTTTTTTTTGTATCTGTCCTATAAGACAATCCCAGATTTTGGGGGCCTTTTTTAATGATTCAACTATCGTCTTATCTGCCGAAATATACGGTATTAAAAATGATTGAAATGGAAGTGATGTAAGGAAATGTGTGTGCCACAGTATTTTGTTTTATCAACAAATAGAGATAAATTTTGGTTTTCCTTTTAAGAAAAATTTTAACTTACATAAATAATGACTCCTTTTTCGATGAGACTTTGTTTCTTAGCAGTCATAACAAAATAGTGAGTATCATCTTTGTAATATACAATGTTTTCGAGATCTATGCCTGTTTGTTCTCGCATGTCCTGGAAGAACTTCTGATTGAAAATGAAAGCAACACCACTGATCTCCTCCACCCTTGCTTCAGCTTCTGTGTGACGATTGATAAAGTTGGCTGTGATGGCAATGGCCAGTTTGCCTCGGAATTCTTTTCGCTTAAATCCTAAAGAAAAGAAAATGTAATCACATTAAAAGAAAAATCATTTGATACCTTAAATGCAACAGAATATTTCATATCATAATGAGGACTGAATCCCTTTGTTTTTTTGTTTTGTTTTTTTCATCCAACTTAGAATTTGATTTGTGCTACATAGAATTAGCTGAAGGAATTAATAACATCAAACTTATATGATATTATGTTGAAATATTTTATGTGTTCTTTGTAAATTAAAAATATTTTGTTGAAGCCAACACACTAGACTAGAATGAAAACGTTTATACAATTTAAGTGGGATACAGCACAATGCTTAATGTAATAAATAAATAAATAAATAAATAAATAAATAAACGTTTTTATTCTAGTCTAGTGTGTCAGCCTAAACAAAATATTTTTATATATTATATTGTTTATTTTCTATGAGCAATTTCTTTTCCCATCCTTAACCTTTCAACTTCTTTATAAATCAATTCGACTATTAAGAGGAATCCTAACAATGTCAATTAGAAGAATTCTATCGATTAAATTGTTAAGGGTACAATCGTTTGCTTTCATGCCTTGAGCTATCATCGGCGGAAATCTGGGACAGCTGTTTCGTTCTTATGAGGACTCATCAGCCAGATTTACCCTCGATGATTAAGCTCAGAAAGAGTGAAAGCCTTTGGATCCTTCTCCTGCTCCCAGAAGTGAGATCCTAAAAAAGCAAACAACAATAGGACAATCACTGTGATCAGTACAGCATAAGGCAGGAAAGCAAATGACTGTGCATCGCATCGTTTTTCATGTACATTTCATGCACGCTAAGCCTTCTTATTTAATAAGAGAATGTTAAAAATGCAATTAAGTGCATCCTTAACATCAAACCTTCATTTTAGCAAGTAGTCATAATACATTTAGAGTAACAGTAACTCACACAACTGTAAATGTATGAGAATAATTAAAAAAAGTGATCAATTTCATTACATTATAGGGGCAAACATAAATGGCTAGAAGTAAATGAAACTATCTAATGCTCTAATAATATAATGAAACTGCCTTTTTTGTTTACTTCATTTATATAAATATCATGGGTATATTATCTCAATATTTCTTTTTATCAATTTTTTTTTTTTTTTTTAAATTTGATAAAAAAAGCATAATAGCAAACAAAAAAAAGACCTATAAAAGATAGTAAATTTACTTGTTTTAAGGTTCATGTTAATCCCGTCATTGTGTAACACAATTATAGAAATACATAAGACCTACTTAATCTATAAATTTCAGATACCTTGGAGTGTGTTTCTTTTACCATCAGCTCCAATAAGTACATCAAACTCATATTGAGATACAGGGTGATCGTCTGGCAGCACCAGTGCCCTCCAACCAATCTCTACAAAGATTAAAAAAATATTAATAAATTTAAAATTTTTATTTAGTTATGTTATTAGCTTGGAGAAATGGGAAAGTTATTGCAAAAAGGGAGACTGGCTTACTTTCCGACTGGTCTTCAGGTGGGGGCTGAATATCCTCAAAGGCTACATTTTCATGAACTTCAACTCCTAATAAAAGAGCCACCTTTAGGAGGATGCACTGAAGTTGCCTGATACCTGCAACACACAAACACAAAGAAGAGGCTAAGTAATGAAAGGTATATCAACAAAACAGAGTTTTTACAAATTTTTATAAGTCTTATAAAACCTTTCATATCATTTATTATTTTACGAACTGTTATGTATAGTTATGTATAAGGACAAGAAATTCAAATAAAAGCTATTCATTTCACTTAAATGTTAAAAGAGCCATTGATAGGTTGGTCATGAAGATCCAAGGGAAGGAAGGAAGTAAAGGAGTTGTGGAGGCTAGTACTACACTGTTTGCCTGAAACCCAAGTTGTTTGGATAATAAATAGGCCTCTTCACGTCTTCAGTCCTATACGCTCTGAATTTTAACTTCAGAATAAGAAAACCGTTTCCATTTGATATTAAGAGTGCAACAAGTGCCAGGACATATCTGAAGGAGTACGAACTAGGGGTGAATCTCTGATTCAGCTGGGAATTAAAACAGATTTTCTAATCCACATACAAAAGAAATTATAAAATAAAGTGTTTGATTTTCAGAGGAAGTTTGGCAAATTTCCTCTTACAAATTTCCTCATCAGAAATTACATACAAATACATGAAACAGAAGAGAAGGAGAAAAAAGTATGCACTTATGTATGCCCAAGAAGTATTGAATAGGAAAACGGTACTGAGAATGCACCATTTGAACTACATGTCCACATAATTTTATATATGAAAACTTAATTTTTTTCCAAATTTTATATAAATTTCTAGTAATTTTTTACTAGAAACATGTCAAATCTAAAACTATTGAGTCTCAATTAAAAAAAAAAACAACTCAATAGTATATAGCATAATGTGTCACTGTTTCTACAAGGAATCTTTTTAAGAAATCAAATGTATCCAATGAAACTGCACTTTGCAGAGAAATGAATTAACATCTGTAGTAGACTCCACACAGATGAGTGAAATGGAGTCACAGTTAACAAGGTGAAAAAGTTAAGTGTTAACACACTCATCCTAAAAAAATTGTAAATCAGAATATTTCCTCAAAACTTTTTACGTATTTCAACAGCAACTGCTTCTATAGGCTTTCAGCTAAGATGTTTTAAAGGCTCTGAAATTCATCACTGGGAAAGAGTTTTGTAGAATAAGTATGTTTGAAATTAATCAAAATAAATATTTCAGACTGAAAGCCACAGAAGTTATGGAGTTTAAAAAAATATAATTATTGAGATCTCATTCTTGCTTAGTTCTAAGAAAGACGATTTAAAGATATATCGTTTCCCTGCAAAATGTGAAGTTTAAAGACTATACTTGCTTCAGATTTTCTCACAAAAATGAGAAACCAATTTAACTCATTTCATACAAATCACAAATATAATAATTAATAAAAACCTTATTGACTTACTAAGTTTTCCTGTATATCGTAATGAAATAATATTTGGCAAAATTATGATTAAATGTCAAAAATTTTTGTTTATATCAAAACTTATAAAACTTATATGTGGTTTTAATGTACTGGTTCAAATGATGTGGCTAAATTAAAATACTAAGAAGCTTCTACAGTCATAACTATCAATTCTGCGCCTTTTCTAAATTTAAACATTTCAATCAAGCAAATATTAGAGAGAGAGAGAGAAGTACACAACTTACTGATATGATCAATGGAACCGGCACAGAACTTCCCGAAAAACTTCTTCGCTCCCAGAGCACGAAGATCGTGGATTACAAACGGCCAGAGATGGAGGACGTTGTTGCGGGAAAACCGGTCACGTTTCTCTATCACAACCACCTTGGCTCCCAGCAATTGGGCCTCTATTGCAGTTCGAAGACCACAAGGCCCTGCACCTATGATTAGCACCTAAAGAAGATGAGGAAGGAAAAAAAATCAGTTTGAAAATAACTATGAATTGATTCCAAAACTATTACAAATATTAAAACGATAACAAAATTTCAGAATTCACGACCAAGAGTAATATTAGAACTCTAAGAGATATTTTATCTATTTTAAGAGATACTTACATAATCAATATACAGACATTAAATACAGTATTTCAAAATCAAACCCAAAAAATAGTAAATGCTTCGCTTCCAGGTGTGGTTTAAGTCCTGATAAGGCTCCCAGTCATGCTAAGTTAAGTGTCTTCTCTTTGGAAATTCCTCAGGCAGTTTAGGAATGCCATCCGTGAATTCACTCATATTATGGAAATCTGCGACAGCATTGTGCCTTATCCTTATTATGGCTTTTTCCATATCACACTCACCAAACAGATGCATGGTGGAAGCAAACTTATTCAGAACAGTTCCCATAATCTAAACTAACTTATTATCCAAATATGACAGTTGGGCATTTAAAAAAATATTATCTTTTATTTTGTGAAATGCATATAAATGGTTATTGCACTTGCATTGTCACATTTAAAGGAAGAATAACCAAAAAGGCAATTTAGCACTCAAACAGTTTCTTTATTTACTTATTCCAACTGTCTCTTGTATTTTAGAATAACACTTAAGAAATGTGTAACTAATGAATGTTAACAGCTAAAAATCATTTTTAGCAGCAAATTAAATAATTTTTATTGTAACATTCTATCTGATATACTCACTCAAACTTCTTTTTTCACAATCCTAACACAAATTGATATTCACTTCCTAAAACAGTCCCTTTAAGTTGCGGCTCATTTGCATCATAATGATAGTACCACACATTTATATATGACACCCCAGCTCTGAATTACTTTTTATTTCATATCCAATATTAATATATTTTCAACCACATAATTCTCATCTTTCAGTTTTGTTTTTCCCTCCCCATAATTGAAATCAGTGTATATCAGAGAAACTGAAGTAAGACATTTGGACTGAAACCAATGGAGGTCAGTACCATTCAAAGATGTATCCAGATTTGCTTTGCAGAGCAATTCCAGGTGTGTTGTGATCTAGAGGGAATGAGAAACACATTATCATCCTGTAATATCCATGAAAGGAACACTTATGGTGGAGAAGCATGATGGTTTGAGATGACATTTCATTAAGTGGATAACAGACACTTATGTGCTTCCAAGAGAAAACTTGAAAGCTAGACAGCATCAGGATGATAACCTGGACCCCTTATACAAATGCAACTGGCAATTCATTTCTCCTATAAGACAGTGGTACATGCCCAACCAAGTTAGGTAGTTAGATCAATATCTTCAAGAAGTACATCACTGTACATACTGGCTAGGCCAGCTAAGTCTCCTAATATTAATCCTGTTAAGCATGTCTGGGTGCTCTTGGGAGATGTGTTGCTGCCCTGAACCTCATCCTCTCCCCAAGACCTGAAGCAGCTTATAGAGTATTAAGCCGCAAGGGTCACTGATACATACTGAGCTCCGAGACACTACCATCAATGACAAGAAACATCGTTGTGAGGCATGATTGTTGTTAAGGGTAACCACAGCCCATATTAAGGTACTTCAGCTATTTAATTTGAACATCTTATTTTTAAGTTGGTTCTGAATGTGCTCAAGGTTTGAGCAAATCAGTATTTTATACAAAATATTTTGGATTTGCTACAAAAGGCTACAGGTTTTCATCAACTTTCATACATAGGAAATTAATCAGGATTATTTTTAGTTATGGCAATTTTTTTTCATTAATTAATGGAAACCTTATAGTTTGGCTCTGAAGGAGGAGTGGGACATGATACTGGATAGATCCTTGTTTGAGGGATTGTTCCACTTGTGGGCAAGATTTACTCAATATTTCGGTCTTACATTAAGACTGGCGCATTTCTAACAACTTCTGTTGTTAGTTTCTCCTAATGTAAGAGAATGTAATGTAATTAATATACATCTCCTGAAGAAGGCACGAGGCACAGAACCGAAATATCGAGTAAATCTCACCATGGAGGGGGAAAATCCCTCAAACAAGGATGTATCCAGTGTAATGGAAATCAGTGTAGTAGGTTACTAACAAACCAGATATTTAAATTCAATAAATAGTATCCAAATCAATAATACAGCATCACATATGATAAGCAACAAGTATCGAAAACTGACCTTAAAACATTAAAATTACAAAATAAATAATAATTATACATCGAATGTTCAACTAATTATTATTAGGCTATTAGACTTTTACTGACATTATTCAAGTAATTAGATTTTAAAGTTTTAAAAATCCAATATCTAAATCTGCAGAAGTAAATATAAATTGATTAACAAAATATACTTAACAAAATTGATTCATAAATACTGGATTAAAAGATAGGTATTCCATTTTATTCATTTTATTGTATGGAAAGTAATATGTTAAATTATATTATTTTAGTTAAAGGTTTAACGTGCACTTGTTAAATTAGCGGTTGGGATGCCGTCGCACTTGTTGAAAGAATTAAGCAAGAAAATTATGAAATAATAAGGGCAACTAGTTTCGGACAAATATTGTATATCCTTCTTCAAGCCAGGTTGGAAATAATTTTAAAATTGCTTCTTGTAACTGACGCTCAATTCAGTTACAAGACAATGTGAGCGTCAGTTACAAGAAGCAATTTTAAAATTATTTCCAACCTGGCTTGAAGAAGGATATACAATATTTGTCCGAAACTAGTTTCCCTTATTATGTCATAATTTTTCAACAAGTGCGACGGCATCCCAACCGCTATATTATTTTAGCAAATTAATTTGTAGTCGATTAAATCAGAAAAAGACACATTTCGTCTCTGCACTACTGAATGTTTGAATAATGAGATACGAACTTACCCTTGTATTTGCACATACTTTCCCTCTGTTGTAGCACTTGTGACTGGCTCTCTTGTCAAATTTAGACCAAAGAGCCTGAGCCTTCCATGACCGTAATTTGGCTTTAAGCTTTGGGTAGAATGCAGGACAGTTGGTTGGCTTGAGTCTCAGGGTCTCACACAGAAGACGGAAGGTCCCAAGGATGGACTTAAATGTTTGTGCTGCTACAAACTGATCAAAGAGATCGGCAGCAACTGCACTTTCAGGACTTAATGTAGCTTTAGTTGGCACATGGCGTCCCAGGCCAGTCTCCATGGCAACGCCAAACATGGCCGCTCTTAACCAGGCATCAACCCTCGTCCATTACTGTAAAAGAAAAAGTGATAGCATTTATCAAAAGCAAGTTAATAGATGCTTTAGTTTGCATTTATATTACTAACAAATTTCTCTTCATATATTTAGAAATGAAATGGTTTAGGGAAAAAAAATTAAATATTTATATTTTGTTTAATTTTACAGGTGATCTGAGAATTTGTAAATGTCATCTTCAGGAGAAAATACAGGTATACATTAATCATGCAATTTCACTTTATTCAATTTCATTTTTGCCAATGCGGATGAGTTGCTTTGATTCCTAAGAGAACTTAACAATGAGGAATTTTTTGAAATTTGAAGAATTTGACTTAAATGGAAAAAAAAAACAAAAAAAAAACGGGTAACTCTTCTTTAGTTGAATTTATTAAAACATTTTTCATCAAAGCAAGTGGTTGAACTTTTTAAATAAAAGACTATGTTATTCATATCATTAGGAGAATAACCCCAACAGAGACGCAAGGACTTCTTGATGGCTTCAGAATCAAAAATTCTAAAAACTAGGAAGAGAAAAAAAAAATGCTGTCCTGCAGTTTTCCTTGAAACTTTTTCAATAGAACTGAAACCCCAAACAGACACTGTCAATAAACAGCCGCAGACCCAGGGTCTTCAAAAAAAAAAATGATAAGAGAGATTCACATGTATCAGCCAATTCATCTCCAATGACATCAAGTACAATATCAATGTATTATTTGAAAAAAATGCATTTATTTATTTATTCTAAATTTATATAGTTATTTTTACAGTTTCAAATATATTCCTATTTTTGCCCATAGAAAAATCACTTTAGATGACAAATTCTCAGAACCAAAGGATAAATGAAGCCAATGGCTAAAACAAATAAACTATAAAATTTGTTGATTTCTTTTTATCATTTATTTGACCTGTGCTTTTTTTCTGATGAAAATAGAATTTGTTTTTAATATCCAATAATAGTTGGTATCAAAGCTTGTATATAATTTACTGGATTAAATGTAATGAATTAAGGAGGAAAAAAATTAAAACGAGAGAAGGAGATAGACTGCTTAAGTAACTTAAAAGAAAGTCCTCCTGTAAATGAAATGTTATATAAATACTATATCTAGAAGAAAAGCTTTAAGAATAGAAAAAGAACTTTCAAAAAATAAAATACATCCTATATACTAATAAACAGTTTCCAACAAAACTTACAAGAAGTTTTAGAATCTGGTTAAAAATTAATCCCCAAATAACTATTTATACAAACAGTAAATTCAAGTAAAGAGAACTGCAGCCAAGGGTAAAGGAAGTGGCTACGAGCCAAGATTTATTGAATTTTATGTATTCTCTTTTTATTACGTAAATTATTTAGTTTCGGCTTTATTTTTGTACTGTTATTTCAAGGATATTTTGGAAGCACCCTCATAGACTAAAACAAAACTATTAATAACCCTTTTCCTAAACACACAAACTTTCTTTGAACCAATTATTATTATCATTATAGATAAATTTAAATTAATTTTGAATTCTAAAACAAGCAGGTTATTTATTTAAATTTATGAGCAGTATTTTCTTTATTTTTATATTCATATTCAAGTGTATGCCAGGAATATAATTTTAAATAAAAAAAGATTTTTATTTATATTAAACTTGGAATTAATAATCTCAACTAAGAAAATAAAAGTCCATCACATTGAAATGAATAGTAAAATAATAATACAATTCTTTTCGATTAATAACACTTAATTACGGTTAATATTAATTTTACTCCTAACCTGAACATTTCTCTTAAACACTTTTAGAACAATACTATTTATTTGACATAAAAGCAGTTAATACAGTTTAATATTTCTTAGTTAGAAAATGGCTCAGTACCTTTTCTACATTAATTTATTTTGTGTAATTTCAGTCTTGTGATAATATTCTGATTTATTTGCAAAACACAGTGTAGATATCAATTTAGTGAAATAATAATTTTATTGTGTGTAAAATTGTAATGGGAAATAAAAGAGAATACTGTCAATCACGCAGACAAACACTGCCAAGTTATGGCATACTGTGAAAATAAATGTTACGATTAACTCTTCCATTAATAATGCAGGTGACAAAATACAAATTAAGAAAAAAAAAAACAATTTATCACCAATAAACAGTTTCTCAGTGGAAGCTATCATTTCCACAGCAGGGAAGGAAAAACAAAAACAAACAAAAAAAAAATGAAAAAATTGCTACATCCTCAATGAGTCATTATCATTGTCACAAACACCAGACTTTGTTCATTGGAGTGAAGCTTTTGGCTTTGACAATGACCGAGTCTGGTCAGATGAAAGGGGAAGGACTCTTATCAGAGAGTATCATCTCTCTAAGCTCCAGTAAATCAGAATGGACCGCAAAATGAAGGAGGCAATTACCGAGGCTTCATTATTTCATAGCCTCACAGACAAAAACAAATTTAAATATATTAATTTAAAGGAAAACAATTTTATTTGTTAATTCTGTTGAAAATGTATGGTTATAGCAAATCTGCCTGAAACCAAAATAAAAGGCTTGCAGAATTTAATTTGCAATTGTCATAGTCTTATTGTCGAATTATCAAATAATCAAAATTATGTGCATTTAATATATTTAAAAAGTACTTTTTTATTAAATGTTTCTTTAATATCAACAAATTCTAAAAAATAAAGATTTTTTTGTGTTTGTGTAGTTTTTTTTTACATATTTCATATAATTTTACATATTACATATATTTTTTTACATATTTATTGCTATCTCAGTCTAAAGTTAAAATGAAATTTAAAATTAATTTTTCCCCCCTCAATTTCTCTAATTTTAACAATAAAAATCTAATATCACAACAACGATTAAGGCATAATATATGGAGAAAAATCCATATTATTCAAGTGATATCAGTCCAATTACCATCAAAGCAGCTTTAATTTTTAAGAACTGGAATTTCACCTAGTATTATAGAAAATTCTCCATATCTACACGTTAACTTTCAGAAATCCTTTATTCGTGATATTTCGCAAATTTTATTCAAATCTGCTTCTTCGGACGTTTAAAAAACTCCTTCTCTAATACACAGAATACATAACAATAATACGGCTTACAAAGGTATAGTACATGTAGAAAGCCAAGTGTAATACATCCAAAATGTTACAATATTATTGAGATACAATAAGATTGATGGGAACAAAAACAATGGGAAAGACTACCTCATTATTATTCATTATTGTTGATAAAATTTTTTCCAAAATATTACAACCTGATTAAAATACAATAACTTCTTTACTAATATTTTTGATAAATTTTTTTTCAAAATGTTACAACTGATTAAAATACAATAACTTCTTTACTAATAATTTTTGTTTTACAGGAATTTATCAGTGTTTCTAATGCTTTTTTTAAATTTGTGTAATGTGCAACTGTTAACCTTTAGAAATTTGTCTTTATTTATGCAGGGGAAGGTGTTGATGATACAAGCCTTCATTAACAACCACCCAGGAATATCAGACTGGGGAGACCACTGTCTGCGAACACAACACAATCCCGACCCCATAGTCAGCATTCTATTCAAAATTGACGAAGAAAAAGATAGGTTCAGAATAGAATCATGTATCATCAACACCTTCCCCTGCATAAATAAAGACAAATTTCTAAAGGTTAACAGTTGCACATTACACAAATTTAAAAAAAGCATTAGAAACACTGATAAATTCCTGTAAAACAAAAATTATTAGTAAAGAAGTTATTGTATTTTAATCAGTTGTAACATTTTGAAAAAAAATTTATCAAAAATATTAGTAAAGAAGTTATTGTATTTTAATCAGGTTGTAATATTTTGGAAAAAATTTTATCAACAATAATGAATAATAATGAGGTAGTCTTTCCCATTGTTTTTGTTCCCATCAATCTTATTGTATCTCAATAATATTGTAACATTTTGGATGTATTACACTTGGCTTTCTACATGTACTATACCTTTGTAAGCCGTATTATTGTTATGTATTCTGTGTATTAGAGAAGGAGTTTTTTAAACGTCCGAAGAAGCAGATTTGAATAAAATTTGCGAAATATCACGAATAAAGGATTTCTGAAAGTTAACGTGTAGATATGGAGAATTTTCTACAGCTTTAATTTTATTATGCACATCTTTCCTGTTGAAAGGCACTGAATTAAGATCATAAACTGTAGTTATCCTTAAATTAGTATGATTGAAAAATTATTTCACCTGTAAAATGATGCTTTATGTAAAAACAGATGACTCATAACTGAAATACTAATCAATCGCATTAAACCAAACAAGAAATAGGATTGATTTTCACTGAAAACACAAATCCAATTACACGTTAACTATAAAAAAAACATAATTTTTATTTAAAATGAGTTAAAGGATTAGCTCTTAAGGATTTTTCATAAAAATGTTCAAAAAAACCTTGTTATTAAGATTTTATATAATAGAACAATAAACTTTTTATTTTTATATAACATTACGATGTTTAAAAAAAATATATATTAATTTCACACATTAGCATTCCATGTAAAATTGTAACCATTTGGATTGCAAGAAACTTAAAATAAGCGTTGGTTAAATTAATTAGACGATAACTATGTAAAAAACAAACAAGCAATGAAATCCAATGTCAGAAATATAATCAGAAATGTAGTTTAACGTCAGAAATATAATCAGAAATGTAGTTTAACGTCAGAAATATAATCTTATCAGAAAGTAAATTCTAAAGAAAAATCTTCGGATCTGAGGGAAACTTTCAAAGAAAAAAATAAAATAAAAATAGAAAATAAATAAGAAGTATAAATGGCAAAACAAACTCTTTTCATACCATCTTTAAAGTATTGCTAATTCTTTAACAAGGTAATTAGTAGAATGAGATCATATTCTGCTTAAGAAATAACACTCTCCTTCCAATCTGGCTTCTCTGAAAGAAAAGTTATTTGTGCCTTGTAACTGAGGGAAAATGTTTGAAAGTGTTAAAACATACTTTACATTTCAGTATGATTACAAGCCTTAATGTAGTAATTACAGTAAAACCCCGATTATTCGAGTTTCCGCTTTAACCGAGCTATCAAATATTTCTAGGATTTTTTTTTTCGCAAATTAATCTTCGTTCATCTAGTCATATGACCTCCTATCTGGAATCAGGGAATGGTTTCGACACCAACAATCTTGGATTATCCTTAAAAAAATGGCGAACATTGCTGCAGAAAAACGCCAAAGTAATGTAAAACAAAAAACAATTATGGACTTTTTTAAGTAAAAGAACTCTTTCAATATGAATTCTATGTGGTGTATCTGTATAACTTTTGTATTTGTTAAAATATACATTTAAACCTAGACGATTTATTTTATTTACAATTTTTGGTTTAACCGAGTTTTTCGGTTATCCGAGTTAGTCTTGGTCCACATTAACTCAGATAATCAGGACTCTACTGTATAAGATAGGAACAGGGGATTAGAATGCACTGATGCAGAATCTTGACTAGAGAAAGGACAGGACCCATTAATTTCCAATTTAGAATGATTGCAATGAATCCAAAGATCAGATATGAAATTTGAAAAACTATCAAAAATTCTCCAAGAGAAAGACAATGAGCATTTATTTTATTTTTTTAGTGAGTTTGGGATGGTATCTTATTTTCCCAATTTGATAGGCCTTGCTATTAATATTCTCTATAAATTGCACCAATGTAACAATGAATTTTATATATTAATGTATTTATATCACATTCATTATTGTTAACAATTCTCTATCAAATGGTCATCTATGGATTCCATGTCATTTCCATTTATATATTTATGAAGCAGTTTTTCTGAGCAGTTTGTCAGTAATCATTAAAGCTGTTGCTCAATGATGTGACTCATTTAACCAACTCCAAATTCTATTTTCATTTTTGGCAGTGTTTGCAATCGATGACAGGTTCATTTTCATTCTATTTCTAGCAATGTTTTATTTTTATTTTTTTTTTTAAATCTCATAGTTTTTCAAGGTAAAAGCAAAAAGCATCCTCAAATATTTTTTTTTGTAAATTTAAGTTTCCTATATAATTGTAAAAAAAAAAAAATTAATTTCAACAATATAATAACTAATATATGTCATAAAATTGTTTTATTTATTTATTTATTTATTTATTTATTTATTTATTTATTTATTT
>JAFIDM010000004.1:9004691-9027557 GCA_023159025.1 Thereuonema tuberculata | reverse complement strand
GAGTCCGTCACCGAGGAAGTTTGGCTGGCTGATGAGTCCTAAAAAAGACGAAACGGCCCGTCCCAGTCTCTTCCCGGTGGCGAACTCAGGGTGCGAATCCTTTCCTCTCTTGTTATTTGCATTGTGCCTTCTTTTTTGCTATTTCCATTGATTCATCGGGCACGTATAACCCCTTTTTCTTTAATGAATTTATGGCATATTTCTAAAGAAAAGGTTTCTAAAAACAGAAAGTTTTTATATTTGTTATCAATTTATTTCCTATCTGGAAACAACAACTAAGAATTTTTTCTAGTGTTAGAAAAGACAACTTCTTGAAAGCAATGCCTGTTTCACATTAATATTTTGTTTGGGACTTGAGTTACAGTCTAATGTTTGTTGGAGAAAAACTGAATATTATTTTCTTTCTGTAGAACAATTGTGGACTTTCCTAGATAGAACCAGGCTAATTTAATCTGGTTAAATTGCTTTGCTTCCTAAAAGAAGTCAAGCCTGTGCCACAGAACCATTAATGAAATCAAGAAGAATAAGAAAATCACATTTGAAACCTCCTGAAATACTTTCTATAGTTCCATGGTGTTACATATTGGATCCATAGGCCTTCCAGGAATCTGGAATAGGAGGAGGTTCTGTTGGTCTTAAACGTTTAACAACAACAAAAGAAAAAGTCTTTTCCATATGAGGGAGAAGTTACAAACAAAGCAAGGCTTTCCAACCAAAAAAACAAAAACAAATCCCAAATGCGAGATTTCTTCCATTTTTGAATGCAATGGGAGAGAGGGAGTTATAACTCCTACCAACCCTACCCCTTTGTATGCCAATGATTTGAACTAATTAACATCTTAATATATAATAGCAAGAGAGGGAGGAAAAAAAGGGGGATGCAAGAACACAGAATTTTTAAAATGAAATATAATCTTGCCTATCGGTAACAATAAAAATAACTAGCAAAAAGCCGGCTTTGAAAAGTAGACTCATGCACTGTTAAAACCACTTCTAAAATGTGCATAAGAAATAAATATATATATATTTTCAGATTGGAGGTATTTAAAAGTGACTAATGCTACAAAGCTGTAGGATTATTAGAAATCACAATTTTTTTTTTTTTTTTTCGGTTTCAGAACTTCAGATTTACATTTACATGAACATTTAAATTTAATTGAAAACCAAAATTTAAAATTCACATATTACAGATATGTTATTCTCAAATTAATTTGCTAGTATCAATTAATCTCAGGAAATAAATTAACCCAAGCTCCAGATTGAAAGTAGAATAGAGATAACGATTGATGAACAAAATTGCAGTCTTAAAAAATATGAGTAGTTAACATTTATTTTATTAAAAAAAAATGTTAAGTACTTATGTTTTTTAGACTACAATCTTGTTCATCACTCTGTTATCTCCATTCTAATTTCAATTAAAAACAATACAAGTCGTATTTAACTGAAACTCAATTATATTTATCATTCTGTAATGAATAAAAATTAAACCAATCTACTTTTGTCAATTGATTCTCCCTCTCTCTCTTCTACCCGCCCCACATCATTCTTATTAGGGCATTAAACTTCAAATTATTGATTTCCTGTTATTTCCTGAAAAGAATAACCGCAACATAAAATTCATGAAAATGTTTAAGCTTTAATATCATATAGAAAATAAATATTATATAACATATTATATACAAAAATAAAATGTAGTCAGCATAATTTATGAGGTTCGTTAGCACTGTCATCCAGTCGGTGTAATTAGCCTAATTAATCCACGATGTTAAAGCTAGGGCTTATGGACGGTAATCTTAATACACCTGATTAGAAGTGAACAATGGAGACAGGGATTAGTTTGGAAGAAGAAAAAAAAGGAACTGACTCTAGGTTATTTACTATATTCGGACATTTTAAATTATAATTATTATTCAATGGAGAATAACTAGATTCCTCATATTATCTTCGTGCTAAAATAAAACCGCCGCATTTCCATTCATCACGGTACGTAGTATGAGAATTACTATAGATACCCAATGTATTATCAGCAGTGATTGGAAAGTAAATGAACTGAAAATAAATGAACTAGTTCTAACTCCAGTGCTTATCCAAGTTCACTTTGAGACAGGAATTGAACAAACTTCGCAATAATAATAAGATGTTGGTCTTTAGCACTGTGCTAAAATATGAACTTAATTTTAAAATAGATAAAAAGTACAGAAAAAAATCTGGATCTTCATGTATTTTTGATCTACTTGCATCTAATCATAGTCTTAAAACATTTTCTGAATTTTGCTTGTTTGTTTGTCCCCAAAATATCATAAACTTGGAAGCTCAAAAATCGGCAGAATCGGGCTAAATTCAAAGATGCTTGGATACTAACGTCAAGCAGTGAAGCCCATACCCAGATTGCGGGAGCATCAGCAGAAAAAGAAAAAGTTGCGGAAATAAGAGATCGACTCTTCCCAACAACCTGTTGGAAATTAATAACGGTAAAAACATGTATAAACACATAGAGGAAAAAAGGAAAAAACAAAAACTTCTATTTTTATAAAAGCATAATTGTGAAAAAAAAAACCAAATAATTCTCAAACTTGTTAAAAACAACTTTTAACAATTTTGATATTGGAGAAAATTTTCTCAGAATGAAATTCGCATATTTTTGAATATTAAATTAATATCAAAATCCTAAATACCTAAAATGGAATCAGTTTTTTAAATACGGGGTTATTTTCATTGCATCTACGTAAGGTGGAATTTGTGAACATTATTTCTATTTCCGCTTGAAGCATATACCTAAGCTTTGAAAGGACACAAAAAAAACCTTCCTTTCTGAATAAGCCACTGTAAATTCACGTCTGTTTGCCTGCTTTTGTGCGGTCTTTGTTAATTCTTCCAAAGATACGTTAGTGAGGCAAAGCTTTTCACTGCCTCGAAGCTTCTTCCCAACTGAGTGTTCGTTTAGAGACAAGGGCCGTTAAGTTTGGCCGACTGCCAACAGGTCATCGTCTGCTTTGCTCTTTTGTTTAATGCTTCATTTGCTTCATCCACTGTGACCTCTTAGTTAACGATACTGATGTGATTTATACAACAAAACAATTCTATAGCGAATAGATTCATCTAGTTAATTTCGGGCGTATTTCATCTACTTCGGATTAGGGTTTTGTTTTATTCCTGTAGATATTAAAGTTTATTTTTTGGCAAATGAAATTCAGTTAAAGCAAAGATATCTATTCTTTTCCTTTCACGAATAATCCCTTCACTATACAACATATAATAATAGGACAGAGGCAGAAAAATGCCAAGGAAAAAATTATTGGCATTTTCTTTTTCTGTTAGTGAAAATAAATCAATTTTTTGTTGTATTTTAAGGTAACTTACTTTTTTATATTTTATAAAGCAATTAATAAGCAAATCAAGAATTATTCAATTAAAAAAAATATATATATTTGGTAAATTTTGAATTCATCTATTTTCTTTTTAAACAGGAAGCAGGGACAGCTGTTTCGAGCTAACTGATCTTCATCAGCTGTTAACCAAGATAGATTCAGAATTTTATTTTAGACTACAGATCTCTCTATATTTTACTAATCGTTATATTTGCTTGCCTAGAATGTGACTTTATTTATGATTTTATAATAGGTGTTGATCTATATTAGCCAATTAATAGCATTCCATCTCTCGACTTGAAGGGAGAGGTCATTAATTTATATATATATATATATATATATATATATAAAGAAAACAATCATAACGGTAATATATATATTATATTTATTTTAAATATACATAAATATTTTTATATTAAGATTTAAAAGTAGATTATGTTTACCGAACAAATGTTTATTGATTTTACTTTCATAATAATTCGTAACAAATTTTAGAAATGAATTCCATCTCTTAATTTATAAACCTAGAAAACTCTAAAACTCAAAACAAAATTGTAATTGAGTCTTAATAAAATGGACAAAAAATAAAAATACTGTATTTAAACAGAATTAGGAATATATATATATATATATATATCCGCAGCATTGGAGTAGTAGTAGTATCGGAATGTCCACTGACCTTTCATTCATTTTTAACATCTGTAACGGAAGTAAACAAAACAGCTAAATGGAAGTTCTTGTGTATCTCAAATAACCATCGCACTCCGCTCCTATAGGTGAAACAGGGGTACCGCATAAAAATAGTACGTCATAAAGCGGATGTACATAATAATTCCGTTTTTCATAACAGAAATACTCATGACACAAAATGTTTCAAAAACCCAAACACAAAACGTTTTTACGAGTGATGTACAATCACAGGATGTCATAGAAGCTGCGAGGCTCCATCCACAAAACCCTACTCAGACGCTTCCAAACAGCTGACAACAGGAACATCCACAACTCTGGTTGACCCGTAGCTATCTGTTCTCTTTTAGAGTTGAAGATCCAGGAATGCAATTCAGGACAAAGACTTTTAAACTAGAAACACAAACTAACACGTGCACATCAACAATAGTGTTTAGACGTCGGGTGCCAACTTTTCGAGGCAAATACCTTCCGGTCTGTTTTTTTTTTTCTTTCTTCTTTCGCTGGCAAAATGGCGGTTCACAAGCCGACATCTTTAGGTATTAATTACAATAAACTTTTAGGAATATGTTTCCTAGCGAGTATCTTTCCACTTACTTTCTGATGGGTTTTCAATTCATAGTCACAATATTAAATTTCAGTTAATACACGAAGCAAATATACATTAGAAAAAGATAAAATCGTTGAGGTAATCCTAATAAATTAGTTCTTAAGTCTACATTGAGAACATAGAATTTGAACAGCTAAAAGATCTTACTTCAAAATGAAAAGTTAAATCTTCTTTAATTAAGATTGGAGGATATTCATAGTAAAGGAACAAAAGTATCTTTTTTTTTTTTTTAAATCGATATATTAGATTGCTGCGTTTTATTTTTTTTTTTTATTTTCAATATAACTCACTGATATTAGCTTGACATTATCTTGCCGCAATCACAATCAACTGCAATTATTATAATGGACTCAAATTTCGTTACAGTACTTTTTACACGTTCTCATTAGAAATAATAACCATAAACAAGTAATTACTCTTTGATTAATAATTACGCACATATTTGCGTATGATTAAATATACAAATAATAAAAAGTTTCAATGTGGGATTTTTCCCACTCGCGTGAAATTCGTTCAATATTTTGGCTCGATATCTTGAGCCTTCGTCAGTGTCTTTGCAATGTCTTGCAAACGAAGGTCACGAAATCATCCACTCCAAAACATTGACGTTGACCAAATAACGGCACAGAATTTTTTTTGGAATGTAATTCTCAGACGTCTTCTGACGAACGGACCCGAAATATTGAAGTAATTTCAGTCAAAGAAAAAATTTTTCATCAAATTTTTAATGAAAAAATCCTTATCAAAGTGCTAATTTTCCAAAATCTTATAATAGGAAGTAACATAATTGGAAAGTAAAAATAATTTTCAGATTTAATTCTGTATACGTTTGTATATTAAAGTTACCTATGTTTAGCTTATTTTTGTCGAGTAAAGTAAGAACAAGTAACAATAAATATTAAAGACATTGGAAGTGTACAAAATTCAACAAAATAATTAAATAAGGTATAACATACAGGATTTATAATAGCAATGAAAACAATTGAACAGTAAAAATTCATTTTCTATTAACATTTTATCAGCCACTTTTTTAATAGCTTCTTCACATTGGATATGCTAATAATAATAATAATCATAGAAAACTGCTGAGCTCATCGGTGTTACTATGCTTCTTAATAATAATCTTCATTAGACCTACGCTGATAAAATTAATAAATACGTACAGGGTGTCTACAAAAATCTGAATAAAAAAATTCCCTGATTTCATGAACAATTTCTTTTAAAATTCCCTGATGATAAGAGAAAAAAAAAAACCTCCAAACCAATCTGTTCAATCAAAAAAAAAAAAAAACCCTCCAAACCGATCTGTTCAACCAAAAAATTTTCCTGATTTTAAGTAATAATTGCAAAATTCCCTGATTTTTTTCCAGAATAACAAAATTCCCTGACAATTCCAGGTTTTTCCCTGATTTCCCGGTTCTGTAGACACTCTGACGTAGCTTCAGCACAAAAATTAAAAATTATGTGGGGATTTATCAAAAATCACAATAAGGCCGATCGTCATATCATCTACAGGAGTTGTGCCTAAAAATCTGGTTCAACATCTCCAGGAGCCCAATTGGAAACTGTCATCAATTGCCATTACTTCAAAGGGCAGTTTTAGTAGATTGCTGTCACACTGTGAGAAGATTTTTGTCGCAATAGTGAAAATATAATGTTTGGAATTTTCCCGCATTTGTATGTAAATTAAAAAAAAAAGGTGTAGTTGTAGAAAAGTTGTAAATAATAATAATACCTTAATCTCTTTAAATAAAACAGGATGAAACCTGAGCTCCCTACAGAACACTAAAATTGGACGATTAAAATGAACTAACGTTTTTTTTATACTTATTTCTGTTGCAGTGAAATACCTTGCGTCAATGATGTTCCCAATCCTTTTCTTTTAAACTGGGGGAAACCCCTTGTTGAACGCGCAGATATCTTTAGATACCCTTCAGTTGTAGCTCTAATAACAACTATCTACGAAAATTTTTGGAAAAATAAACTTCGTTTTTTTTTTGTTTTTTTTTTTCCGGAGAATATAGCAAATTGAATTCCCAAAATAGAGGACCAAAGGCATTGTGGTGAAAAAAAAAAATCACGAACCTCGTGGGAGATTCTCTCAGAACTGCGCTTTATATAAAAAGCAGAAATTACAAAGAACTTTCACTGTTAAAAAAAACAAACAACCGCCCTACGATAACTGTTTTTTATAACTGTTGTTTTGGCTTTTAATTTCTATTTTATTGCCTTCACTTCAAGTTGCTAAATTATTTATTCATTTATTTTAAAAAAGGCGTCTACGATATCTAGACCAATTGAAATCTTGAATTAATTTTTTTCCCGTATAACTACTTTCTAATTATGTCCGATCAGAAAATGAAAGCGAGCAATTAAAAATGAAAAGATCCAAACAATACTGAAATTTATCTGACAAAAGAAACGATTGCAATTGTATAAATATGTTTAAGTATTTAACTCAATTAAGTGTTCAATAACTCTCAATCTCTGTTTCAATAAAATGGGACAAAAACAATTTCAATTATAGAAGAATTATAGTTGATCATTAATTATGGTTCAAAGTTATTTCCGAATCATCTCTTGTTCACATGCACACAAACTAAAAATAAATAAATCCATAAAAACAGATCTCTGTGAACTAAAATAAAAAGCATACTTACAATTTATTCGCTTCGTTACCTTCCAGGTTCCTGTATAACAATGTTTCTAATATTAACCAAATTCTTCAAAAAAAGTTATTTTCCCCCTGCACTCCACACTTCCGGCTGTGGCGCTGCCTACGTTAATCTTTTATTTCATTAATCTTTATAATCTTTCCTGGAAATATTTCACCCTTACTCGTGTTACCAAATCCCAAATCAACAGAATGAAAATCCCCCTCCAGATTAATTCGAAAAACCCATAATATCAGTTAAAAACAGCTTACTAAGAGTTTAACTGGACAGTTTTTAACCAAAGAAAATGTATTAGGTTAAATAGAAAATACTGAACTGCTATTTGACGATTAAAAAAAAAAGGACATATATTTAGGATTGTCTATAATAATTACAATAAAATTGCACCGTATTTAAAAAAAGAGATCTGTTATCAACTTCGTTTTCATTTTACGGTATTATATTTAACTGGATCTTTGCCCAACCTTTTATACGCAGCATATAAAAATACTTACTGTAATCGAATACAGTAAATATTCGAGTAAAATACAAAATTCTCTGGTGGCGAAAACCGAGACGTTTATTTCCAGCTTCCAAAAACCTAACATAACGGCTACTTTTAATCAATAAGGCAAGTTATAATTATAAGATATAAAATGCAGTTTTAGAAGCGCAATGGTACCTCAAAAGAAAAAATAAACAATAAAAAAACTCGCTAATGTTGAATACCCGCTTGGTAAGGTCCAAAAATAGTTTTTCCAAAAGATGGTGAAGTTGACTTACCAATAAACATACTAGGTAATAATAAACTATATGTAATTTGAGTTTATTTATAATTGTAATCGAGCTGTAATTATTGGACATGTAATACAGACACTATATTGGCGGGGTTTTTTTGTTTTGTTTTCTACGTTCACTAATTTACATTTACCATTTTAAAATTTCAGATTTCTAAGATACGCAGTTTTTGAGTAATCGCGATTATAAAGTTTAATGTTAAAGTACATACAGTGTAACTTTTTTTTTTTTTTTTTTGTTCCTCTGTGGTACTCTATAACTGTAATTTTTAAATATCTCATGCTTACAAATTCGCAAAAAAATATTATTGTCATTATTATTATGTAAAAGTTTCAAACCATGGGTTTCCCCAGCTAACACAACATGGCGGGTCAAGGACCAAAGCACATATTGCCAAGTGTAAAGACGTGTGCAAGAATGATTAGGGATGTGTGGTTGTGTCCATAAATTTCCTAACTATGCGTGTTGTGTTGAGTATCACAGGCTTCTGGAGTTGTGTATAAGTGTTTTTGTGAAGTCCTAGTATGCTGAGACTGTGGTGCAATGTTTGAGGCACCAGACCAATGGCGGACAAGATACCAGTGCCGAGTACAACACGTACTCGGTCTGCCTCCACTGCTTCAGGAGCTCATGGACTAGGTCTGTATGTTTACTTATCTTGTCTGTGTGAATTTTCTGCATGTTCTTGCTGACAGGCACTGCAATCAATGAGATAGGTCTGTTTGTTGACCTTATTAACAAGTGTGATGTCAGGTCTGTTGTGAGGTATGGTTTTGTCTGTGTGAATGGGTGATCCCAGTACAGCTTCTTATTATTATTATTACTACTACTACTCATTTTAATATCTTAGAACTGCGCATAAGAAAGTAACAATTGCATTTGAGCTTTGACTTTCACTAAAATTTCTGTTTACACTTTCAGAGCTTAATTTGACTGATTTTCGAGTGTTGTCTGTATTTCAGTCTAACTTTGTGATGTTTGTTATTGAGAATATTGTAGGTATTATATTCTCATAAAAAAAAAATAAAAAAAAACACCTCCTAGCACACTCACTCTTTCTCTCACGGGTTTATGTTAATATTTTAATAATATTGGAGTGTTGGATTTGAAGTTTTGTATAATATAAGGATGACAGCCAAAAAGGTTTGGCAGTAATGAGAACAGATATCCTTGACAATTTGATACTGTAATAAGAAATGAAAACCAATCAAAGCGTTATGATTTAAGCCATTATGCCACCAAAGTTCTAAAAACAAGGGAAACAGTGAAAATGTGTTCAATGGAGTTCGAAATGTGTTTATATTGAAATCGATTTTATTTTTTTTCTCAGGTGATTTCTGTAATTTATCATAAAGCAACTAAAAAAAAGTAAATAGAAACATGCAGAAATTTAAATACATTAAATTTATTAAAAATGCTTATATTTTTTACAGGGAAAAGAAAAGATGAAAATTTAAATCAACAGTAATTTTTTTTTTTTTTATGATCGAGAGTCCAAATATGTAAATTATGTATCGTACATCTACATAAATTCTACGTGTTTCAGTTTAATTGATAAAATGAAGAATTTTGACGCTAATAATTGTATGGAAGCTAATTTAATAATCCCATTATATCTATTTATAAACTCCAGAAGAAGAAGCGTCCTATGGCGCCGCTCCTTAATCATTGGTATTTTAATTAAGAGTAATTCGTGTAGAATGTGAGCTTCTTTGGCAACGTAATCAGAAATAATGAAATGCCTACGAATCCTAATTCTCTTTTAGCAACAAATGTAATTTTTTAAGATTTATATGTTGGAACTACGACGTTTCATTTTGAATTACAATGATCTGGATTTTTCTGGAATAATTTATCCCTTGTTGTTAGAAATGTAAAGTCTTAATTCTGGAGAATTCAAGGCAGAATCAGTTGCTGCGTATAAATCTAAATTATACTTCTCTAATTTCACTTTTCTCTCACAATTCTGCTCTTAAGCATTACCTTCACCCGCTAGAACAGCTGTTGGTTTCAAATGTAAAAGCGTTTTAGATTTCGACCTTCTTTTTTTTCCCGCAATCAAAAGCAAAAACTGAAAGGATTCTACGCTGTAACGGGATATAAGGATAAAGATTAAGAAAGGTCGGATGAATCCTGAGACCACGTGACGCTGTAACGGGATGCCACTGCAGAAATTGTTCTGGTTACATTCTTTTATGGGATCATTAATTTACCAATAAAATAAATAATCATCAATACACGGCACTTGGTGGATAAGGTAGCCCAGTGGTTAACGCGCTGGACTGCAGCGATATTTATTGATTTTTAGCAACCCATTTGGGATCTAATGCGTTTGTTCTGTCCGTCCGTGTCTGTCCCTTCCTGTAACAACTCCCGAACGGAAGGTCGGATCGGCAAACGGACTTCACCATCTTGCTCAGAGGCCCAAACAACGTAGGAATAGGGCATTTTCAGGAGCCAACGCCCTCCCATGTTCAAGATATTTGGCATTGTTTTGGTTGGATTTTCGCTATTAGATTAAACGTTAGAAATGCAACCATTTCATTTCAGTTGTCAGCTATAGCTTCATAGGTAAGGTCTCGGGCTCATATGCTGGAGGTTGTCAGTTCGAATCCATATATCTACTGTTTTGTTTTTTTCTCAATGTTCGCGTGGCTTTTTAGGCTTCTGATGCTTGTATTAGAAGCCTTTTAATCCCGGTTTGTCCGTCTGTCTGTGGACAAGAATCATTAAGTTATCATTAGCAAAAAATAACAACAATCGCAACAATTGCGTCTTTTGCAACAATCAAATTTATAATAATAAGGAAATTAAAGCAATATCAATTATATTGTCTTATACGTATCAGAAGCCGTTGCGAAGCATTGTGGTTGGTTTACTAATAGCTCTCACTATCTTGTTTTTTTTTTTTTTCTTTCTTATTTCCCTACTTTTTTTTTTATTTTTTCTTACATTTATGTACTGTACTTCCTTTTTTAATTATTATTATGGGTCGCCCTTAATTTTATGCTTTAGCACAATTTTTTTTTTTTTTTTTACTTGTTTTAATTTAAAATTATAAAAACATTTAATACACTCCTGAATACGTGGATAAAAAGGTGGACTCAACGGTTTTATCTGAATAGAGTCAACGGCTGCCTTGTTTATCTGAATTGACTTATTTTGATTTTTTTTGGGTATAATTCTATTCTGAGCTGTCAGGGGACACGCAAATGCGGGAGAGGAAAAAAAAACCTGGTGGTGGTGAGTTGTGCAGACGAAATAGACCAGCCTCGGCGCTGGTTCAGTGGCATGGTTTCTTTTATTGACTCCGAAGGAGTAAAATATGTCAGTGGCATTGAAACCTAGGAAACGAAGACCACCAATCGATGAATGTATTTACATCTGACTCGCTTTAAACTCTATTCGTCGTCTTTCGTAGAGAGAGAAAAAAAGGAGACGATTTTTACTCCTCTTGGTCATTATTTAAAAAAAATAAATTTACGATGTTGTTTCCTGTGGTGCTCCATATTATATAATAGGCTATGTTTGGTTCCCACCGTTCTTAAATTTTATGTTGGGAAAGTCCTGGAACCCAATGATCCTGAAAATTTCCTCTTTAATATTAAATTAGAATAATAGATTCAAAATGCGATCTCCAGAAATAATATTAATCGAAACTTTCTCTTAATATTGTTAGTATTATTAACAAAAATAAAAAAAAATATAATTTTTTACATCAATAAATCGTTATACTATTATTCGATCAAAAACTGTCTTAGATTTATCGAAATAATACATAAAACTCACGGTTGATAATCGTCAATGAATAAAAAAAAAAATCATCTTTCATATTGTTGGGATTATTGTAAATGATATGTAATTTATTCCATGAACATGAAGGCATTGTTTCATGAACAAAACGTGAAACAATATATTAAGTTCTATTAGCTCACTACATTTCATAAACAATAAATATCCAAAAAATAAATTTTATCGGGGAAGGCGGATCGGGCTGATAAGTCCTATGTAGGACGAAACGGCCGTTCCCGATTCCTTCCGATAATTGAATCAGAAAGGCAATTTATTCATGTGCTGATATTGGTTCTTATTCTGTTTTGTTTATAAATATCCAGATTTTATTGCTTCATAATTAATGGTATTAATATTAATATTCTTTCGATTAGTTTAATACAATGTCTGTTTATGATGCTTGAAAATAGGTAAATATTTTCTTTAATCAATGACATTAAAAGGAAAACCAGAGTGAAAAATAATTAAATGGGAAATGGCGAATGTTTTATGTAATTGCCTTTTGAAAAAAAATTGGTGAATCTTCCGCGGGTCTAATAACCATAAAACCGAGGATTCGTTGGCAAATATGACAGCATCGTTTGCTTCTAGGACATCTCACAAGACAAAAATAATTGAGTTCTCTCTCTCTCTCTCTGTGCGTGGCATACTTTCCAGGTTCTCATCTATGAATCACTACTAAACTCCTACTCGTCGGCCTAAAATAAAACCCTGTATTCGGGATGAATGCGCCCGACATTTCACAGTTGAAATGTCTCCTACGGACACAAGGCCCTTGTCACTTGAATTGTCAACACGTCAGCCTTTGATATTTCAAGAACTTTAGTTCGTTGGCGATACAAGTGAAACGGTGCGAGTGTTTTAACCTTTAAAACTAATCTCTTTCGCTACTTAATATCTTTACATAAAAAAATAAAAATAAAAAACTATACAGACTGTCACCTTTTGTTCGAAATGCTTATTTTTGGGGGAAATTTAATTATACAAGATAAAGACAAAAAATATTTTTAAAAAACAATAGATGATATCTAATATATTTATCATACGTTATTACAATTTTTGTGCCAATTTAGTTATTTAATAAAGAAGTCGTTATTAACAAATTTTCACTAAATTTTTTTTTTTTCTTTCTTTAAAACTGTTTAATTTTTTTAGGAATACATAATTGAAATTGGAAAAAAAAATCTACTTATTGATTATGTTTATGTGTTATCCAAAAAAATTACGAATATTTTATAACATAAATTTTTGTGAAAGATTTCTTTTAAGTTATATGCTTAAACCTAACATTATCAGAGTGGATTGTGACTCATCTGATATAAAATAGGATATTTCAACACCATTCACATAACTTATCGTGTGTCGAAGACAATGTTTTTTTTAAGTATCTTAGTGATTCTGAAATTCATACATTGCTGATTTTTATTTTTATTTGTTATGTAAAATATATAACTACGAAATATATGTATAGCATTTCTTGTGATTTATACCAAATTTTCCTAAGGCAGCTTTATGACAATGAATGACGTAATTAAATAGAACTTTGCTGGAAGCAGTTTTCTTGGGCTCTCCCATTTCCCTGTAATCAATTCACCGTTCTTTCATCATCATCATTCTAGTTCATTAGTTAGGCAGGCGGCAATGGGTTCGGTGAACAGCGCCACGACGGCCAGCAACCCAACTAACCATACTCGGATTCAGTTATCTACAACAGAACTCTTAACAAAAATATAACTACACAGTGAAACATCAGACTGCCGTTCATACATTTTGTTGGAATTATTTTCAGCAAAAATCATATTACGTCTGAAAAATAACGTTAAGGAATACGTTAATAAGTCCTCTTGATTCTTTAAATTCAAAAAAGTAAGATGTCAACGACTTACGAGGGTCCCATCAGTTGAAGAGGCGCACCGGCAAGTGGTTTTCTAGACTGCTATCACATTAAGACGATGAGCGAATGTAAACACATGCAGAAGGGCATCCTCATTTCTGCGAAGAGATAACGAACCCAAAGTCCTACGGAGGAATTCCTGCGTTGGTTCGAGACAGAGAAAGAAACTTTTTCTAGTCTGACCACAGCTCATTACCGATTGGCCATGATGAGCTAATTAATAGAAGCGATCACGGGACAAGAGAGAAAGGGGAAAAAAAAGAAGGGTCAACAAATAAAAAGAGCAAAACCATTCGTAATTTAATTATCCACAGGAAGGACTTTCCCTTCTGCCCAGCCTACTATAAATTGGGGATCGGATTTTTTTTTTCTGTGTTTTAAAGGTAAGAGGGGGTCAGACTGACCACACGCCCGTTAGGTTCATCCCGGTCGAAGCGAATCTCTGAACCTACAGGATATTTAAATGTTTTCGTAACATCATACATGGAGTATCTTTATTTATTATAACTAAACGGATATAAACGTAAAATCTAAATTCTACTTCACGAAGTTGCAAAAATTGGCAATCCTGTGTAATGCCACAAGCAAAACAGTCCCCAATTACAGAGGTGATGTTGTCCGTGATCGTAGCATGTAAATATTTCAATTAAACTTTTAGAATTTGACTGTCAATAAATGGACACTCGAACATACTTTCCGTTTGATAATAAATTGTACTAAAATACAGCATCAGTTTCTGAGACCCAGGCCATATCACTTTAGTGCTGTAGTATAAAGGGCGAAACGCACTACTCCGTCTTCCGTTATGTTTCCATAACGTAATTGCTTAAGTGACGTAGTTATGCCTTCAGGCTCATAAGAATGGGGAACAATTTTTAGGATGGTAAATTTTTGAATATAAATTGACAGAAATTTAAGATCAAATGTGATTTTTATTTCAGGTAATTGTTCCCAATTCTTGTGGCCCTGAAGACATAACTACGTCACTAAAGCAATTACGTTACGGAAACATAACGGAAGACGTAGTAGTGCGTATAGCCCTTAAAACAGGGGAATATATGCTTAACATGGCCAATTCCATTCCTGTTTTATATCAGTATCAGCACTGAAGAGATAAGGCCTGAGTCTTGGACACACACATTAATAAGATTATATTTATTATCAAGCGAAAACTTTGAGCGACTACTGATTTATTAATTGATATATTGATGCACGTTTCAGCCTAAAATTAGTCAGCTTATTTCTTTCAAATATATAAACAAATGTTTAATTTGCCTTCCGTCATCCACAGGACAAGAAATTTTACTTTCTAATTAATCGACAGAACATATGACGCTAGTTGAATACTTCGTATGCAAATTAACTCCGCGACAGTCTATCTCTACGTGTCCGCTGATTGGTTGGTCGGTTCAGTTTATATTTGGACGTTCCTAAGATAAGGAACAGGTGTTTCTCTGTTTCCCAACGGGCGAAACTTTATAAATGGGGGTCTGGTTAAATATGCTGAAAAGTTTGGCTGAGTTGCAGGGATGTTAAAAATAGACGACTTTTAAAATTACTGCCACATCTGAAAAATCTATAAAACGAAAAATGTCTGGAGGATTCGTTTATTTTTCATATTCTGATCCGAGCAATGCCGGGTACGTTTCTTTTTCAAATCTCCAAAAATTACGCTTATTTCGTTAATATTTACTTGAAACTTTTATTTATAACTATTATTCAAGAAATTAAACGCAGTTGCCCAATGATATTAAAAGTGTTAATTAAACTCTTACTTATTTAAGAATTTGTTTTTGTTTTTTTTAATTGCAGGAAGAATTTAAAACGTATCTTCGTTTGGATCATTAAACTGGGAATAACTCAATAAAACATTTTTTTTTTTCCCAGCAATAATTTAAAAATCTTTTGCATAATAAATACTCACTGAAAGTTGTATTCCAAATACGTAGATGTAAGACTTAACGGATGAAATATTTTCCCATTCCTGTCATCCATCATTTCGTTCATTTAATTAACCCATTAACAAAAACTCGAAGAAAACTGTAAACTAGGTTAAACTAATGAAAAGACGTCGAATTACACAAACGTCCGTTAAGCCAATAAATAACCCACACTTTTACTGGATAAAATCTAAACAGGTTTATTGGCGCCAGATTTGAATTTAGAATTCAATAACGCACACTGTTACTGGCTGAAATCTAAACAGGCTGACTGGTGCCAGGTTTGATACGTTATAAAAGCGGGTATGAACATTTGACTCTTGTTTTTATGTCTGAGCTCTGTACTGTTTTTCCTATCCCTAATAATAAATTCATCTAATTTTTATAGACAACGAATTAAAATCATTATCACTTCTTAGGTTATATTTTCGATAGCGATTTACATTGAAATCTGGGGAAAAAAAGGCTTTCTCGATATTCGTATTGGTTTCATGGGTTTTTACTAAGTTATTGACGTATGAAACTGAAGGAAAAAGAAACGCGTTTAATACCAGAATGATATAATATATGGTACTTATTATGATGTTAAATAAACAAAATCAACAAGAAATTCATATTTTTCTTCTAATTTTAAAACATCTTCGTTAAATTAAGTCATTTCTCTTTACATTTAATAGTTGTCAATAGTTTTAAATTATTTTTAAAATCCAAATTTAAAGCAAAAAAAAAATTACATTATAACCTATTATAGATTCTTAAAATGAGATATTCGAGATTGGATTCATTAAGAATTACTATGCATTTTTAAGAGTTACGTATATGAAATTGATTACTTTTTCTTCATAACTTAGAAAAGATAACAATAGTTTATGATCGTCTGATTAATATGTAGCTATTTTGGAACAAATCCCTAGTCGTTTAAATGGTTTGGATGCTCTTAAGTATCAATATTATATAATTTATATACCGGGTGATTCATAAAGTACTGGTGGTTTTCACCGCCCATATCTTTTAAAATACTGCTCATAAAAATCTGAAACTTTATATATAAAAATCGTCAAACATATAAGAGTTATATTTTCATGTTATTATTTATTCATTATTATTGAAATTCATTTTATTTGCATTCAAACACCCCCAATATATCGTATATTTAAATAACTGTTGTGATGTTGTTTAAAGTCTGGATCCAATATTCAAATGATACAGAAACCTAATTATGAAAATTCAATCTAAACCCTTTTGTCATTAATTCCTTTGTTTAATTTAAAAAAAACAAAACAAAAAAAAACAACGGTATTTTTTTGAAAATGCATTCTGACAAATGACTTTTTTGGGGGACAGTCGAATAATTTTTTTTGGATAATAATTTCGATAAACTGGGGGTGTTTGAATGCAAATAAAATGATTTTCAATAATAATGAATAAATAATAACATGAAAAATAACTCTTATATGTTTGACGATTTCATATAAAAAGTTTCAGATTCTTATGAGCAGTAGTTTAAAAGATATGGGACGGTGAAAACCACCAGTACTTTCCAGTATTTTCTGAATCACCCGGTATAAGCCAACAAATATTCCTCAAATAATCTTTTTCAAATAATTATATGCTATTAAATTATGTTAACGCAAAATAATTGAATCATATCTGTCTACATAAATATATGATTCCATTCTTTTTATATCCAATTTATCTACGATTTCTTTTAGAAAAGATTTTTCCAAATAACATAATTTAACAGCGTATAATTATTTGGAAAATGTTGGAGGATCCAAATTGAGGATTTTTCCCTAATAATTTGTCAGTGATATATCACACAAATAAAAATATTCTGAAGAAGTAAACTCACGAAACCCAAAATTTACAAGTGATGCCCTTAGTAAAACTGTTTTATTCGTAGTGACGATCGTCAGATCATAACAGTCATGCAACGGTCCTGCACGGAATCGATGTTCAATCATAGAAAGATAGCAGATACAGTAGGTATTACTTATGAATTGAATTGAATTTATAAATGTCATTTATTTTGTATTTGTTAATGCATATATTTCTTTGTTGATTTCGACGAAGTCCATTAATTAATAATCTTTTTTCTTTAAGCGGATATTATATATATTCCATCTAGTTTAATTCTCGAGACGTCATATCCCTTTCCACGAAATATTAATAAACAAAGTGCTCCGTATTTCCGTCTGATATTCAAAATAGAGGAAACGACTCATTTACAAGGGCAGTGATTTTTAACCTTTTCACGATGTCAACACACCTTTTGATAAATACAAACATCGATCACATTTTTTATTTATAAAGGATCTCGTAAATTCTGCATATTACAATTTATTGTAATTATGAATTACGAAATTTACGGTAAAAAAAAAATCGATTTATTTTGATAGCACCTTAATTGCTTTAGATGAGTAATGATCTATACAAAACTTGAGTGGCAATCAACTGAAAACAACGGCTTCAATAAAATGCTAATGAATAATAAATAACTATTTCAAAGAAAAAAAATCAATTATTATTTAAAACAGAAAGAACGAAATTAAAGAAAGAAGTTTCAAAGAATATACTTCCGATAAACGACACAGCGAACAGTAGCTTAGTGTTAGAAAACAACTGCACCTACTAGTATGACCTTGGTTAGGTTACATATCTATTCCAATAAATTACAGCTTTAGAAAGACACTAACTGTGCATCATTTCATTACTAATATAAAAGTATAACAATGGTGGCGGGAGAAAAACAAAACAAAACAAAAAGGCGATAAGGCTTCATTAACCTCTCAATAGATAATTAATTTCTTGGACCAGTGGAGCTGGAAGGAAATAATGACGTTCCTAATAATAATGTTTCGGAAGATGTTTATTTCTTGAAATAGACCGACGCTATTACGGAAATAGTTAAAGCGGAAAAAACTTGCTCTAATTTTAGGCTCGTAATTGCCCAAAGATCGGCCTTAACCATGAATCAACTTCGATTCGAGTTTCAGATGCGAGAAATATGGAATTCTTAAGGCTCTAATAATTCAGCAATTGCCTCTCCAGGATGTGGTTGTTGGCGATTAAATTATTAAAATACTTGAGAGATGCGTTTAATGATGTATCATCGCCTTTTAAGTATTATTATTAAGAAAAATCATAACGCTCAATCTCAACTATACCGTCTATTTATTTTTAGTACAGTTTATTCATTTTCAGAGTCTTAATTTTCTTAATTTTTACATTAAACTAATTTTAAATTCAGTAACCAAAAAGTTCTTTTTCTTTTAATAATAAAAATAATTATTTATAACAGTTTTTAAATAATAATAATAATAATAATAATAATTTACTGTGTTTTTGGATTTAAATATTTTTTTTTTTATTACTTAAGATTAAATCTTAAGTCTTATTTTTTTAAAGCCCCTCATTTCGCGAATTTATAATAATAATAATAACAACATTAATATTATATTTTATATTAGAATCAAATAAAGCACAATGAATAAAAACCTTATTTTCTTGTGAAAAATACATTTTTCTTTGTATATATTTGATATAACAAAAATTTATTTTTTGTAACTTTTAAATGAATTTTCCTCATATAATGTTTATTTTTGGTAAGTCTTAATACTATTAATTATATGTTATTTCAAATTAGTACATTTTTATTTAAGTTTTTGAAAATAATTTGATGTTGGTCCCAATTTAATTGAAGTCAACTATTATTAATCGATTTTTCTATTAGTTATTACAATTATTAAAATTGAAGAATGATGGTAGCAGAGGCGCGAAGAAATGACTTAAAAACGGTCTGTAAATAATAAAAAAAAAATCAGCAATACAATGCTGTAAAAATGATATTACGTAGTATTTCTTATGCTATGTATGAGTGCAGCTTAAATACAAAGTTCTTAATTTATAATAATAATAATAATAAATCTGTGTTCAAGTCATCAATAAACAATTAATTTCTTAATTAAACTGTAGCTCTGTATTTTATAAGACACAAACGTTAAAGTTTCCTCTGTAATTCTAATTGATCGTTAATTTACGATCTTTCTATCTACATTGAAGTTTCTTAATTAGAACTCTTTTTCCACAAAATAACCGGATGAAATATATATTATTGTTACATGGAATCAATACTGTTAAAGAAATTTTCCCTTACGAAAACATATTCATCCTTAATAATCAATTTTAAGGAATATAATTAATGTTCACAACATGTGATTGCTGGGAGTTCAACCTTATTGAGAATGTTTGGATTCGTGGCCGCGGCCTTGTAACTTCATCTGATCAGGTATTAAACTCGGCGTCGGTTGATATATTTAGCTGAGCTGTTTCTGATTTCATAGCTGAAGAAATGAATATTGTACCCTTTATAATCGTAAATGGAAATGAATTTCACAGAAATAAAATAAATAAAAAAAAAAAAATCGTTAAAAATTGGAAATAAAAACTATGGTTAGAATTCCGAAAACAACAACAATAATAATAATAATATCACACCTTCAGTGTGGTATAAAAATAATCATTACAGATAAATAAATGATATAATATATAAATGTAATAATATAAATGATATAATCATTATTATTATTACAATAAATAATAAATTCATATTTTATTGAATTTCTTTTTTTTTTACTATTTTTTGCATTTTCAGAATTTATGAAAGAACCTGTTTTGTATTTTTTACTGTTTTCTAAAAACAATTACTACAATTATTTTATTAAGAATTTTTTTCTCTGAGGCAGATTTATTTTGATTTTTTTTTTACAAAATTTAAGAATTGCTTATAAAAGTACTTACTCATAAAAACTATGTACGAATTCTGTATTTTACGAACTTTTATTTGTGTGTTACTGCTTGCTTTTATTTTTCATTCTTCCATCTCAACGTGTAAATAATAAAGAAAAGATGTAGGTGTGTCAACGCCTACAACAGAATCTTACTAATTTGAATGCATATCTTTCAAATTATTAATATTCTGTTTATCGAGAGTCGTTCTTTTACTGATAAAGGAAATGAAAAACCGTTGGATTAGCTGATTTCGATTGATTACCGATTAACTTATGACTGTTTACAACATGAATTGGTTCCTATGTAATAACAATGAACCTACAGTATAAAATACGATGATTGTGTTTACAAATTAATGTGTGAGTTTTGAACCTAACACTATTTGCTTTAGTTTGAGAAGAATCTTTTGTTTTTGTTATTTTAGCTAAATTCTGTAAATAAACTGTGGGAAGAATAAATCTCAACAATCAAATGTTGGAGAAAATAACTTACTTGGTGAGCGCTAATAATTTTAACGGCTGAATTTGTTCCATCGTTAATGAATGTAATTAATCAGATGACTTGGGTGCTTCGCAGAATGTTATAAGATGTGCTTAGCGATTCATCCTGCGAATTATGAATACCAGACGAAGTAATTGAGAATACTTCCCTTCTAATTGTGCGTTTCCTTTTAGAAGGGAGCTGGGTCTCCCTCGAATAGTGAGTAAGACTCCAATCCGAATGTACAGTGCATTTCGTTGACAATCTACAGGATGCAAATGAAAAGGAAGTTATAAAAAGAGTTCGGGGCTTGTGACATAGACTTCTCAGGTCACAATTTACCCCGTGGCCTACCCTACCCCACTCTCTCCGTCCAAACCCCTCGGTCCAAGTTACCGTTTGAATGGTCCGATCGCAGGCCAACGCAAGTGGGCATCAACTAGTTCTTCCAAGTGCCTTCCCTCTCTATTTTTTTAATTCAAGAGTTACCAAAAAGGGACTTGGACGACTCACACACACGATTGTGGGGTTGGTTTTCATTTGTGAAACGGTTCGCATCGGAACAACTTTTGTCTAACGCGATCTTCTTTGAAATCCTACACTTCTGTGTAGTAGGGATTCCCACTTACCTGTAAGGAATTCGAAACAGTCGTCTTCTGCCCGGAGTTTGTAGAGAAATTCAAATTTCATGGGTTATTGTCGTATTCCGAGGCGCTGAAACATTCCATCGACAGCCATCTTTCTCACCAATTAAACGTTAGCGGCCTCTGACGTTAACCGTCGGTACTAAAGACAACAGCGCACTCTGATGTCTTTCACCGAAGCGCTTTTGTCTGTTGATCCATGCTAAGCTACTAACTTACCAACACATCAAATTAAACTAATTACATAGAACCATTTAAGGCCATATTTCCAGGTAAGCAATTCTGTGATGTTTACTATTTCATCACGTTTTCTTAATTACTGTTTGTAGAAATTATTATACGAAATGACTAAATTTTCAACCATTAGAAAAACGAAAATGAAACTGAAAACAGCTGTTAATTTCAAATATTATTTCATTTTTATTAAGAAAAAAAAAATATTAGAATTTGTGGGGCTATAAAGTTCGTGAATTTATATTGTTTGATGAATTAATTGAATGCTAAATTGCTAGAATAGAAAAAAATTAAAAAAAAGGTGAAAAGTTTTAACGGCTTAAAAACATTGTTAGTTTTGGACTCTACATTTAAAGGTTACTACATCGTTAGTTCGCATTGATATAGTATCGGCAATAATATGAGGATGGATAAAAAAAAGGTATTTAAAGATTTCTTTTTGGTATAATAAATAACCTGAAAAATAATAGCAAATATTTTTCTTTAAATTTAATTGGCGTTTGTTTTTTTGACCAAATGGTCCTACCTTCGAAAGAAATAGTCTTGCAAATCCTTGTGATTAATTATGTTCGTCGAAAATAAACAGCCTTATAAAAATTAATTTCATTAATTCCTAGTATTTGAAATTGAGGTAAGGTAAGAATCTGATTACCTACAGGGTTTCTATTCTGGTTGACCTCTCTTATATTTACGTCAAACGATCACAATATTCGTTTTATACATCACCCCCGAACTTACAACTGAATAAGAAAAAATGAAAACTAAATAATATCGGATGCAATCATTCATCGGGCTAAATATAATGTTTCTATCGGTCACCATTCTAATAATTCGTTAAGGACAGTTGATTTTAGATTTTTTTTTTCAGCCTGCCGACCCATTTCAAATAATTGTGGCCTAAGGTTTCATTATAGAAGTGAATGTGAAAATTAAGGAACTACGAATTCACACATAACACATTCTTTATTTATTTT
>JAFIDM010000004.1:8852838-9004291 GCA_023159025.1 Thereuonema tuberculata | reverse complement strand
TATTCGGTGAAATCACCATGTGGGGAAGTTTCTTCACGAAGTAAACAAAAACATTCCTCAGCTGTCCGAGGAGGTCTCCAAGTACTGCCCCTAACTGCATATTGATTTACGATTGTCTGGTGTTAAACACTGAAGTTTGGTAGTAAGAAATAGCCGAAATGATAATGTGTGAAGATCCATCTAAGAATAATAAAGGTAAGTTAAACTTTATTTAGAAAATTCTAGCACAATTAAATTGCTACAGTGATGACATTTAACAATATACAAACTAAATTACTTCAAAAATACCAAATACCTTTATGTATTGTATGGTAATATATTTAACGTTGAATGTGTTATATAGGTTTGTATTTTTCTTCCAATTTTTTATTGAATTTCGACTGACAAATCAACTAAATGTAATGAATTTCCGCCCCAGTTATGAATCTTTATCCGAGTTACTTAACATTGCAAACAAAGTTTAGCCCGAAAATAAAAATTCAATTATTTTAAAAAAAAAAAGGATGAAATATTTTAACTGGATAAAATATAATTTGTTTTTTGAAAGAATTGATATTTAGACTTAAAAAAATAGAGAGAAAAGAAAGAAAAAATGCAATTGTGTTTATTCTGTTTTGTTTGTCTAAAATCAAATTTCTGTTTATATATTTATACATTTTTCCTATAAATATGTTTAGGAAAAGATGTCACTATTTTGAAAAAAAAAAAAAGATTGTAGATATAAGAAATAGTTTTATTTTGTCTTCGCTGTTCAGATACAACCTTGTGGTCAAAGCAACGGCCTGCCATAAGACTGATACGTCTGACGCTGGGTTCGAATCCCGGCGTAGGACTTGGTTGTTTCTCTCTTCTTCTATGTTTGTTTCCCTTCACAGGAGGTCTGACTGTCACCTTACAGATACGTCTTGGATAGTTATTCGGACGACAGCAGCATTAATTACTCCATCTTAAAGTGCAAATGATCCGAAAAATGGATATGGGATAAGTCACAACAACAGCAACATTTTTGTCTTGTAATATTGTATTCTTTTATTTCTTTAATAAAAAATATATATTATCTTTCTACCTTTTGATAAAAATGAAAGTTCAAATAACTTTTTTTGAGAATTCTTATCTATTTTTACACAAAAATAATAAATAAATAATATGTAATGCATAACCGTTACAAATTACAATCCATATTTAGGAATTGTAAATATTATTCGAGGTTTGTTTGTGTTGAGTTCAGTTATGCAATACTTCAGAATAAACTAACCAAATAAAAATGCCTCAAAAAATTGAATGAGAACTTCGTACAAGTTTCTCATGAACTCGCTTTTAAGCTGAGATATCTTTTTTAAGTTTTAAGAAAACATTGTCATTGATATTTAAAGTTTAAAATTTCAGTATAAAAATAATCGTTGCCACTATGTTACGGATTGTTGTGCTTCTATTTTGAATATATGTTATTATTTCGTAATGATTATGATTTTTTTTATATATATAGAATTAACCCATTATAATTTGTTTAGTGACATATTTTACAATCATATCCTTTTTTCCTTCACTTTAAATTAGTTTAAATCTCTTAGAAGTTCAGGTAAAATTTTTATTATTAATATTTATTTTATTTTTTTACCATTTCAGTTGATTTTCAATAGTTTAAAAAAAAATCTATAAATATCTTAAAAGCTGATAATGATTGTTTTTATTAAAAAAAAATATTTTTCTGTAAATAAAAAAAAAAAGGTCTATCTAAAGAATTTCCTTTTAATTGTAATAAATTCTTAAAATTGAAACCTAATTTTTTTTTTGGAAATAATGACTCGCAGTTGCTCAAAACGCAGTTTCAAGGACGGTACAGCGTTGGTCCCATTTGTCATAGGAATAATCGATGTAGCGAATACTAGGTTGCTTCAAATAGGAATAATATCATCAATCAGTTAAGTCTGGAGTGCAGTTCGCAATTGAATAAATATTTAAAATGCTTAAACTTATTTTCAATAGTTCTTATTATATGTGTATAAAACCATACATTTATTGAAATAAATATTTCTTAAGAAATATTTTAAGAAATATTTATTTCAATAAATGTATGGTTTTATACGTTTATTTTGTTTTTATTTTGAAGATTTGAAGACTTTTCAATAGATAGAATGTCTAGAAGAGGGAGAATTAAGAAGACTTATGGTAGTTCTTATTATAGTTTTATATTTGCAATCAGAAAAAAAAAAAAAGAAAGACTGAAAGCAAGGTAAATTAAAATACATTCTTTGTGCAATAATTAAATTGTAAATTAAATATTTACGTTGTTCGACAATAGATGGCGCTAAAAAAGCTGGATAAACAATCTATTAGGCAATATTGGTTTTGAGTTATCTTTTTTGAAGTGCAAAGGGAGAAAGCAATTAGGGATAGCCAAGAAATATTAGATTGGATGAGAAATTTATCTTAACATGTGCGACTTTAATCTTACATTGTTATTGTTACTAGCATAGATGTCTCTTCGATAAATTCAAAGAAGGAAGTTTGTAATTCAGATATTCTGTAACTCAGGATTTTACAGCACAAAAACGAAACCAAGAAATAGGCTTTGATAGAACACAAAATTTTCCGAATCTTGAAATTACTTGGATCAGAGTAAAATTTTAAATAAACAGAGCAATACTAAAATAACTGCAAATAAAAGCTTTATACATTCAGAAACTTAATAATAAATTATTAAATCGAAAACATGAAATTCCTTTGTCAACTAATATTTTAACTGCTAAGTGATTGAGTTTTATTTTTATCTGGTTGGTTTATTATTGTATTAATGTATTATTATTGTAATTTATTGTTAAAATTTTTGGTATGTGATATTAAGATCATGTTTTTTGTTCATAGTTAAAATATTATATTTTTTCTTCATTAATTTTCCAAATTATAATTTCTCTTTTGAAAATGTAACAAAAATATTACGAAAGATGTTTAATAAACATTTTTACACAAAAATATCTATTATGTGTAAGTTGATACAGTTTTATTTATTTTTACTACTGTTAATTTCTGAAAATTCAGCTATTTATTAATTTATTTATCTCAATATAAGTAAATTGTAATAAAAAAAAAAGTTTTTATAATCCTATTAGTATGAATGGGAACTGAAATGGATAATACTTAAATTTTTGTTCAAATTGGTTTCTTTAGTGGTTGTTGTCGTATCCAGGATCCATCTTAGTTCACTGGTCATGGAGAATTACACACTATGGTGGGAAAGAAATGTTGCTATCGTTTAGATATCAATCCAGCATTAGGTGACCGTCAGACTTCCGCCATCCTTTATCCAAGAGAAACATCACTGAAGAAAAAAGAACAATCCAAGCCCCTCGCGGGATTCGAACCTAAGTGTTCCTAAGAAAAGAAATTACTAATGAATATTTTACCAAATCGGGTGATAACAATTACAAAGCATCTCTTCTAGATTGTTATTCACGTTTCGCGAAGTCTTCAGATTACGTACAACTTAAATCATTTTTTTTTCTTTTTCAAAATTAGAGATTTTTTGAAAACTCAATACAATGATTATTCATTGCTGTTTATTATTATTATTATTATTATTATTATGTTTGTATGTTTCAAACCTTGAGTTTCCCCAGCAAAAACAATATGGCGGGTCAAGGACCAAAGCACATATTGCCAAGTGTAAAGACGTGTGCAAGAATGATAAGGGATGTGTGGTTGTGTCCATAAATTTCCTAACTATGCGTGTTGTGTTGAGTACTACAGCCTTCTGCAGTTTCACATAAGTGTTTTTGTGAAGTCCTAGTGTGCTGAGACTGTGGTGCAAAGTGTGAGGTACCAGACCAATGGCGGACAAGACGATGGGTACAACACGTACTCTGTCCTGCCTTCACTGCTTCTGGAGCTCGTGTGCTAGATCGGTGTATTTACTAATCTTGTCTGCATGAGTTTTCTGCATGTTCTTGCTGATAGGCACTGCAATATCAATGAGATAGGTCTGTTTGTTGACCTTATCAACAAGTGTGATGTCAGGTCTGTTGTGGTGTATGGTTTTGTCTGTGTGAATGGGGCGATCCCAGTACAGCTTATGTGAGGATGACTCTAATACGCTTTGTGGTATGTACTTGTAGTACGGGACCGTGTTCTTAATAAGTGAGTGTTTGTGTGCTAGCTGTTGATGAACAATCGACGCTACCTGATTGTGTCGGTGGAGGTAATCTGGTCTGGGAGAGAAGGGGACAGCCTGATATTATGTGGTCGATCGTCTCATGCGTAGTGTGGCATTTCCTGCATCTGTCGTCATGTGTGTTTGCGTCGTGTAGGATGTTTCTTGTAGTTGCGTGTGGGGATGACTTGGTCCTGTATCGTGATCATGAACCCTTCGGTCTCCCCAAACAGCTCGCCACTTGTCAGCCATCTGTTCGACGCTCTGGCTGAGTTCGTGGTGATGTCTGCCATGGAGTTCCTTACGAGCCCATGATTCACACAGCTGCTGTGTGTGGGTGTTAGGGGTGGTGAGTGTTAGAGAAGGTGTGAGGTCCAGGGGTGTGAGGTGTGTGTCAGCCTTGACAATGGCTGAGTGGAGTGAGGAGTGTTGTGCTCTTTGGTGTAAGTGTTCCCTAAGTGTGTGTACTTGTTTTGCATGTAGGATGATGAGATTGATGAGTCCTCGACCTCCCTCCTTGCGGGGAAGAGTCATCCTTTCCGTAGCGGACTTGGGGTGGTGCATGTTGTGTTTCGTGAATGTAGTGCGTGTTATACGTTGTAGTGCTTCGAGTTCGGTGTATGTCCATGGAATTATGCCGAACGAATATGTTAGTGTGGGGACGGCAAAAGTGTTGATGGCTTTAATTTCATTTCTGGCGTTGAGTTGTGTTTTGAGGATGTTTTGAACGCGAGCACGGTATGTGTTCTTGAGTGCATTTTTGATGTTTATGTTGTCAATGATGCGCGCTTGCTGGAAGCCCCGATACTTGTAGGTCTCTCCTTCTTCCATGGATTGGATGGCGAACCCATGGTCCAGTTTAAAATCCTCCAAATTCGTAGTCTTCCCGCGTGTTATATGTAGCTTGCGGCATTTGTCGATTCCAAATTCCATCCCAATGTCTTTGGTGTATTATTATTATTATTATTATTGTTATTATTATTATTATTAAATATTAATAATTTTATCTATTCTTTTTATTCAAAACGAATTATTGTTATTATTATGGACACTACAAAACAATGTGTATCACAGCTGCCAGTTCTTTAGCTGGTGTTGGCCTTCAAACGCATCGAATTCTTCCCAAGAATCTAGGATGTCGTAATGTATCGGCGCAAAATATGTGCTGATCCAAGCAGTGCGGCTTTTTGGAGTTGACCGATGGAGATTTTGTCAATATTTAGATCTTGTAAGTGCTTACCAAGGTTTTTTGGTATAGCACCCAGTGTGCCGATAACCACTGGAACCACCACTGCCGGCTTGTGCCATAATCGTTGAACCTCGATTTTTAGGTCTTGATACCGTGTGATTTTTTCCAGTTCTTTTTCTTCCACTCTACTATCACCAGGTATGGCTATATCAATTAGCCATATCTGTTTCTTTTCTATCACTGTCAAATCTGGCGTATTGTGTGCTAAGACCTTATCTGTTTGAATTCTGAAATCCCACAGTATTTTCACAAAATCATTTTCAATCACATTGTTTACTGTATGTTCCCACCAGTTGTTTGTTGTTGCAATGTGATAATTTTTGCAGATGTTCCAGTGAATCATCTTTGCAACTGCATTATGCCGCGTCTTATAGTCCGTCTGTGCAATTTTTCCACATGAGCTGAGAATGTGATCCACTGTTTCATCAGATTCTTTGCACAATCTGCACTTTGAGTCCATTGACGATTTTTCAACTTTTGCTTTAATTGCATTTGTTCGTAAAGCTTGTTCTTGAGCAGCTAGAATTAAGCCCTCTGTTTCTTTTTTTAATGTTCCATTCGTAAGCCAATACCAGGTCTTATCCATATCTACTTTTCCTTTGATGTTTTTAAGAAATTGGCCTTGTAATTTTTTATCTTGCCAGCTTTCTATCCTTGTTTTAATTACATTTTGTCGATAATCTTGTTTTGTTTTATTTACTTTTAGTAAATTTTGTTTTGTAACTGCAATAAGCATTTGTTCTTGACTGCTTTGAACATAATCTGCCAGTGCATGTTTTTCTTCTTCTACTGTTTGTTTAACTTGCAGTAATCCTCTACCTCCAGTTTGACGGGGTAGGTATAATCTATCAATGTCACTGCGCGGATGCAACGAATGATGAATTGTCATTAATTTTCTTGTTTTTCTGTCCAAAAGGTCCAATTCAGCTTGAGTCCAGTTGATGATACCAGCAGTGTATCTTATAACTGGTATTGCCCAAGTGTTGATGGCCTTGATAGTATTCCCACCATTTAATTTTGCTTTTAATAGCTTTCGGACCCTTTGTACGTATTCTTTACTGATGATATTCTTAACTTGGCCATGCTTGATATTATCCATTTGCAAAATGCCAAGGTATTTGTAAGCTTTATCATTATTGTTTCTAATATTTTGACCATTTGGCATTTCAATTCCATCACTGTGCAAAATTTTTCCTCTTTTTAATGCCACACTTGCACATTTTTCTAGTCCAAATTCCATAGAGATATCAGTGCTAAAGATGCGGACAGTGTTAACAAGTGATTGGATTTCAGCGTCTGATTTTCCATAAAGCTTCAAATCATCCATATAAAGTAAGTGTGAAATTTTTGTTGAATTTTTGGAAGTTTGATAGCCAAGGTTTGTTTTCTTTAAAATCATTGAAAGGGGGATCATGGCAATGATGAACAATAGTGGTGATAATGAATCACCTTGAAAAATTCCCCTTTTGATGTTAACTAGTCCATATTCTTCATTTCCAACAATTAGTTGTGTCTTCCACTTCCTCATTGTTTTTTTAACAAATACTGTAATGTTTTTACTAATTCCTATTGTTTCCAAACACTTTATGATCCAGTTGTGAGGCAATGAATCAAATGCCTTTTTGTAGTCAATCCAGACCATATGTAAGTTTGTTTTTCGTTTCTTGCAATTTTCTAGTATCATTTTATCAATTAGAAGTTGATCTTTTGTACCTCTGCTATTTCGTTTATTTCCTTTCTGTTCTACAGGCAGGATATTATTTGCCTCCAAAAAGTCTTGAATATTATCACCAATGATACCAGTTAACAATTTAAATAATGTTGGCAAGCATGTTATAGGCCTATAGTTTCCAGGTGTCGCACCTTTTGCTGGATCTTTCTGGATAAGATAAGTTTTGCCAGTTGTTAACCATTCACTTATATTTCCACTTTGTAAAATTTCATTAAATTGCTTGGCTATGATCGGGTGTAGACTAGTCAGATATTTGAGCCAGAAGCCATGCAATTGGTCATTACCAGGTGATGTCCAGTTTTTGACTTTTTTTACTCGCTTTTTAATCATTTCTGTAGTAATAAAAAGATCTTGCATTTGATTTTCACAAAAATCATTTTCAAAGTCTTTTATCCATCCAGCATTTTGCTTAAAATGTTTTTCATTTTCCCACAGATCTTTCCAAAACTGATTTGTTTCATTCTTATCAGGTTTTTTACATTTTGGCTGGTTAAGGCAGTTAATGCTTTGGTAGAATCGTCTTTGGTCTAATTGAAAAAGCTGGTTTTGTCGAAATTGAACAATTCGTGCATCATAACGTTCTATTTTTCTGGCTGTTGCTGTTATCTGCTGTTTTACAATTTCTAGTGCTTCATCAACTTTTCTTGTATTGAGCCAGTATTTCTTTATTAATTCCTTTTTGATTTTTGCATTCTTCAATTTTTGTTCTTTCATATTCTTCAAATTGCTTGCATCAGAGCGTAATTTTTTTATCTTTAATTCCAGTCTAATTTTCCATTTTGGTGTTGATTTTGCTGGTCCATTTGGCTTGTTTTTTTGAATACCCAGTTCTTCTGTGACAATTACAGCTGTGCTGTAAGCAAGCTGATTGGTTTGCTCCAAAGATAAAATTGGAACTGTTGCTAATGCCATATTCACATCTTTCATGATTGGTGCAAGGTCTTTTTTTGACACCACTTTTAAGGTTGGTAATCTTTGTCTTTCTGTACATGCTTGTGCATGTGTCATTATTTTTTCTTTTAACTGTTGTTGCCGTGGATTCAAATCATCAGTGATTTCTATGTTGATTTGTGTCAGTGGTGGTTCAGTAGTTCTTTCTTCTTCAATTTGAATGTTTTCATCATACAACATTTGTGTTTCGTGCATGCCACTAGTCTCCTCAAAACTGCCTTCAGTTGTTTCAACAGTTGACTCTACTTTTTTACTTTTACAAATTTCTTGAATTTCTTCTAGTTCTACATCACTAAACACTTTATTTCGCATTACAAAACGCCTTTGGTCTGCGAGTCTTTGTTCTGTAATAGTTGAATCTGGGTATTTTGCTTTCCAAAGTTCAAACATTCTTTTTAAATAACCACGTTTTTCTGGTTCTGAGTTGTAATAGCAAACCATAATAGCACGATTTTCAGACACAGTATATTTTTTTCGCTTCAGTTGTTTTTCTTCCAGTAGACCTGCAGTGCTTGGCCCTGGTTGCCTAACCATAGCAGCTGAGTCCTGTAACCCATTTGTCGACAGATGCCCAGGGACTCTAACATCTGACGCGGCCCTTGTTGACCCGGGCGACGACCGATCCGGAATAGGATTTGTTTTCTTTTGTCTCACCATGTTTGTTGGGTTGGTGGACACACTTAGTCTGACTCTTCATTTGAGACCTGTCTGGCTTGGGTGGCCCTTCTGGTAGAATACACTACCGCCAGCATAGCTCCCAACATCATTAGAGCACACAAGCCCCCTCCCCACGACAAGGGGGTGTCCTTGGGGGTGTCCTTGAGGGTGTCCTTGAGGTTATTATTATTATTATTATGTTTGTATGTTTCAAACCTTGGGTTTCCCCAGCAAAAACAATATGGCGGGTCAAGGACCAAAGCACATATTGCCAAGTGTAAAGATGTGTGCAAGAATGATTAGGGATGTGTGCTTGTGTCCGCTGTTCGCTAAGCCCTAACGATGGATAGCGTGTGGTGAAAGCTTGGTGTAGTGCCTGCCTGTATCCTGTTAGTTGAGTACCTAACTTTGTAACAGTGAAGAAGTCGCGCATAAGATCCTGGTTCATCTGTGGTGACCATCGGATGCGCTGGCGTGGTTTCCCAGTCTTGGTGGTCGCCTGCTCTGACACAGACGAAACACTTCCGACTGTTCGGGCTGGATGGTGTTGCCCGGGCATTGTGGTAGCCATACTACAGGATGGGGTGCCACTTTCTCCACCACCACCTGCGGGAGACTGTAGTATATTTTTCGAACGGAGGCCTCTGCCTAACCCCCGAACGCGGGTGACTTTATCCTGCGCCACACCCGATGCAGCATGATCTATATTAGAACGTGTTCTCATCATAAATGGTTGGACCCTTTAGCCTACCCTAAAGCTAGTGTAGTTCCCGCCCCCACCGCGAGGAGGTAGGGTCCATGGGGGCTTATTATTATTATTATTATTATTATTATTATTGTTATTATTATTATTATTAAATATTAATAATTTTATCTATTCTTTTTATTCAAAACGATCCATTTATTTAATATTAGTTTGCATTTGCAGTGGAATTTAGGGCCATCTCCTAAACTTCTCAGCTTTTCTCAATCATTTCTTCTTCATTTTTTTTTTCTTTTTTTATTGAAAATATCTTTAGAAATTACGAATCACTTGGCCAAGAATTCAAAACAAGAATGGCGGCAGTTTCCAAATCTGAGACTGAATAACCTTGCTGTAATTTAGAATCACGTGATCTGTGAATTGATGACAGCAGTTTAAAAAATATACATTTACATTGCACGTTTATATTAATCTTTTTTTTTTAGAGTTTGGATAAATGTTGCTATACGAGAAACACTGCTTTACACCTTGATTTCATGTAGCCCAGCGATGCAGAAATTTTTCAATCAAAAAAATTAACAAAAAAACAAAAAAAAACAGAAAGCAATACAGAGAATTTCTCACAGATCAGTGCTGTAGTGGACTAAAACTCAATGTGAACTGTAAAGTTTTTTTTTTTTTTTTTTTTTTTTTTTTTTTTCTGGGAGGGGAAGGGGAGAATGACGAAGAAAATGAAAAATATTGAACACTAACCTTTACTTGAAAACAGCTCTAATGTTTCTTAGTTGTTATTTTCTTAAATACATTATAAACAAAACAAAACCTAAAAAGTAATAGGCTATTTTATGAAATCGTCCAATATAGGCTAAATTCGCTTTTTCAGGGGAAGCAGGTGCCTTGTGGGGATGCTCCAGATAAATAGCTCTGACGTTGCTATAGAAGCTGTCGGTTGCTCGAACCTGTCAACAAAATCCAGTCAATTTTTTCCAATGATTCGAGCTTCTTTCACAAAATGGGCTGATTTAGTAGCACGATCCCATGGAATATTCTCAGTCAGAGTTCATTTTACACCCTGCTTTAATGAAACTGATTGATTAACAAAGCTAATTAAATATCTGGGTCATCCCACACCGCATCGTACTAAGACGCCGTTTCCAATCTGACCTCCTCTGAATCTGATGAAACTTGGGTGATCTTACTGCTTTCTTTGAAAACTGATTTCATTTTAATCCCTGTTTGTCCGTCTGTCTGTGGACAAGTATCACTAAAATCTCGTTAAATTATCATTAAGCACAACAATCGCAACAATTGCGCCTTTTGCATTCACAACAATCACATGTATAATAATAAGGAAATTAAAGCAATATCAATTATATTGTCTTATACGTATCAGAAGACGTTGCGATGTTTACTAATCGCTATCCCTATCTTGTCTTTTTTTATCTGAGCAAGCTTTTTTTAAATAAAAATCAGCCTTGGAAAATACAAAAACAACAAAAACAAAAAACAAATAACCTGAACTAGCCTATAGTTACAACGCTGTTGTAGAGTTTCTTCTGAAAATAAAGATTTGAAACAGATAACATTGGAATTCTACAACATTGGACTTTCCGAGATGTACGATGATTAGGAATTTTTTAAAAAAAAAAAAAACGATAGGAACGTTAAACTTGAATTTCTCAAAACTTGGCATTATTTATTTATTTTACTATATATTAATTACCAATTGTATAAACTCATAATATTGCAAAATATTTAAGTTAATGCATCAGGAGATATCAGCTTTTGTTATAAAGGTTGCATGAAGAAAACTCTTAATACATTCTGGAAATATTGGTAATAAAATTTAGAAGATAATTCAGAAATTAATTTCTGTTAAGATACAGAAAGATATTAATTTCATTAATATCAGAAAAAATCAAGTTGTGAGATGTGTTGATTTAAAGAATTCATCCATATTAAAATGGGCATGTGTATTAAAATGTGTTGAAGAATAAATCATGTTTTCTAGAGTTCTTCAACATGGTTTTATAACGTTTAATAGTAAATTTAAAAATTCATAACATTTTTCGTAAATTTACTAAAGAAGTTTCACTGAGTTTTTTTGTTTTCAGTTCATTTGATTCAACAATATTTTTATTTATTTATTTATTTATTTATTTATTTAATTAATTAATTTTTTTGTGAAAAGACCAAAATATTTCATTATTGACTTATTCAAAACGAAGTGCCGATAATAGCTATGGGATAATTGACCCGAAATTACTGATTTTTGGGGAAATAATCAATAATGTTAAGTATAGTGTTAAGTGTTAGGCTAAAGAATTTACAAAAAATAATTAATTTAAGGATTTCGTACTACCTAAATATGGGCAACTCATCTTTGGGTAAAAGCACTGTTTGTTTTCAACTGTCTGTGTATCTGTATGAATTAAGTCGACTCTGACTGGTTGTATGTTACTGACATTTTATATTTTGAGTGTTTCACAATAAAAGTCATGTAATTTCTTTCACTTTAAAGTTACTTATAAAATTCTGTACAGAATGTACAAATTTCACCAAAGTTTTCGTATCCCAATGAAGATATAAATTCAATGTTGTCTTTCTTCAGAATATTTAGATTTCTTTTACTGTGGCGATTTTTTTTTCAGACGTATCTACGATACCGCCACTCTGTTGCGAATGCGTCTTTTTTTTTTATTCTACCTAGATTTCCTATTTAGGCCATTCAAAAACGAATAATTTTGCAAAAAAAAAAAAAAAAAAAAAGAAAGAAATGCAATTACTAAAAATGTTTATTATTAAAGTATATAAATGTAATAATTATTAATTGTTGGATCTTTATTTGCACCAAATGTTTATATTAACAAATATAAACATCCTAATTCTGTCTAATTTTCAATTAGTTTTAAAAGTCAACAATAATTATAAAGACAAAAAAAAATTTCATTTCTGATTTTTTTATATTTTTTAATTTTGATTAATAAACTATACTCAAAAAAATATAATGTATATTTTAGAAGATCCATGGGTCACCTGAAAAAAAATATAGTGAGTCATATCGGGTACGCGAGCCAATTGAATACCAACTTAATATGATTTTATTTTCTTGGAATTTTAAGCATTTAACAAAGCCAGTATTTACTTATTTATTCAAGAAAAATATATTATATACAAACGAGATGAGATTGTGGTTGATGTTTGCTTGAGGTTGCTGGTTGTGTCTCGATCTCCTTTGATTGGTGTGAATTAGTCCCTAAATAAGGAGGTAAACAGCAGAGAGAGCTCTTGCTCGTTCAGCGGTGCCACCTGTCGGTCGGTTGCGTTGCTACCCAGAGTTCATCGCGCCCATGTGGCTGACGGACACCGTCGCACTATGATCCTCGGAAAATGGCCAGCGTCAAACGGAGCAGCAGCGGTGGCGGCGGCAGGAGAGGTAGCGGCCGCGGCGTAGAGGCGGAGCCCGGCGACAACGGTTACGTTCACGTGCTGGTACGACCTCTCGAATCGGGCGGCCTGGCGCTCGGTCTGTTCAAGTGGGAAGGCTGGCCTTCTTCGTGGGTGGTGTGCGGGTGCTTCTGTTTCGTCGGCTGCCTCGTCGCTTACCAGGCCGTGTCGTGCAGCCTGGCGTACCTCTTGCACCGTCTCTGCTCCTTCGTCGTCCCCATCTTTTCGCTGCTGTGCGGCTATTATTGGCTAAGCGTGTGGCTTCGCCGTTCGTGGTCGGCCACCAGCGTCTATCTCGTCTCGTGCGCCTGCTTCGCCGGAGAACTAATCGGTCAGTGCCTGTCGGGGGCGGACGACCCCGGGGGTGAATGGGGAGGGGTTCTCCCTATTCGCCTCTTCCGACCCGCGCTGCTCGGGTGTCTGTTGCTGAGCGTGGCCGCCGCCAGTGCCCTTTCCTCGCTGCCGCTCTGGGGGGACGTCACCGTCGTTCTGTTCGTATCGGTGGCCCGGTTCTTCGCCAGCACCAATCTCACGGACCTGCCTATCGCACTGCGGCCCTTTGTCGCTTACACGTGCGGCGTCTTAGGCGTCATCGTCGCTAAATACATGGAGACTGTTCTCGGGGCGTCAGCGTCGTCCCCACGCGTCCCCTCTCCCACGCCAGACGGCAAAATTTCGGTTATCCGACGTAGGAGAAGTTCCTCCAGTCTCCACGGAGGCCTGGGCCCCAGCAAACGACGGACCTCATTGCCAGCCCTCCCACAGAAGAATCACCATCACCCGCATAGCGGACAGGTAAGACTTTGTTTCAAACTTTCTTTATTGCTTATTTTCCCTTTAAATGAACTGAGGGCGTCCATGTTTACACACTAAGTAACTCGGATAGATCCGCCTTTTAAATTTAACTCTACTAACGAGCTGATGTTTTGATTTTTGTTCGTAATCCATAACTTGATTCCCTTGGCATTTCTCAACTACCGTCACCCGATTTGTCGTTTTGTATCTGCGTCAATCGAAATCACGTTTCCATCGACGTTTGTTTACGGTCGCGTGTTCAGGAATTTCGATCAAAACTCACTCGGATCCTTCACCTTTTACAACAGAGATTTACAAATGGCGACACGACTTGGTGAGTTCCGTTGCACCGTATTCAAGTTACGTGAAAGATTCGGTAACAAGCAACGACAACTAAGCTCGGCTTTTGTTTGGACCATCCGAAAAAACTGGACGGTTTCGGTAGAAAGGCGGCCAAGATGGCAGTAACACCATTTCCCGACCGCCGAGGGGAGATCGGTGAGGGGCGGGGCGTCGGGCAAAGCACGTGGATTGAGGAGAACACGGAAGTACTACTGGGTGGAGGAGAAACTCGGCGAAATCCTTGAGTACGCTGTGTTTTCGCCTCAGAACGCTGCCCGACGAAACGCCAAAAAAAAAAAATACAAAGAGAGTAAGAAAAGTTTGCAGTGTAGCGTCGTAACGCACAAAAATTCCCACAGAGCTTAACTGATACGTCGTTTGACCTCGCTATTCTCAGAAACTTGACATATAGGCGGTTAGCCTACGGGATTGCCCCAATTCATCAAAGTTCTTTGTATATAACCCTACAAATTTCCCACACTTTTTCTTGAAAGTTGAGTAAATATTGTTTATCAGCGAATTTAACATGTAGACCGCTGTCTTACCAGGCTGTGACTGCTCCTCTGCTGGGATAAACCAACTTCCCGCTAGACTTGGACGTTGTATTTGAAATTTAAAATTCGATTTCATATAACTTAGATCTGGAGGTCATATTAATTAACATATAAAATTAATGTTTGAATGAGAGCTGAATTTTTCAAGTGATGTTGTTCAATATTTCGGCTCGGTACCTTCAGCCTTCTTCAGGAGAAGTTTGAGAACATATTAAAAGAGTCCGTGTCATTGTTGTGTCGATATTAGTGTTTTAAAACGGAAGATGCTTGTGACCTTCCTATCATACAACGGGAAAATAGTCACAATTAATTTCATTACGTAATGCTTTCAACATTGTTTTCTCTATGAATTAATAAACTTTCTAACATTGAGAAAAGAACTAAAATTTATTTTGTTTTATTTCTGTATGAGAAGATGTTTGCCTGGTTAGCTTCATGAATTAGATCTATGTCGTGGCTCTGCAGAGTTAGATGATCAGGAAATACATTAAAAATAATAATAATAAAAAGAAGTAATACTCTGCAATTATGTTTTTTTACTTACGGTACTTTATTTATTTATTTCTTTTTACAGATTTCTGCTAATCTAGCAGTGTTTCTTGTTTGAGATTTTTATCTCTGATAAACCAGTTTACCAATATGAATTTTCAAAGAGTTAAAAAAAAAAAATCAACTACAACAATGGAGAAATCACATCCAAGGAATAACAACACGCCTTTATGTCATTACAGATCGTTACAGATAGCGTTTGTTGGAGGCTGTAATCACTACAAATAGGTCATTGTTAGTCACGTGCAGTCAATTGTTACATTGGTATCAACTTCGAATTCAGCAAAACGCGATCGAAATTTGACAGTTGCCCACATTTTCATTTGTAATCAGGGACGATCGCATCTGTTTGAGTTTTTGCTGCTTTTATTCGCTGCTTTAATGGCAGCTTTCTTTCATTCTTTGCTTTCTTTTTGCTTTGTTGTTTTTATTTATTAATTCGTCATCTGAAGGACAGAGACTTGTTTGTTCGATTAAGGTCAATGCAGCGATAGAAGCCAAATTATTTATTTATTTAGTTACCGGTTTGTTTTTTTTTTTTTGAACAAGTGTGGGTGTCCGTATGCATTTATTGAGGGTAATTTATCATTCTGGTGATAACTCAAGTCGAAATCTAATCTTATCATCATTTGGTGTTTTGTTATGAACCCAATCCAGTTCATTTCACGAAGTAGTTGCCATTGGTAAGTCTTGATATATTTCTTATTCGAAAATACAACATTTCGTAGTTATAGTTATTCGTTGTTATATAGCCACAGAAGCAATCTTAATGTTGTTTAGGTCTTCAGACAAAGAGTTCTTTAAAACTTCTTCTATTCTAATTTTAAAATATTATTTAGAATGTTATTAATTTATCAATGCTTTTATTTTCAATATAAAACAATCTTACATTATACGTTGATCTACAATCCGACATGATCTGGCTTAACCTGTAAGTTTCAAATTAAGTTAAATAATCCATACAACCTATAAAGCAAACTTCACCACCGTATATTTCATAAATAAAATAATTTGATCGTAACGATATCGCTAAGGCTTCGTAAAAATGTCCTTTAAAAATATATAAAAAAAAGGTCTCCATTTTAGTATACTTTAGTATTTTAGTATACATTATAACAACTTTAATCTTCTACGATATACATCTATTTAAATATATCTACAATAATATGTCCACATTAATGTAATACCGTTGCTATAGTCTTATGAAAATATTATATGATGCGATTTATGTTATCAGTTTAATATTCTAACCAATTATGAAACACACGACGCACTGGTAAAATATGAAATGATCATTGTGAAAGCGCGGTGTTGTTATTAGTTGTTTACGTTTCAGCAGTTATCTACAAACGTTTGATAATCAAACATTCGATGTAAAGAATTGCAGGTAGTGATGATGCCTTAATTTACTTTTCTCATTCATTTTATTCTCTTTTTAAATTTAACCTAAAGAAATCATTGTATTATTGCATTAAAATTTGTGATGCAATATTATTTTATTAAGTGGGTAGTTTCAGAAGAACAGTACACTGTACATTTAAGTAATTACAAATCATTTTACATTATTTTCAAATAAAAATTAAACAATTCACCTGTGAGGTAAAAAGTTTGAGACTCGGTAGAAGCCATAGTTTGGAATCCGCAACTAGCTTATGAAGAGCTTACCACATCCCTAGTACAGAATGTTTCTTTTGTTTACGTCTTCTTTTCTTAACATAGCTCTGAAATTTCTTTTTGAATGCTGCTTTTGAATCACGTTACTTGTTTGTTATTTATTGTATTTTGATTTTTGAAATTGTCATTTTTATTTACCGTCTTTTTTAGTATACTTTTAGTTCTTCGTGTTTGTTTATGCTAATGAAAATACATATATTTCACTGACAGTGCGAAAGCGAAGCAGGAAATATCTTTTGAAGAACTTTATCATCATTATTTTCAGTTGCTGAAGTCATGATGCATTCAGTCAGAACGTTTGATAACTATATCGTGAGGTTATATCTTCATGGAGTCAACTCTGGGTTCATATTAAAGCGATATGAGCAGACAGTATTTCAAAAAAAAAATAGTGATTTCGTGACAGTGTTGGTATAAGAAAATTGTCGTCGTCTTGTGTAATTGATAAGAATGTACAGTGTGAATCAAAATTAAACGGAATTAAGAATTTTCAAACTGACTGGGAGAGAGAGGGAGAGTTTCTGGGAAAAATAAAAGCAACTTGAAGTGTAACTGATAGACTATTTCTTAGTCTACATTCCTAGGAAAATGATCACCTCAATCTGTTTTTGTTTTTTGTTTTTTTTCACTCCCTTCCCAGTAACATTGGATAGATCTTCTTGAAACGTAGCTTGCATATTTAAGGACTAATCTAAAATTGGAAATCTCTTCCACGTGAGTACATAGAGAAATTAGTTCGAGAAGCGGATGGTTAAAAATTCTCCTAGAAAAGCATTGAAAATCGAAACAGTGCATTCCTTTTCTAATTCTGATGTAATAAATATGTAATCTTTAATAGCTTATCCATTAATTAGCGCGTGATTTGATATGATGAAAGTTAAGCAATATTTCAACAACTTTAGTAACGCGAATTTAGTAATTTTTGTCAGAAAGTAGAAAGTTTGTTCTATTTGTAAACACACAGATTAAAATTTGAAAATAAATGTATTTTTTTTTTCTTGTCGTTTTCCACGACCTCAAAAAGAAAAAAAAAATAATATTTTAAGGAAAGTAGGTTTTCAGTTCTTTCGAACTTTTTTTGTTTTTTGAAATATCGACATGTTGGTGAGGAGAATTATTTACTTATATAGTTTCAATGAAACTTAGTTTAAAATGATAATAAGATGCTACAGTGTGAATATATACTTAAATAAGGTCAGTTAAAAGTGTAATCAATGATTACTTCCAAGAAATCCTTAAGATTTATCATCATCTTGTGTTTTTTTGTGCAATACAGTAAACTCCCGATTATCCGCGGAATTGGGTGGCGCGACAACCACGGATAAGCGAATTCCACAGATAAGCCGGAAAAGGACGAAAATCAGCACAAAAATGCTTTTAACATGTTTTATTTACACTAAAATGGCAGTATATATATTATAAACAATTATTTTATTTTATTTTACTTTATTTTCTTATTTTTTTAACAAAAAAAAACCGGTTAATTATCTTAATTTTTCGTGTCGAAACACGAAAACCTCCTACTTGGACGTCGCTAAATGTGCCTCTTTTATTGTTTACCTTAATCTAGATTTTAAAAAAAATGTTTGTTAATTTTGTAATTATTGTATAGTAAAAAAAAATTGAATTAAGAGAGGTCCGCGGAAAATCCGCCCGCGAATAATCGGGAGTTCACTGTATGAAGTAATGGAGTTTTTTTTGTTTTGTTGTGTAATGTCTCCTCGTGGATAAAATGAATACGAATAATGTTCTTTCGACCCCCAACCCGGAAGATACAAGTGAAACATGCGTTTTGTTTACACCGAAAGACTTAATCTAGATATTGACCTTAAAATCACAACAATACAAGACTAATAAACTGTGACGGAAAAAAAACAGCCACTAACCTATTTCAAATAGGCTTAAACTTAAAGAAACATTAAGTTTAAAAACTACGTGAAAATTGGATGATAAAGTCGGTAATTACATATTAACAAATAACAGGCTATTTATTTAAATCGTTAAATGTAGTTTTTTAGATTTAACCATGAAAACAAAAAAAGTTCATGAGTTTGTAAACGGGAGGAGGGATCTGAAGTCTATGTTTAATGTTTGTCATGGTAGATTCAAAATGGCAACCCAATTGTTATTATTATTATTAAAATAGTCTACCAGTATATTTCAATTACATTTTCTTCTTTCTTTTTAAATGCATTAAATGTTGTTAAAACATGAATAAAACTTGATTATGAAGTAGTAAGTTAGTATTAGCATCGACTCGAATAATAAACCAATCTTTTGACATTAGACAGTTATATTATATCTTATTAGCGAAAGCACAAAAGAAAACAAAACTCAAAAAATGCTGTTGTACTGTTTAAATATTATTTTACTAGTATATATAATATATAAATAAATATATAAATTTTGTAAGATCTGTGGAAAGCTTTCACTTTCGTAGATAAAGAAAACAGATACGAGAATAAGAGAGCAGAAATAATCATAAGGAAATAAAGGAATTTTGTAGACTGTTGCCATTCTTTGATGGTCTGCGAGCACCAGGCGTCTTGTCACTTGCAACTGACCTTGAAGATGAAGCCCGTCCTTTGAAGGGAAAAATGTTGGATGCTGTGTTGCCGTGACTTGCTGTACCACACTTCCTGTCTCCCGCTCATTTGAAATTCTAATCGTCAAAGTGGCTTAGACCTTCCCTGATTTTAATTAATTAATTGCTGCCTTGACGCAAAAAGAGTACATCGACTCTTGTGACGGATCTCTGCCATCTTGGACTGTTTTTAAATCTACTATGGCCAACAACTGTATCAAGGGGAATGTAAAGCCACATTTCCATGACTCGGAAGTCTCTCATTGAAATTCCTATTCATTTCTAGATCCCACACTGCTTAAACTAAACATTCGGATTTAAAATATATTTTGCGGGCCTAAAACAAAACACTTTGTTACAATACCTAAAGGAGTTCATAGGCTTTTGTCGACTTATGAACTAAAAACTGATCAAGTTGGGAAATTCAATACCTAAACGATCATATAACCTCAAAAACTTTTCATAGAATTAATTAAGTCATCGTTGAACTTAAGCGGCATCTGTCGTTGCAATCTAGTACTATAACAGTATGTTTTCTTACAGTTTTTCCTGTTGCTGTTTTGTTTTTGTTTTGTTTTTTTGTCTTTTTGTTTCACTTCCCCGTCGTCGTAATCTTCCAACTTCGTTTCGTTTCAAAATCGTTTCAGGATCTGTTTATTTTCTACAAATTCTATTCTGACTAAATTTTGGACCGAGTATTTGCTGACCAAATTCAACAAAGTATCAAAATTTCAAACAGTGATAAACTGCAGTCGTAATTCAGCGATTTCAATAATCAACATTAATATCCACTAAATGATAATTTTGTTTTATTCAAAATTTGAACCAATCATCGTCCAAAAAAGTTTTAATCATCTTCCTCCTCTTTCTTTATTTCTTTTATCCTATTTTGTCCGTTCTCCATCCGCCATTCTATGTTACTTGTTTAATGAACTGCATTTTAAAATAAAGAATGGTGATAATGATTAAATGCGAATGGAGATCATTTCATAGGATTCTAAAAATTTTTCTAAAATGTCACCATTTAGGCGGGTATTTTTACGATGTAAAAATCTTAAGACAGGTCTGAAAATCTTATGACTGTCAGAAATCTTGATCTAAAATATTTAAAATACGACATAAAATTACAATAAAAGTCTGTATTCCAACCAAAAAAAAAATCAAAGAGGATGTCACATCCTTCCGTTCTGGAATCAAAACACATTTCCCTAATATTTTATATAGGCCTCTATAGGATTTTTACCCAGGAAATAGTTTTCATAAAATATAGATGAGAAATACCTCAAAATATACTGAAAATGTACTTTTACTTGAATTTTACCAAACTATTCTCTCAAATTGGCAGAGGTCAGACTATGCATTTATATTCACAATAAAAAACAAACAAAACCGTAATATTTCAGTCACAATAAAAGGAAACGTATTTATAACTACTTTAAAAAAAATTGGAGTAAAGATTAGGAAATAAATATTTAATAAATATTAGGATCCTAATAATCATTACGAAGTAAAAATAAAAAGATTAAAAAAAAAAATTGGAAAATGTTTTATTTCTACCTCTGCGTTCACAAGTTTTTAATCTTGTTTGAAATTTTCCAATTAAAAAAAATGAATTACATAATTTCCTGTATTGATATTTTCAGATTTGAGATTATTGAAATCAAAAACCGCGACTAATATTTTTTAGTATTTTGTTATCAGTCATTCTAAAGTCCGTGTTTAAATTGTAAACAGTTGATTGTCGACAATTAAAACTATCGCTGTTCAATTAAAGCTGTGATTTTTCGTCCTACAATAATGGAGGAACATCTGCCTTGGTTTCGTCTTCAACAACAAAAATCGTTCTCGAAAAACGATTGAATTCTCAGAATGCCTTGAAACAAACTCGTCTGCTTGATTTTGACTGTGCTTCGAATGTTATCTTTATCTAATAAGCTAATGATTAATTATAGCCTGGCGCTGCAAATCAGTGTATAATTAAAGCATTCTGTCAGCTAGTTTTTTTTTTTGTTTTTGTTTTTTCCTAGGCATTTTTGTAACATTACATTTTTGAACTATCTTAATTAAGAGCTAGAAAATTATAATGTTAAAGAATGACCTACATGATTGGTTTTTCCATAGTCAGTCATAGTTGGTTTGCCATAGTTAGCAGTTACTGTTCGGTGTGGAATTTTCTCTCCCATAAAATATTGGAATTGAATTTTATCTTGTAGTTGTTGAGTGTTGCACGAGTAGAATTGAACAGTTCCGTGTGAAGCTCTTGATACTAATCAAAGTAGCATAACCGTCACTCCCTCTTAGACTGAAGGAGTTTCATTATCAAGCATTTCATTTATTGATAAACGCAAAACAAAAAAAAGGACAGATTATAGATCGGTTACTCTTTCATTTATATAATGAGAGTAACAAAGTATTCACAGTCAGGCCAGGGACTTAAGGTAGAACATCCCTCCAAATGTATACTTTTAGAAGGCTCGAATTGATGACATTTTCATTGTTTTCCATCACACTTCGAAACATAATATTAAAGTATGGCTGGTTTTCGTGTCCACTTTTCATCTACAGATTCAGTGTCATTAAAGAATTAGGAAATACAGTTTAGACGCCTTTGCAGGAGAACTAGTACCAGTCGAACTATGTTGTTAAAAGTACCTGAAAAAGCATTGAGACGAATTTTAGATTATTCTTATTGATTTTTTAATTTTCTTAAGTTTTCTTTGTTTTTCTTCACTGATAAGAAGAAACGAGAAACGGTTTCTCCTCCTACCAAACTTCACGAAATATTCCTAATGTCTACAAAAAGACAAACTAATTAAGTTGGATTAATAATAATGATAAAAATTTATTGTTTAGTTTTTAATTTAACAAGAAACTTTAGGGTAAGGTTGTGTAGAACGACTAAAAACATCAAAAATCAGTAGAAATTGCCTTGTTCGATATAGACTGATAATAGCTCTTTTATAACTAACTGCAAATAAAAAATTGTCAATTCTAATTAAGAAATAAAAGTGATTTTCTGTACATTGAAAAACCTCTCGAAACTGTAATATTATCTACACTTTTATATAAAAGCAGTCTAATGAAAACATGAAAGACAAAAGTCAAAACATCAATGAGAAAAATCAAAAACTAATTTAAATTTTTTTTAGGTAAACACAATAAAAAAAAATGTAAATAAATAAAAGTAAACAATAACGTTTCTATCCATAACAGATCCTTTTTTAGAGTGGTCTGTTTGGATATAACCAAAACATTATAGTTTTGTACTTTATTTGTTTATTATTATTTTTTAAAATATAGTGTATACCTAAAAAGTTTTACAAGTTTTACAGTTGAAACACACGTTAAATGATTCTAACAGTCAAAAACAATCTCTGAACGAAGAGGAAGCCGTGAAATGAGTTGTTACTGCATTTTACTCCGAAGCAGATAGATGGCGTTTTATGATGTACACAAGCGAAACGAAGCCAGTCCAGCGGATGGAAACGAAATGGCAGGAAATCAGTTGTTGTTCTGTTGAACTGGTAAGAAAATACGACTACTTTGTTATTCGGTAGAGAAACAAGCTCCCAATAAATAAGCAACTCAATTCGTTTTATTACGAGTAGTAAGTCTTTACACTACAAATAAAGTCTCTGATCTCATTCTTCGCCTGAGATGCATGTGAATGTCTTTTCCCCATTTTTTTTCCCCTCTTCTCTTTCCTTATTTGCCAATCCCAACGTCTGTTGTCCAACATGAGATGATTCAGTTCAACGCCATTACAATTAAACGGTGTTTTACATTTCTGTTATTTGTTGGCAGGATCTCATTTGTAATTTGGCAATAAAGCCCTTCTATTTTATCTGAGGAACATCAACTTAAAGACGTTCCTACTATGTTCCCATTAGCTTGAACTTAAGGAACTTTAAAAGAATTTAAGGATCATGTACCATTAAAATATTATAGAATAGATTACACTTCACCCAAAGGCGCGAAAATTACAGGTTGACTATTAACGTCAGTTTTACTGAAGCTTTACAGTATATTATGCTTAAGAAACGAAACATGAAATTAACAAAAATTACGTTATCTCCTCCTTTCAAATAAGAACTTATTTCGGACGAATTTTATTATGGCTCATTTAATTAATATTTTTTTCAACTATATAACATCGTCAATCTCTAAGCATTAAAATCGGATAGACTCGTAACTCTCTTGCCTTCCGCTTTGCTGTCGATGGCGCTGCAGTGGCTGTTAGTTAACTCCTCATTGTTTTGATTTAGTCCCTGTTAAAAAAGCATTACCGATACGATTTAATTATGGTATGGGCTAATTATTAATCCTTAATCCACCTCATCAAGGATTCTTATTTTTTTTTAATGTAATTTTTTTAATTTTGTTAAATGAAATGAAGTTTTGCGGTATATGTTTTGTTTGTATAGTAATCCTAATAACTTTGTCAGGTGAAGACGAAATAGTTAAAAAAAAGAGTTCCGTTCAAGTTTTGCTGAAGAGCTGACTTATCGCAATTCTTGTTTGTTCCTGTTTTTTAAACATTATATGATTGAAAATGTAGAAATAACTGTTGATATTTTGAATTCGAATGTTATTTTAATAGAATTTATTTATTTGAGTGACTCGTAATGTGTACAGCATCTTCACTTTTTCTGTTTGTTCGTTCTGTCACTTTCTATTTCCCCGCCAAATTCAGTTATTTCTATTGCTTTCTTCCACGTATGGAAGAAAAAAAGATGAAAAGAAATTGGAAGGAAAAATCTCATCATTTCGCCATGAATTTTGAGTGCTTTGCGTTGTGGGATTAGCATAATTCGATTTGGTCCATTCCTTCAAAGGAAATGTACGCGAACACTTTAGAATAAAAAAAAAGAAAAAGGGAAAGAAAGTTTGGGAGGGGGGTGTGGAACTCTAATTCGGAGCTTCGCAAATTGATTCAGCTACAGCGCGTTGTCGTAAGTGGCAGCCCGTCGTCAGCTTATTTCGAGGCTGCTTCTACATTCAGTAAAAGGGCCACAATAAGTTTTTTATTGTTAAGCTCCTGACTCAAGCTACTGCAGGCGACTGCAAACCTTTTATTTCTTTTATATATTTATTTTTCCAAATAAAATTCTAAAAATTTAAAAATGAACTTGTGAAGCATCTGGGATTTCTATTTTCTTGTTTTTAATTTTCAAAATATTCTACAATTAATTAAATTAAAACTCAAAAACAGTCAATTTTTTGGGTGTTTACGAGGTATTACTCGTATTTTCAACTCAAAAAATATGACAAAAATCTGAAATGATAAAAAATTTTTAAAAAATGTTGTGTATTTAAAATATTTATTATTGCTGCAACAGTTAATATTTTAAAAAATAAAAATTGTTTGTTTGTTTTTTTTAATTATATGAGATTGAATTACTTTTTTAAAAATTATTGAACTAATAATAAATATTTTAAATAGAAAATATTATTTTATAAATTTTTTTATCATTTCAGGTTTTCGTCAAATTTTTTGGAGTTGAAAATATCGAGTAATACCTCAAAAACATACAAAACAATTGACTGTTTTTGAATTTTAATTTAATTAATTACAGACTATTTTGAAAATTGAAAACAAGAAAATACAAATCCCAGATATTTCACAAGTTCATATGTAAATTTTCAGAATCTTAGGTGCATTGGATAAAGAAATATACAAAAGAAAGAAAAGGTTTACACTCGTCTGAATTGCTTGAGTCCGGATCTTAAATGTTATTGTTAAAAATAAATACAGAAATACTTTACCATCTTTCCTACATCTCTGCCATTGAAAATCTATGAACTTAACCGAATTGTTCGATCTATTTTTGTGAATATTGCAGCAATTAAGTTTTATGATCATGCTTATATTATTAATTAAATTGAATCACAATATATTAAATACATCCCTTAGATAGTCGGGATTTGAAAAGTTGCAATTATTTTCAGTGATGATTATTGTCACTACCGAGAATTAGATGATACTGTATTGTGCTTCAATCACATAAATTACGAACGGCTTCATTATCTTTCAGCTTAGATGCTATTCGTGAAAATCTAATACCAGGATTTTAATAATGACATTAATATATTTTTTATTTTATCTATTTGAATTGGTTTAAGGATTTAAGGAGATATTAAAAGATACTATGTCGTTAATGTACGTACTTTATGAAAACTTCACTTAAGTTTTGTTAGAGCTAATTAAAGTTCGTGAGAGTTAATAGTTAAATGTACTGGTATATGAAACTACTTCTTAAAATATCGTAAAATTACTAATTCATTTCTTCTTAAATTACTATAAATTACAACACATCAACATATCGGGAATATTTCGTCTTTTATGAAAGACTTTGACGAGCCATTACTAAAACTCAAGGAATAGAGAATAATCTCTCTCTTTCCCAACCCTCAAATAATAATACAACAAAACAAGAATTTAAACAGAGGAAAACGTGATATCAAACACGTGATCAAATTACAAATTTTTTTTGTTTAAAAGTATTCAATTTTCAAATTTTCTTTTCTTTATATAAAGACTATTTTTTCAAAAATTAAATATTCAATTATCAAACTTTTTTCTTTGCATAATAATTTAAAAAAAGAATTCCTTCAAATGTTTGGTAAAAAGTCTTAATAAAATCTTCAAATGTCTTTAAAAACATCAAACCAACTTCCATATCCTCTCTATAGCTTTCGTAGGATCTTGATGTACACCATTCCTCCGTTGCTTCCTCCATCTTCGAAAGCTTGAAAATAATTTACTCACCACTGTAACTTTTTTCATTCACCATTCCTTTTTTACTTAAATTTGAAGATTTTTTATTGTCAAAATTCTTGAGAAGCACAAACTTAACCTAATCTCTTTGGATAAAATCATTTGAGAAAAGATGAAATATCGCCACTATGTTGATGTGTTGTAATTTACAGTAATTTAAGAAGAAATGAATTAGTATATGGAACTGTTTAATTCTTAATTATTATTCAAACAAAACACTATTGAAACAGGAAGAATAAACAGTTTCCCTACTTCTGATCAGTATTTGTAATGATAATCGTTAACTGTTTATTTGCAAAAGGTTTACGCTACATTAATACGGGAAACTTTATTTATTTATTTATTTATTTATTTTGTGTGTTTTAATGAACGAACTGAATATAAGGAAAATGGAGAAGGGAGAAAATGAAGGACAAGGAAAGAGAAATTGCCTTTCTGATTCGATTACGGGAAGGAATTGGGGACGGCCGTTTCGTCCTTCTACGGACTCATCAGCCCAAGCCCCGCCTTCCCTTAACAGAATCAGAAAGGCAGGATCTTGTTAGTGAAAGCCACCGCCGACCCGACAGTGGCCCCACAAACAACAAAAGGCAACAAAAACAAATTGCTGCGTCTCTCGACGCCAGCAAAAAAAAAAAATCCTGCCTTTCTGATTCTGTTAAGGGAAGGCGAGGATTGGGCTGATGAGTCCGTAGAAGGACGAAACGGCCGGCCCCAATTCCTTCCCGTAATCGAATCAGAAAGGCAATTTCTTTTTCTTTTTCTATGCATGTGCTGAATTTCCTTTTCTTGTTTACTTTATTCACTGATGCTTGCAGCACGTTAAATTCCTTTTCTTTTAAGTGTCTATTGGTTTAAAAAATTATTTTCATAGTGATATTGTTGCCAGCCTAACTACAGTTGGCGGTTCTTTTAGGACATTTTTTCAAAACAAAATTATCACCGAAATATCAGAAATGAGGAAATTAATATTACTTTATTTTTTTTTTTATCCATACATTTTCTTTCATTTTTAAAATATCGTTTCTTTCACTGTCAAATTTTTTGATCATGGGCGGACAAAATCAAAGCAGACGATCTTTGAAGTAATTTGATTAGTTACTTCCTTCGTTTGGGTCCTGCTAAGGGTTATTTTTACTAAGATTTCTTTACAGAGATGCCTCGTCGGCGTTGATAATACGTGAAGTAATTTCATTCTGTAACGACAGATGGTGCTCATTTGCATAAATTACACCTACGCCATTTGAGCGAGGATTGTGTGTGTGTGAGAGAGAGATGTACTTCTGGTGTATTTGTGATATATTTCTGTGATTAAAATTGCATTTCTTACGAGCAACGACTGTCAGAAATTTGAATCTTATGTTAAAACGGAATTTATAATAATTGTGATTGTATTATATCAAATATCTAAGAATGAAAAAGAAATACTGGAATAGAAGGAAAATTATCTGTATAGTTGAACTAAAGTTTTATTGACATATTAAGGTCATTAAATCATCTCGTATCTCTCAAAATTTTGAATATTTTGGAAAAATCGATCTATTATCTACATCAATTTATTTATCGATTTATTATATGCATGTGGAATTGCTCAGTAGACTTGATTATTCTGAACTGTCAGTTATCATCAACTTAATGTTGATTATGTTTTGTGGACACGTAGACAACTATTGACAGATGTCTAACATCTATGTTAGTGAAAGATATAAAATTATGTTCACTATAAGAGTTGAACGTATTCCAGCATTCTGGAAGTACCACAAGCAAAAGTGTTCTTTTCGGATCGGTTAAATCAGTGAATCTTAACCAATTTCACTTCAAGTACCAAAATGAAGGGGAATCATTAGTATTTCCTATTGGCGCTATCATAGACAGCAAAGAAAGACAACAATGCTTCATATATTGTTTATGCCAAGCTTTGAGCACTATTCACTACCGGTTTGTTTGTTTGTTTTTTTTACTATTATTTATATCGTAACTGCGCATGTTTTGTGTCACTTTTCGAGCTTTTTTTTTTTTTTAATGAGTTAATTTAAATCTGAGACCACCAACAATCGACAACAATTGCCAATAATTCAAATGTTTACTCAAACGTTGCATGGCAGGATACAGATACTCGGCTATGTCATGCCCATAAAAGGCAAACATTTTATTTAAGGCGCTAAGTTAGTGAGAAAAATAATAATACTAATAAGGATAGAAATTTTACTTATTAGAACTTCTTTTGAGGTTCTAATTTGTATTTTCTGTCGATTATTTAGAGACAGTTTTCCGCTTCTGATCACATTTCCCATAATTTCCTAAATCTTTTTGACTACATGACAGTAGAAAACATACAGATTACAAACAAAGTCAGCAAACAGAAAGCGTAAATTTGAGTCGTGAAGCAGTTTGCGAGCACTGGTTTACATGGAATTTAGACGAAAAGTTTTAAAGGTAACGAAAAATCGATAAAATTACGAAACAGTTAGTCTGTCTTTACATTTGGAATCCATTAGGCTGAAATCTCCAGTGGTTTGTAGCTACCGATTGAATAAGATGACGTTGTTTAAATACAAATAAATAAATAAAATCTTTAGGCCTTTTTGAAGTGACACTTCGTTTTTAATTCAACGCCTTTGCGTAAAAGGATTTAATGAATTGAAAGATGAGATTTTATGGAAGCCAAGGGAAAAGAACCCTCGTGCCTCTCTCGGCTTTAACAAAAATCAATGGTGTCCCAATGGAATTTTTCTTTTCAGCCGATATTCTGTGCACTTTCCACATCGACTCCATTGATGTAGTCGGAAAAATACGAGTTTGTTTGGAAGATCCTGCGTTTGTGAATCTGGAAATTTGATAAACGGACGAAAGTAAATAATAAATGATGCCAATAACGAAAGGAAAAGAAAGAAAGGATAGATTTATTTTTTTAATCGTAAATTTTGTTGAACTTAGTTTTGATAGCATTCTTCTAAAAAATCATACACGAAGAATTTATGGAAGAAACTGGATGATTTAAGATTTGTAAAAGAATAAAAGACCATGAAAAGGGAAGGTTCTAAAAGAACAAATACACGGTTTGTTTCCTTTCTTCAACAATAGTCTTCCTCAGCGATGAAACTCAGTATCAGGACATTTATAATCAAAGAAATAAATTTCATATTTTATATTTCAAAATTTCGAGGTCGATTCTAGGGAAGAAGGTTAGAGAAAAAACTTCCGAATTGAAAAGTAGTTACGTAATAAAACTTTTTCTGGTTGTTACGTAATAATGCAATTATTACGTAATTTTTAATAGTTCTTACAATAGTAGTTCCTGAAGATAAATTAAAATGGAAATGAAATACAGTCGGACCTCTATTTAACGAACCTTTATTTTGCGAATTTCTCTATTTTGCGAACTTTTCTTTGGAACCAAGAACATTTTGCTAATTTCTTCGTAAAATAACCTCCAAAAAGTGCATTTTCTGTTTAACGAACTTATTCGAGAATACAGCTGACGGAAAAAGAAGAAATTAACGATGATATTAACGATTAACTGATTGATGATTATCTTTCACTTGATTTTGAAGTTGAGACCTCGGAAACACTAATTCAATCGATTATTTTGGACAGTGTGAAAAATAAAAAAAAATACAGCAATGAATTGCGGTGAATATGAAGATGATGAAAATGGAAATGATCATGATGCAGAAATAAAAGAACCTTCGTATGAGGAAATGCTAAAATCATTTGAAACAATCCGACGCGGAGTACAATTTAAAGAAAATACGCCTGAAAGGGTTTTTGGTGCATTGCAAAGATGCAAGACATACTATGAGTAAAAACACTTTTTCAAAAAAAAAAAAAAAAAATTCAGACAAAATTTAACAGACTTTTATTAGTAAAATTTAAGTACGCATGTGGTAATGTATGCTTTATGTCATTAAAATTATTACTTTTGTATTTTATGTTTATGTTATTTATTGTTTATGTATTTTAAATCTGTTTTATTTAGTTTTAAAGTAATTTTAAAAGGTGAATCTCTATTTAACGAATTTTCCATAGAACGAACTTTTTTTCGGGATTTAGCGACTTCGTTAAATAGAGGTCCGACTGTAATAACAATGGATGAGACCAAATTATTTACAGGTGACATCCTGGAAATGAAATAGTGTATGAAAAATTTAAGTTTTCTAGAGTTGATATTTCCCGGCAACCAGTACGTATGGATTGGTACCGCAAACTTCATGCTGAACCTCCGAACATTACAGATTTGTAGACACTTGTTTTTGTGCAACTACGGCCTTTCTTGGGCGAGAGTGCCTGTATATGTAATATTGGGTTGGCCAAAAAGTTCGTTTGGGTTTTTTTTACGCAAGTTGGCTCTTAGGTGTCTTTAACGTCATTCGATACCATTTTGTGCCGAAAACCAACACTCCGAGATACGAAGAATTTCTAAGCTGTGAAGTTTCCAAGTTATCTTATCTATAGTTTTATTCATCATTAATATCTTCCAAACGTACGGGGATTGTTAACGTGAGCTGAGTGTTTTTAGACTACCCTGTAGTTATTGATTGCATTTACACGCTTCCACCCACGCTATCTTTTGGTGCTCCATAGCAACTGTGATCTCGTTGCCTTCGTTAGCGCCTCTGTCTGCCAACCTATCACTTACCCATCCCACACTGGGATCGTTACAGAAATATCTCATTTTGCAGCGCGTTCAGAAATAACAGTGTTTAATCTTTGAAGAAACAAAGAATATTCGAGAAATCTACAATTTAAAAAGAAATTACATGGTGTAAAAAAAAAAAAAAGTTAAAAATTGCTTAGTATTTATTTGCACAGGCTGTGGTGATGATGTGTAATATATCCTTTAAGTCACAACCTGTTGTTCGTTTATTTTTATGTCACGTGATCCTTACTATACAAGCCCCTCCCCCCTCCGCCATCTTTTTTTATTCTTCATTAAAAAGTTGCTTCACTCGAGGGTTAATTACATAATTTTGTGACATTTTGTCCTGATCTTGTAACTTAACCAAGGGCTGATGCTGAACAGAGCTGCTTGTATGATATACCGTATATGCTCCAATAGAGGCCCCCGGCGTTTATTTGCAAAACTAGTCTCGGCTCCCCGCGCTTAATAGAGACCGGCTGCTATTAGAGGCCGGCCATTATTAACAAAAACCTTCAGAATATTAATATGCAATATTGTTACACATAAATACCGGCTAATATTAAAAACAGCTACTTTATTTCAATTTCACATGCTACAGAAGACTGTTAAAGATAAATGGCAATGTCTTTCTGTACCTTTCGCTGCTATTCGTCGTCCGAATCCGCAATGACGGGCGGCCGCCTCACCGGAAGTTTCTTTCGTGTATTCCACCGCGCGAATCTTAAAGGCAATGTCAAATGACCGTTTCGGCGGCATTTTGTAAGGCGATGTACCGTAAGGTATTACGCATGACTATAAAGATACGGACGCTTGCACTAGTACCGGTAGGCAAATATCAAAGACCCGGCTACTGTTAGAGACCGGCTACTATTTGGCCGTGTCTCCTCTGCAGCCCGGCGCTTATTAGAGACCGGCGACAATAAGAGCCTCGGCGTTTATTGGAGCATATACGGTAATGTAGAAAAATGAAATTTCTTCTTTATTCGGAAAAAAAAATAAATAACGAGATGATGGTCTTTACGAAAAAGGCCTTATTAATAATTGAAAATTAATTAATTAAATATCCTTAATTAATTAAAAAACATACTTCTTCATTTGTTGTAATATTTTTTCTTTGGCTTTCTTTTGCTGCCATCGTGTTTTGCTGACCAACAATTCAACTTTGAAATTGTCAGCCGCGCTTTTATAAAACAAAAAGGCGAACTTTGTTGACGTTTGGAATTAATATTCAATCTTTTTTGTTAACATTTTTTGAAAATATAGTTTTTTTATAAAATGGGTCTTTTTATAAAAAAAAATAAAGAAATACAACTGTTTGACGTAGGGTATACTTTGATAGTTAGTGTAGTAAAGGTTAGTCGTTTCAGCATATGGTTGTTTGAGATAAGGGAATGATGTCTGTGTGTGTGTGCGTGACTAACTGCTTTCAGAACTCCAAGTAGATTCGAAAACTCTGTTTATGTATTTCATAAACAATTTTAGTTTACATTTTTTTTTTAAATTGTAATGTTATTCCGAAGCAGTCTACCGTTGATTAATTAGGCTACTCACTAAGTTTGCTTGTTAAATTTATTTATTGATTTTTAGCAACCCATTTGGGATCTAATGCGTTTGTTCTGTCCGTCCGTGTCTGTCCCTTCCTGTAACAACTCCCGAACGGAAGGTCGGATCGGCAAACGGACTTCACCATCGTATTCAGAGGCCCCAACACCGTAGGAATGGGATATTTATTTCTATCTATTCGAAAAAAATGCGGACAGAGCCGACAGTTTTTTCTGCAAGTTTGGGAATTTTTTGCTTGACAATTACTGACCCGATCGACTTGAAATTTGGATATGATTTACTTATATAGTGTCTACAATCTATATTTTTATTCCGTATCTTTAACAGTTTGCGGACACATTCGACCAGTTCCGGAAAAGTCGATTGTGTCCGCATTTTTGAATAGGCAGAAATAAAATAATAATCATTATATAATAGCCTAGACACTCTAAATTAAAGCATACCCAAATTTCAAATCGATCGAGTCAATAGTTGTCCAGGAAATAATTCCCAAACATCAACTTTTTTTTTTTTTTCTTCTGTGCAAATTAATAATATCTGCGTACTCTGAACTTTATTTCTCTGGCTCTTCTCTCATTGCATCACACACACGCGCGCGCGGAGTGATAAGAGATACTTAACAATAATATGAATGTAGTCACTGTGGCTTAATGGATAAGATGTCTCACTTCGTATCAGAAGATTGCAGGTTCGATTCCTGTCGTGGACATAATTTTTACAATTATTTTTTTTTTCCTTCATCTTATTTGAAATCGATTATGCATACGTTTAGGCGTCCTCGTGGGTTTTTATTCTTTAACACAATTTTTTTTTTATGGTTTGATAAGTCTCATATATTTTCGTAGATTTCTTTTTTACTTTTTTTTTTTTAAGATGTCTGGTGTCTTATTCTTCATGAAAACACTGAAAACCTACAGTCTGAAAATGTTTGCTATTCTTTAAGCCAACAATGTTATTTAAACTAAAATGTGGACGAAAAGTTAAAGGACCTTTTCGTTTAATGGAAATGAAAAAATATTTTCATTTATGTAATTGAAGAAGATATTTTGAATTTTGATTAAATGTCAGGAGCAGGCCCGGATTTCCGCCTAGGCCTAGGGGCCCCCCGCCATATTGGATTGTTTTATTTTTTTGGTTAAAATAGGATTGTCCTTTTTTTTTTTTTTTTATTGTTAAATTGGAGATTCCGGTTTTTTTTTGGTTGTAGATTTTCGGGATAGGGGAGGGGGGCGCAAGTGTCAAGGGGCCCTGGGTGTTTAAATCCGGGGCTAGTCAGGAGATGGTAAGGATAAAGCGAAGATTAATTTGTAAATCCAAACAGTGCGATTCTACACGAAGGCTTTATGGAATTTGTGAAGATGTCAGTTTCCCTGCAATAATAATATAGCAACTTTTCTTCAGCGCAAATTAATAAATTAAAACTTACAAGACAGAGTTGGAACTTCCGGACAAACATTCCTAATCACCATGAGTTATTGCTGTTATTTCCAGAAAGTGACATTAAGACATTTGAAGAGATAAGATCTCTATCAACCCTATCGTGTTTAATCATAACAATGAACTAACAGTTTATCATCAGGAGTGAACATGTGGTGCGAAATAAGAGAGTGCCATTAGTCTAAAATAGAAATAAGACTTGTCTGCTTTGAGATGGGGTTGTGTCAAAGAAAAAAATTAAACAGGTTTTTCACTAATTATCAAAGTAGGCTTTAACAGAAATTGTTGATTACAAATGGTATCCGAACTTATTTTTCAGAATTCCTTATTATTTTGGAAAATTACACTATCTGTAAATTATGTGAAAAATGTGCGCTTCTTTTAAAAGCGCATTAAAGTTTCTTTCAAAACATTCTTAATGTCGGTGTACAATCTTTTTTTTTTTTTTTTTTTTTTTCAAAAAAGAATTTTTTTTTTTTTTTCTTTTTCCCCTCCACAGAAGCCACAAGGTTTGAAAACACTCTGAACCAATTGTCTGCCGATTGCACATAAATTCGTTTCCAAATTTCGAAACATTTACAGTCCTCTGATGCTTAAGAAATTTTTAACTAATTTAAACCTTCTAGAACGAGAAACCAAGATGAAATTTCTGGATATTTTGGAATTGAAAAGTGTAGGGATTGACATTGTTTGAGGATTCAATTAGATTAAAACTTGTTCAAATAATTATGGCATTATTGTTTGGCATTGCTGCCCTCCCAGTGGTTTCTCGTTATATAAGCTCATAAAATGCATGAATCTTAATGTATTAATATCTCGAGAATATATGGAACATCGATTCGCTATACATCTAAAATACCCGCATTACATTGAAGCATGGCCGTCATTCAGGAAGTAGGATTCGATGGATCTCAAAACTTATATTCGGCTGAAATCCAAAAAGCGATTTTTTTGAAATATTTATTTATTTATTTATTTATTTATACCTGAGTAAAATGTAAAAACTGAAATTGTTTTAGTTTCCAATATGGTTCACATTGAGTCATCCGATTTCAACTTCGACTTCAGTCACATTGAATTGGTTTGGGACTTCCTTCTCCTTTATTAGGGATCATAATTTCAGCGGCGAAGGAACATTTATTTTGTGATGTGGCATTTTGTAATCCTCCGGAAAACCTTCAGAATAGAATTTCAGAACATCACAGCTATTCTGGAATAGAAAGGAAGAACGTGAACCTGTTTAGCATCTATGAGAGCTAAAAGTTAAATTTGCTGCCCTGTAGATCCTTAGGGCCACGGGAGGTAAGGCTGCCGGCGTTTCCTGAAAAATAGGCCTAAGCTGCCCCCCCCCCCCCCCGGGGAAGGAACCGGTACCCGTCCTTCGTTGGCTGGGTGGACCTTTGGTCCCGTCTGGAGGATAATTATTGTGGAAAAATTCCCCACCTCCGCCGGCTATTGAACCCAGCTCTTCCAGTCCGCAGTTATGCGCAGTGACCACTTGGTTACCGGGCCCATAATCATGACAGATCCAGCAATCAAACATAATCCAAGTATTAGTAAAGCAGGGCGCACACGTTGCAGCTTTTGCAATTAAGTTGCATTGCAATTAAGTTGCACAAAAAAGGTAGCAAACGACAGTCAGGGCGCACACGATGCAACATTCTGTGATTGGTGCCATCGTCAATTCTTCAGTAAAACAATCCCATAATTCATTGCGAACAACGCTTCCGATGTGAAAAATTAAAAAAAATCTAGATTTTTCAAACGCTCCGATACATTCTGCCGCATTAAATTACTGCATTTATATATAAACTGTATTTATGTGTGAAAGAAACTCGCAATACTCTGATATTCATTGTGTATTCGCTATCCGCCCATCTGAGCGACGGAAAACTGTTTTAGACGCCATGTTTCCCCCTGGGTATGACGTCTCGACTGACGTGTTCAAACGCTGCACTGTGATTGGGTAATTTCCATGCAGCTTTTGGAGCAACTCGGCCCAAAGTTGCATCGTGTGCACTCTGCATAAGTCATTCGGCTACATCTGAAGGACCATCTATGTCATGTTGAAACAACACGAAGATATATAAATTTTCAAGGCCGAGGAAAAGAAACTTTTTTAAACTAATAAGTTTGTTATTAGGGAGACGGTCCAAATATGGACTACCACTTTTCTTTTATGAATTTCACCAAGAAAAAATTAAGATAATTAAATTGTACCAGTTTAGTTAATATCCAAAATGAGCCTACTTATGATAAAAGATTGAAATAAACCAAAAATATAAAGGAAATTGCTTCAATTTTTTAATTTTTTTTTTTTTTTTTTTTTTAAATTTACAAAAATCTGGTTTTTGAAATTGTGGTCCGAAGATGGGCTACCAGCAAAAATTTACTGTAATACTCGAATTTTGTTTTAAAAAATATGAAAAAAATGCTGAAACAATTAAATTAAATGTTAATTGTCTGTTTCCAAAGTTACAAACATAAACGTCCTTTTCAGCAGCTGCACAATCACTGTGGATCCACATAAAACACTGAATACATTTGACCCAAAGTTCCCTCCCCTTGTGGAATTTTTAGGTCGCTATCATTTTCAGATAGATTGAGTTTTTAAGCTTTCTTTTATCCTTTCGAATAATGTTTTGAAATACTTCTGGGCATTCTGAAAAGAAGAAATCATAGATCAATTTTTTTTTTTTGCTCCAAATAAATAAAAGGTCTAAATATTCGCTAGTCCATATTTAGACCTTCTTAGGTACCTGTATTTAGACCAATTGGTAAGAAACATTAATATCGGTTCCCGCCATCACCAAGTTCTTCTAATCAATAAATAAACTACGTTAGAACAAGTTTAGAATGTAAGTAATGTCATGCATTTTACAAATCAGCTTTTGAGTAAATAGAATTTAATTAAGAAAATAACAAAACGTAGCTGTGAAATGTTTCAATGTCATATTTAGGTTGATTGACACTTATCACCACACTGTGTCTGAATAACTTGACTTTAGGTGACCAATTATTCCACTTATTTCTTTTTGTTACTCAGACACATTTTCACTTTATTTCCACTCTGCGGAAGTACCTCTCATACCCGAATACATCAACTAGCCCGTATTTAAACCTTCTCCTCTACCACATGTATGAACATTCATGCATAGTGATCTTTTATTTTGTGTACGTTTTTGTCTTACTAATAATTTTTGAATCAGTGAGAACGGGGGTCTTTCGGAAACTGATATGCGAACATATTTAAGAACAAGTTTTTCTCGCTTTTTAAGCAATTTTTCACAGCACGTAAAATGATTTGATTTAGCTTTTGTTGTTGTTTTTTTTTTTGTTTTGTTTTTTCTTTCAATCAATTCAGTACGGCAGTGAGATGAAAGTCATACAGATCTAACCTTAAATTGTTGATATAATTTTTATTTTTATAATATATAGCAACCCCCTGAAGAGCACGCGCTTCTCAAATAAGAACTCAAAAAAAAAAAAAAAAAAAAAAAATAGCCCATCGTTTCAATAAACTTATTTTAATTTTGGATCACTTTGCAGCCGTAAGCTTTTCAGGATTTCCTTGTGATTCATCTCATTTAAATCGCAATTGTATTTCCCCCATTTCCTTCACGAAGATGTTTCGTTTTTCATCCAGATTTTATTAGTGGCTGACGCTGAGAGGAAAGTCCACCGAGAATTCGATACCTTCTACGATAGGATATTATGGATCGAATGGATCAATCGTATTTTGGTTCAACGTTCAAATGAATGGGGCATCATCTGGGAGCACTGGGCAAATAGGGAAGAAAAACTTATCAACCATCAAATATTTGCATTTTTAACCAAACTCAATTTGACAGCTTCAATAAATGCTGTTTGATTTTTAGCAGTTCTTTTTACTTAACAAAAAAAAATCCAGTGTTTATTTTTGCTGTGCAATCTGTTTAAGAATTCGTGAAAAAAATAACGGCTATTTTCGTCCCCGTTGAAATCAATATTTCTTTTTAAATGTTCATTATATCATGATAATGTGTTTAAGCAGAAAATCGAACTATTTTCGTGACGTCTTTGTTTTTCAGGGGATTCTGCTACCGGGTCTGTTTTTAGAAATTCCCTACACTGCCCAATTAATTAATTTCAAATGACGTAATTTACCTAATTTACGTCTAACATCCAATAATTTCTATAAATATCCAATATCTTTAGGAAGAAAATGAAATTAACAGTCACTAGAGTAGTAACGAAGTTTAATATTGTTTGGAACAACGTCCATTCAGGTAACCCAGTAGTTAAGACACTTTTTTTTTCATTACTATTTATACTATATAAATAAAAATGTTAATGTTCGTTTGTTCAAAATTTTAAATCTCCGAAAGTTCTTTACCGATTGCTTTGAAATTTTGACACAACGTTGCATTCGAACTCGCGCGTGATTATATATACCGTACCTATTATATAGATGTCACATCTGTGATAGGTAAAAACATGCTTTTTTTGAAAACAGCGCCATCTGTCGGACGTAACAGCAACACATGCAATAATAAACATTGCTCCTGCCGGACAGCGTGCTTCTTGACAGCTGCTAAAATGTCACTTACATTTTAAATGTTTCCGATTGCATTGTTAAATTGAATTTTCATAGATTTCGATTTATTTTCATTTTGATTTAATTATTTCGTGTGACATTGAGTGGCATTGTAGCGCATGCCGGGTACAGCTAGTTAATTAATATAATTTACGAGTGCAAAGCCTTTGATCATGGTATTAAAACTTCGTTCTTATATTTTCAAACACAACTTAATATGCACCCAACAAAAGATTGAAATAATTTTAAAATGTGATCTTTAGTCGAAATAATTGTGCCTTACAAAACTATTTATCTTAGAAGCTAAAACTTATTTGTAGGTGTTATTATTTGCATATCTGACCTCCAGGACAAAAGGTAGAGGGAAAAAAAAAAAAAAAACCCTTACTTTTAACTGTAAGAAGAAGAATAATAAATATATAATTAAAAAAACTACTTAATTAAAATACTTAAATTTTTTGAGTACTAATTGACACAACTACGCCGTAGATCAGGAGAGTACAACAATTAGTGCGAAACTATTTAACTAGAAAAGTTAATTGGTATCCTTCCACACACACTGCACTGTTTTTGATCTGACCGCGCAGGTATTCGAAAGTTGCTATTCAACTATACTTCGTATCTTTCTGTTCTTACTTGTTAGAATTATTATCATTTAAAAGCACAAATTACTGAAAACATGAGAGAAATTTAAAAATAAATTAAATACGAAAACTCAATAGCAGCAATTACATTTGACAGATTTAAGATTTTATGAGGTTGGATCCATGGTATCTTGTTTTTAATCCTGTAATACAGTTTAAGTTGAAATTTTCTCTAAGTGTGAATTGTAGATTAAATTCGAAAGCTGATGATGTACATTAGATTAGAATATGGTGAATGTGGGCGACAGGAAGCCAAGCACCGCGACTAGTAGATCTATTGTGTTAAACCCACGGAAATGAGGACAGATGGAGAGAAAGACTGAGAAAGTATGGTAGTAGGCTCGCAGGGAAAACGGGAGAACCCCGAGAAAACGTGCCCAGCGCTGATCGTCCACCATCACGAAATCTACATTAGAACCGAACCCGGGACTCAGAGGTGAGAGGCCAGTGTCAACCGCGCGGCCTGGTGATGTACGTTATTCAGTTAATACACAGAAAGAAATTAAAACTTAAGATTTTTAAAATGTAATGAGTTTCTCAATTTAAGCATGTATTTCCTTGGATTTTAATATCTATGTTAAATTGAAATAAAGATAAATAAAGACAAATACAGTACTGCCTTGTTCAGATATGGTCGATCAATTGCGCTGAGGCGTCACATTTGAATTATTGGCATTTGTTTTCGATTTTCGACGGTTACAGGGTTCCATCTCCGGTTAAAAAAAGAAAGAAAAACGAATAAGGATAGAAACACGTATGTGCAATATATGTATAAGTAATATAAATAAATCGTAGTAGGACAAAATATAACACCTCCAGAAAACTAATTTAAAAACAAAATACTTATCTTTATAAATAAAAATGTAAATGTTCGTTTGTTCAAAATCTTAAATCTCCGAAAGTTCTTCACCGATTGCTTTGAAATTTTGACAAAACGTTGCATTCGAATACGCGCGTGTTTTTATATACCTATTATATAGATGTCACACCTAGGACAGGTAACAAATGCTTTTTTTTAAAAAGCAGCGCCATCTGTTGGATGTAAAAGCAACACACGCAATAATAAACATTGCCCATGCCAGACAGCGTGAAATATTTGACATTATTAATAATTTTACACGGTGATAAATATATGATACGGTTAATTAATACGTTGGATTTCAATATTGTACTGCATGTGTTGTTTAAAATTTAAACTTTAATTTAGTTTCAGTTCTAAATGTTGGTATTTTACTTGATGAAATTTGTTCGAATAACTAAGCGACGGTAGCCGGCTAGTTAATAATAAAATTTTGGCTAGACTGCAGAACAGGGTACCCCTAATGGCCGGCGGCAGTGGTGACTTGGTGCATACTGTTACCTCAAGATCGCAGTTAGCCAGATGAGGGTTAGTTTTTGTAGTAAAAGATCGTGCAAAACCATTTTGAAATAAGCATTCTACTTTTTACTAATTATCTGTTCGTTTCACATTATCTGCCATCTTCAAAATATTGCCACGGCTGCCGGCTATTGGGCGGCCCTTAGAATACCATGTTCTGCAGTTTAACCAAAAATTTTATTTTTATTTTTAATATTTATTTTGTTTTTAGTTTAGTTTTCTGGAGGTGTCATATTTTGTCTTATTTCTATTCACCTCTGTATTGAGACCTTGGGTGTTTACAGTGATTACTTTCAACTGATGATGGCCAATAGAGCGTGAAACAGCCGTTTTGGGATGTTACTTGTAAACACTGATCTCACCCTTTAAATGTGAATATTAAAAAAAATCATTTACGTTATTCTGCAATATATGACGTTTAGAAGATTGGCGTGAATATTCGATTATAATGTCCTTATGGCCGCGTGGTTGGCGTTGTCGCTAAGACACCGGCCTCTCACCTCTGAGTCACGGGTTCGGTTCTCATGTGGGTTTCGTTGATGGTGGTGATCCGCACTGGGCAGGTTTTCCCGGGGTTCTCCCATTTCCCCTGCATTTCTCACACCATCCTTTCTCTCTGTCTGTCCTTCTTTCCGTGGGATAGTACAAAAGATCTTTCAGGTCGACGTGCTCGGCAGTCATGCCACCCACTTTCAATTAATCTAAACTAATCTAATGTTGTCCTGGTGGCTCGGAATTTAACGATTAATTTGCATTAACTAAATAAATCCTTAATTAAAATGAAGAAAATTTTAAATACGGGAAGACTTTGTAAACAATACTCTAAATTTCGTTCTGAAAGCAGAGAAAACCGAGCACTGGGATTTAGCCAGAGGAAAATATCCTAGTTGTTGCTTTTTGCTATTCTAAATTTATTATAACTCAGTGGATTAATTAAAAATGAGGATTATCGAAATGTGATGGAAATTTATAGCTGATCGCTGTAAGTAAATTCTAAATACATAATTTTTTTAATTGAAATTATTAATATTAACTGCAGTAATTAGATTTTCAAAATCCAAATAATTATAATATAATATAATAATTATAATAACTTTCAATTTATATAATTTGTAAAAAAAAAAATAGAAATTTTTTTATTCGTTTTGTAATAAATTATCTTTTCATTAAATTAACGAAATATCAATTTCATCGCTCTCTTTTTACATAATCTTTAGCGTAACCTAATCTGTCTCATTAATGACATTTTAAAAGTGACGACGAGTTCATTTAAAGTAAACTTTTTCATAAATTTGTCTGTTAAAATTCACATAACTTTGGGCGGGAAACTTTCTAGTTATTGCTTGTAATAGCCTTAGTATCTGTTGATCATGATTTAGTCATTATTGTTATTATCAGCGTGTTTTGAAATCCTAGAATTCAAAATATTGTTTTGAATACAATTCACCGTCCTGTAAATTAAACCGTATTGTTCGATTACTTCTTTTGAAACTGTAATTACATTAAATAGGCCTTTGTACGACAGTCAAATGAAAGGTCAACGGAAAAGCTCATAATTATTAGCAAATTTGTAACATTTTCAAGGAAATTGGGTACTTGTTCGACATGGACGCGTTAGGATGTTTGAATAAGGGTTAATTGGTTTTTGCTAGGCTGCAAAGCTCAGCGAATTTCCAAAATTATGCCCATTGAAATCAATACAGAGGTTGGATCTAATTAAACCAGAAACTTAAGTAGATTAGTCAAATTAAACTTGTTCTCAGTGAATTTATTTTGTTAATTAAATGTGGCATCTGCAAAATGAACGCTTCAACGGAAGTAAACAAATGTATAGAAAAATACGAATAAAAAAAGTGCAGTTTCTTCTTTTTTTTTTTTTAATGTAATAAATCTCTATTGATTAAATATACGATATAAAATTCTCACGAGCCTTAATCTCTTTTTAAATGCATTTTGTTTTTCCTTCCGGGGAATCATTTTGCGCATGGGTAACACCGTAACATCCGTGCTCCACTAACGCAAAAAGAAAAGTGTCTTCACACGCCATGTGCAGAAAAATAAAATAAAACAATGCATAGAAAATATTCAGTCTATTCTGAATTATTCAGATCATATACCAGTTATTGTAGTCTTGATTTCTGTCTTGTCTGCTACGTGTTTGAGCACGAGACGCTGAGCCATGCCTAACTAATCAATGAAAAATAAATCTTGATTAAAGAATAATGTTCTTCATTCTCATAAAGGCACATGTGTAGAGCAGCCTTCTGCTGTAGCCTATACTGTTTGTATTGTATTTTGTATATTAAGAAAATATATATAAATTTAACTCAAATTCTATTTCTTATGATTTGAGAAAAATAAAAGTAAAAAATAAAATTGCTATAGTTTCACAAGTTGTTTACGGTAACAAGTTAAGTTTACGATTAAAATGATCACGTTAAAAATAATCTCGTATTAACTAAAGTGTAATGGAAAAATACAAATATATGTTGAAGACCATTTTGATTTCTCTCTTATATTATTCGCGTCGTGGCTTAAAAATTTTGAGTTTATGTATATTTATGCGTAACATTTCAAAAACATTTATTCCTGCATTAATCTTCCCTCTGAAAAGCGAAGTGCAGCAATTCCCTAGAGAATTGTTTTATTGCATCCAGACGCCATCTGTAGGCTAATAATGACAATATTTCAAATGAAAATAGTATTGATTTTCAGTATTCTGTTTCAACCTAATCAAAGTTGACATATACCTCAGAATTAACGAATTTCCGATTGATCAATCATAATTATCTACAACTAGATTACTGTACAAAGATGGAAATGATAAATGATTATTTATTTCGATTAGTTATCCCTTTCTAATTTATTGGAATGAATTCAGCATTGTTGATAATGTTTTAAATATCAAAGAAATAAAATAACAACATAATTTCAAAATTCAGTGTCTCCAAAACTATAATATTAAAATTCTTTAAATGATTGCAGTATTTTAATTTTTCTAAAGCATTTGGAAAGATATTATTATTATTATTATTATTATTATTATCCCTGTGTTAACAATAATACAGTTTGATCTTTGTAGAACACTACTTTTATTTAAATTTCGTATTGTTGCAAGACTTGTCTGATAGACTTTAATCAGGGTTCTCTCGTTTTTCGTGCATTATTCTCTGTTCTTTTAGTTATCCACTTGTTTCGTTCAGTTTTTATATCAAAGATAGATTCGAAATACCGAAATGTAACATTGAGATATTTTTATAATTTTTATAAGAGGTTCGTTTTGAAGAAACTGTTTGAGGATGATCAAGTTCCCAAATACCTATTTAGTAAATGTTTATTAGCATCAATAATCTAAGAAACAAATATATGAAAATTGTGTATTTTGGAAGCAATTTTCAAAATATTCCCTGTAGAGATACCTTAGAAGTACGAGTTGAGAATCATGATTTATATTTAAAAATCATATCTCTGCTTGTCTTGCTCGAGATTCGGCAAGAAGTGAAAAGAACGTCTATCCAGTACGTTAATGTTATAATCGCCCGTTACATTCCGCTAACTTGGACATCCCCATTTCTGGCACATTTTTGTTTTTAGAGTTTGTAATAAATCAGGGTTTTTTTTTTGTTTTTTTTATCTTTCACTTCTTGTTGGTATTAACTGCTTCACGGACGGATTTTAATGACTGGGAACAAGGAAAATACAGCTTTAATTGTTTCTGGTTTGTCCTTAAAACGGAACCTTTGTATTCTACTGCAGTTACATCAACATCGGAACAGAGTTACCTTGGCGAAGAAATGAAAGAGAAACACCCACTGTTTACTAAAGACATTACTACTGTGATTGAATTGAAGGAAAAATTAAGTCCTACTCTCGCCTGTCAGTTGCTTATTTATTTATTTCTGCTTCTGGCCTTAAAGATTGCTTAAGCACTAAATTTCTAATACTTAGGGGGCGTCCATTAATTACGTGAGGTGTTTTTTTTTAAATTTCTGTGAAAGAAGAGGAGAAAAATGATAACGAATTTAATTAAATTTAGTAAAAAATTTGGGGCTTGTTTCAAATCGGGGAATCCCGGGCATAGACAATATTATAAAATGTTATAATCTGTTATAATATGTATATTCTCTGAATTAAAAAGTTGACGTGAAATTTTCATTGCCCCCCCTTTCCCCCGTCCCTTTAAATGAGATTTGGCGAGATTTTGCCGGGCCCCCCCCCCCCCATTTTGAGCTCACGTAATTAATGGACGCCCCATTATCATTAAACATCTGCTGTTAACATTTTATTTACTTAAATTAGTTTTTTTTTCCTTAAAAAAAATTAATTAAATTTATTTTTTTCCTCTTTTGGCTTCAATAAACCATTCTGTGACAGAAGTTGTTATTTATATGTAGAGAGTAGAAATATCGTTACTCTAAATAACAAATTTTCTTTAGCTTTATTACAGAGAATATTTGTATCTTAACAAATACTAATAAAACTAACCTTTTTGCTGGAATAAACAAACGAACAAATAAACGGGGAAACCAATAACTTATTAACTGAATGAAACCAGAGTTGTTGGCCTACGATGGTCAGTGATTTCTTTCATGGTTGTTTCACGTAGGTTTCTCTCGTGCGTACCTATTTCCTTCTCAGCGAAGGCAGGCAAGTGTCGGACAGGGCTCTGTGAGCTTCATTCTTCGCGCATTCGATAGGTGATCGAAGATCTTCTGCCTTCTGTGCTGCCTATCCTCCATTGCGATTTCAGGTGTGCTAACCTTCAACAACAAACGAATATACTTGTATATTTTTCTGCAATGCATATTTGCATACGTTTTTGCGAAAGATTATTTGTATATTCTTTGCGTTATGTGTTGCGATTGTTTGTTCCATCCATCTTTCGTTTTCCAGTCAAATCTTTTATATAATACTAGCAAACCTGTGATCACGTGATCTTGGATTCTGAGATAATTTACACACTAGCCGTGACCACGACCGCTTTCTCACAATCCGCGAGTGTGTCTCGGAGACCTCATGTTTGATCGTAAGTCACGTGACTTTTGGTTGACCCACGTATACAAACATGAAAATTTGAGCGTCCTCAATACTACACCTAACATTTGACCATCTTATTTGTATTTCTGTGATTTATGGCTTCGGGGGTGATAGGGCCAGAGAAACTTTTCTTTTATTTAGCTAGCTAGATAGATAGATAGATAAAAAAAAAAGCAAGCTAGTGTCTATATATAGTGTGTAGTCTCTTAAGTTTTTTTATATATGAAAGTTACAGAACTGCCTTTTTTTTAAGAAACAAAAGATAACAACAAAAGTGATTCAAATAATATACTGAAAACCATTTTACAGGTTAAATGTGCCCTAGATACTTAACAATGACTAGTGAAAAGAGACAAATATAGATGAAAGAAAGATACATCCATGCCATGTACGGGAAAAAGAACCGGTCCCGGGATGTGGCAAAAGTATACCTAAATCACCATACTAGGCCCGAAAAGGATATATTTCTCATTACAGCCTAAATTACCACGAAATACAAAATATACGCAGAGAAAAAGATACAGATCCAAATAAACAGCTGAGATGGTAGGGACATATTACAAGGATGGGAAACAACAGGTTACCTAAAAAGATCTTAAGAGACAAGAACAGAAAGAAGTGAAGGAAAAGCGATGACCGGAAAGGATGTGGATAGAAAATGTAGAGAGAATTGCGATGAAGAGAAAAGAATATGAGAAAAGTTACTAGACTGGCCGACGTCCTAAAAGATACAAGGGAATTGGTTGATGAAGAAGAAAATGAAGATCCACTTTATATTACGTAAAGCAAGACATCCTTAAGGTAACCAACCATTAGACGAACAGGAAGAAGTTGAGATAGGATGTGTGTCTTCCGCTTTCAGTATCTATTTGACAGAACAAAACAGCAAAAAACAGAAATCCTCCTTCAGCTCACGACAAGCTCCATATTTATTATATTATATAAACAGTTAAATACAGTTTTTTATCATTTTTATCCAGTGTGGTGTTTTTATTTAATTTTTCATATATTATATTATCCTTATATATTATTTCTCAAAGGTGTTTTTGTGTGGGTACGCCATATCTCACTTAATACTTCATCAAAATCAATGATTGAGACATGATTTTGAAGATTACGTTCACCGCTAATGACGAAAAATAAACAAATTGTTGAAAATTAATGTTTTCGTTAAAAAACTTTATTTTAAAAACCTTTTTATAAAAATGTAGACACGCTTTAACAGAAGCGGCTTATCTTTCGAAAGCGAAACAACATGTCAAATAATTCTGTAGCGCCGTAAACTTCAAATATATCCTTTTTTGAATAAAAATGCACTTTAAAATGATATTTCATCGTTTATTTAATAAGAACAGATAAAAAATCAAACAACGATTTATATTTTAATACAAATAAACGATTTTATTCCAATACAAAACATAGAAATTTGTCAACTTCTCACATTATTTCTCAAAGGTGTTTTTTTTTTTTTTTATCTCCCATAATAATTCATGAAAATCAATGATTGAGATATCATTTTGAAGATCCGTTCACCGCTAATGACAAAAAATATTGACGGCAACTATTGACAATGTGTTTAACTAACATGCACGACAGCTTTGGAGTTGTTTATTATTTCTCAAAGATGATTTTTTGTTGCGAATTATTCGCACGGGTCAACTAGTATTATATTATATTACATTATATTATATTATTTCCTTTATGTTCTTAAATTCAATGCTATATTGACTTCGTATCTTTTCTAGTTAATAAATAAAGCAGAAATATTAATAATTTAAAGCAGTGACTGAATATGTATTGATCAGTAGATGACCAAACTATAAAAATAAATATTGCAGAAATGAAGTGAAAGGTTCACTCTAGAGACCCACGAGGTACCTGTCGTCTGTCTCCTCGTTGGCAGGTGGGTGTTTTATTAGAGTGATGAAGTTTTATAGTCTTACCGACCTCTTCCTATTTTTCTCTCCCTGTAAATCATTCGCGCTTTAACGGGTATAAAAACGCTGGTGTCTCATTTCGGGGACCGTCACAAAGATGTCGCAAACCAAGTATAAACTCTGAATCCAAAGAAGCTCGGATTTTATGACCGCAACAATTATTAAATCACTAGGGTAAAAACCCATTACAGGAAGGAATAAAACAGAGCAGGCGCATTTCTAACACAGCGGGAAATCATAAGTTTAAGTTTATGACTCTAAATGGCCTTTTTTAAGTTGATTGCAATAAATAAATTTTTATTAACTGAAATTTATCTTTGTAACAACCACTGGTTCTCAAACTCCGTGGCGGGAAATATTTCATTGCTGATAAAAGAGAAAATTAGCATCAATTTGCAAATTATCACATTTAGACTTTTAAATTTCTTTGTTTTTTATTTTTTTCTCTCATTTCAATTTTTATTTTCATCCTTATTATGAGGAAAGACTTTATGATTAAGTCTTAGGAAATTAAGACAAAGGCTATATTTATTATCTTCTCTAACTTTTTCTTAATACAAAGGGAAGACATCCACTCATAAATAGAAAGATACAGTGAAGTCATTGTGATACAAATATGCATCATGCGACTGTCAACGTACGATAATTGGTTGATGTCTCATATGGCAGGCAATCTGAAACACGGGAGATAAGAACTCGTTTTACTTAAATTAAACTATGATTTCAGTTTTTTTTTTTTTTATATAGGTTGCAGGTTGTTATACTCTGCAGGTTGTTAATCGGAATTTGGAAGGGTATTACATATTCATGTACCTAATAATATAAAAGTTTTTCCTAAAATTTGTTATGGCTGAAAAATCGTTCTGTTTAGAAGTGTTTTTCAATCTTTTTTTATTCTGAAAATTTGCTGACGAGCTTTAATACTGCAATATATATATATATATTTTAATGAGAAGAATCCGCTGACATAGGTCACCTCTGTGACCCCTTGAACAGCGTTGGACGAAACACAGAAGAAGAAAGAAACAGCCATGCCACTGCCAGAAAGAAACAGCCATGCGCAGGTACTGGCGCACTGGTCGCCACGGCTGGCCGCCGCCGAGACCGCACGACCACGCCAGCACGGCTTAATACTGCAATAGTCCCATGTATTTGGAAGTAAAAATGAACAGCCAACTGCTGCAGCGACATCTATCGATGAAATAATATATTACAAATAGCGTTTCTTCTCTTAATTCCATAAATGTTTGTAATTTCTTAAAGTTGCATATTTGTAATAAAAAGTTACGACTTGTTCTATAGAATTAGTGACATTCGGCGGCGTCAGTATTCTTACAGAACGCTTTGAAAATTACATTTAATTAATCTGTTTTCGTTTGTTTTTGTGTTTTTTATGTTTTATATTCTTTATATAAAAATATTAGCTTTTAACTGGATTGGGATAAATTCTGTGGAAAGTTTGTTTGTCAGTATTGAACGACCCATGATCATGTTGGTGAAAACATTGGCGTACAGAGAGTGGGGACTGGCAGCAGTTACAACCTCTAACCATTGCATCCGAAAAAGGAATTTTTTTTTTTGGTTGGAAAGTTTACTGCGACTATCATAACCCCTCCCATTGCAAAATCCAGGGTACGCCAATGGGTGAAGATATACTTTTTTGTTTTATTTAGTTCAGTAGAGCATGTCACGAAATCCCCTGTTTAATATCTGGAAAGATGTTACTTTTCTTGTCTGACAATAGAAGGGTTATCAATTCTTATTATTGCTGTCCGCACCTAATTACGATCTCCGATTCCGTGTTTCCATCGGGACGAACCCCTGAAGGATCCATAGAATTTCCAGGGAACAGATAAAGTGGTTTCCCGTTCCTTCCTCAGAAAGCCATTATGAAATCTGAAGGGAAAGACGAAGAAACAGACAAACACAGAAATGGATATTTTTCTAACTTCCATGCCTGCGCAGGGATTAGAACTCAAGATTCCAACAAATCTAATTCTTGGAAGGCCGCCATCTTGACCACATAGCTATGCAGGAACGGCGCTATCAAGAGATGAATAAGTCAAATGGAAAACCTTATGGATGTTTTTTTTTTTTACTCCGGGCAACTCAGTTTATATTTCCAAATATTAATACTAAAGTAGCTTCAAAAATGTTTTAAACCGACTTCGAAAGAAAAGAAAAATTACAGTACAAGATTGAAAGAATAAAAATCGGAAATTGGGTAGCAGTTATCAAAATCCAATCCACCGAAAATCCTAATAAAAAAGAAATTAACATTTTTGCCAAATGATTATGCAATGCTTTGCAATTTTGTGAGGAAAAAAAGAAAAAGAAATCTCGCTGTAACGCTTTGTGGTAATCCTCGAAAGATACTAGTAGATTCTCTTTTGTAGACGAAGAAGCGTTGGAATGCTTTCTCGAAGGTTCCTCCGTTCCTTTTTGCATTTTCAGTTATTCAGTTATTGCGTTTTCAGATGAAGCAGTTTGTTGTATAAAAAAAAGATATAGAATTCTGAAGTGTGATTGTAAGAGAACTTTGAACATATTGGTTGATTATTTCTTTTAACTGATAAGAATGAGAGGTTACAACACAGGGCAACTAACTGTGCAATATCAGTCTATGTTTTTGTGATATGTAGATTATCTCAGACGAATTTCCACGATCATCAAGGCTTATCGTCAAGATTTCCATGTATTTAAATTTGTCTCGGTATTTTCTGACCTCAAAATAATAAATTTATTGCAAACGTCGGCAGCGTAGGAGGTAGATACTCCTGCTATCATCAGTTGAAGGGGAGATCGGAGCGCTAATCTGACACTTGCCATCTTAAACCTTAATTCCTATTTAATAGAGGGCTTGGTGAGCCTAGGGATCATCTGGAAATGAAGTAGTAATGAAAGACCACCGCCTGCCAACGAACACTTGAACTGCTGGATCACCGTTTATTTGTTTTTTATTCAAAGTATAACTTCTTGCACATTTTTGATAATATTTGTAACTGTACTAGTATTATCAAAAACCTTGTAAATAGGTTAAAAATTAGATTTCTTTATAATATATATGCTAACAAAGAGTAGCAGACAAAATTCGAATTAACAAAATCCCACTAATTTTCCTGTAGAAATCCAGAATTTGGGAAGTTGCATCTTGGCCTCCCAACTCTTCAAGATTTATTGGAGCCTTGAGAACTGAAGATAGGAAGGAAAGATTAATAAATTGTTAAATACTGGATAGTCATATACGTACATTAAATTCTAACAAAAACACCTTTTCAATTATGTTATAAAAGTAGCAAGGATATCCTTTTTTAGCACTTTGAATTCGGGATTCGAATCCCTGGGAATTTGGGGTTTTTTTTTTTCGTATTACCATCGGAGAAACAGAAATAATACTCATGCAAGGTTGTCTAAAAGCTTGAATTAGAAAGGGTGAAATTATTCTTCATTGAAATAAAAATAATATTTCAAGTACACATCACAGGACATGACAATATTAACTATGAAAACAAGACTGTGGTACCAAAAAACAAAAAATATCAAATCAAATACTGGAATTTATAAAAAGTATATTTTAAAAGGCATCCGTATTAGCATCGATTGTAAAGCTTTAATATTTATGTACAAAACAATGCAGGGTTCGTAGAAACTTAAAACTTCAGTTTTACTTCCATAATAGAATCAAAACAACTACAACTACAGTCTGCCTAACAGTACTAATCCATGCTAAGATCTGAATGTAATCCACACGATAAGCTCAAGTCAATCTACTTAGAGAAAATAACAAGTTAAGCTTGAGAATTTTTTTTTTCAGCTAATACCGAAGAACTCTCAATGTTTGGGATCATCTGTACAGTCTGATCTCCGATTTTGATTGAAAGGCTTCTATTACTATCTAAATATTGTCTGTGTGTGTGTTTCAGGATCCTCACTGATACTGAACAGTTAAAACTTGGACATATTTAATATTGGCGCCAAAGAATAGCAAATCATGGAGAAATCGGGTAGTCGCTTGTTCATGCTAACTTTCTGAGTAAAATAGAAAGGTGTCAATATAATATGTTGATAGAAATTACTGCACGTAATCTTAGTTTCATATTTCCAACCTTTATCTCCACAACTGTAGATAGATATTGGTTAGTTTTTAAGCATTATGCATTTCCTCTTGTACAGCGCCATACTTCACCCTATTGGCAGATTTTGGAATTATATTTATTTATTTTTTTTCATGGAATTCCCATGCTTGGAATAGTGTATTTCGTAATTCTGGTGGCATTCCGCTTTTTAGTTTGAGTTAGAGAATGCTCTGAATAAGGAGGCATTAATTATGGCCGTCTGGTGTAATTATATATATATATATATATATATATATATATATAATTTTCATTACCTGTTCAAAGTGAATTATTAATATGTCCAAGTCGCATTTTCTAATCCTAAAAGTTAGTTTTATTCAGAGCTTAGTTTGACGTTGCATGTTGTCCTGCAATTAGCAAATTCCGGGATATACTGAGTTAGAAGCCAACACCAATCGATGTCGTTTAACTGAAATTAATACTTTTAACATTTATGTTGTTGACAAAACTTTTTTACGCAGGCAGTGTTATGTTTATAACAAAAGATGTTTTTCTGCTTATTAGTATTCAAATGTTCTTTTGTGTGAATATCTTGCTTTTAACTGCACAATTAAAATTCAATTGCTACCATTTCTACATTAAAGCAATATTTCTATAATTACTTTTTACTATTTCAGTTTAAATTAATCATCAAATTGATAAAATAAAAATTTATGTGCAGTTAAAATATTGTAAGAGCTACCCATAAAAGCACTTTATAATTTAAAAATGTAAAAACATTTAAAAATTCACAGAACGTTTTAGGCCTCAAACACATGGAGATCTGAAACTTTGGGTGAGTTTTTAAGTGTTTTTAAAAAAATCGTCAAATTGATTTAAATTAAAACGTAGTAGTTAGTTAAAAAAAAAAATCAAGGAATCACACATCAAATTCAGTTTTAATTTTAGAATATGTATTTATTTGTCTAATTCAAACAACTTTTCAGCTTTATTCTCGAAGCTGAGAAAATATTTATGATGCTATTAATTTTGAGTAACACAGGGCCCTGATTTAATCTTTTTCATCATCATTTAACTGGAATGAAAGGAATGTCTTGTCATTACCTATGAGTCTTGGTAATGGTTATTTAATCAATTCCATTTCTATCTTTATATCTGGAAGATCCTGAGAATCACTGCAAGACACTTCCCATTTATTGAGTCATCCAGTATCTGAATGAAGAAGAAATACCATATGTTGAATTTTGTTCATCACTTAGGTCTCTTAATTCTCCAGTGCCCTGTGGGCTGTGAGCATTGGTGCAAACCTAACCTAAGTTCTTCATAAAGTCTATTTTTCAAAGGCGCACAAATAGATTTTTTTAGAATACCGTAATCAAAGATAGTATTTTTGAAAATGACGCTTGTTAATGAATAACACAGTGATAGCTTTAAAAGAAATTGGAAATTTAATATCTTCTCTATCTTAATGCAATAAAAGACATAATCATAATCATCAGTTATGATAGACAAGTTTATGAGTAGCAAACTGATTTTTGTTATGAAATATTTAAGGTCGTATTTTCATATTCTTTCCAGATGTCATTGCTTTAATAGAGTTGTCTTCTTTTAATTGTAGTCTTTAAATACTATCTTTACATTCATCTGTACAGTTGTTTTACTGAGAACTATCAACTAAAAAAGCGTTTTAAAATCTCTGCTCCTTACATTCTGATTCAATTCTCTTTGCCGTTGTATTTCTGGTTAAATGAGCTTTTTAATTTAGCTGAATGATTCCACATTTATTTTTAAATTCGCCAAATAATGATTCTGCTGCAACAGTCATAGCTTCCTTAAACTGTTTCGCCACTTTGGGAAGTTTTTATTTGTTGTTTTTTAACATTAATACACGTTCAACTTTAGATAGTATTACTTAACTTCATAAACAAAGAGTTGCTGAACAATTTATGATTATTATTTTTTTAATTCGTTAACTTTCACTTTTTTTTTAAATTCTTATAAGAATTTAGACATAACATGTCATCAGTATTAAATGTTCCCTTGCCAGAAATTACCCAGCATAACAGTGCTTGATGCTCTTCATATACTTTCTTAATATATCTTCTTGTAAATAATATTGCATACATAGAAATTTATAAAATAATATCTTCTTTAATCACTGTATTTCATCTGCGATGGACGTCTTCAGGTGATAAATTAAGGACAAGAAAATTTTTCTTCTTCCTCTACAATTTCGTTAGGATTAACTAAGCAACGTTACTTTTCAAATCAAACTCATTATATAAAATCGTTATTCTGGCTGTCATTGTCGTAAGACTTTACGTTTTTCCAATTTTGTGACCTAACTATAAGAGATAGAGTGGTCATGTAAATGGATAAAATGTGGAGCTTTTTAAGACAAACAAAATGCTACAAAAATCTTTCGAAAAAAGTTTTGGTTTCCAAGATGGCGCCTTTTAAAGGGTCAAATTTTGACTTTTTCTCAATTTAAACGAAAAGTATAAAAGTTGGAAGAGAACATTATATTGAGAAAATGTTGGTACTTGAACGTTCTATCGAACGGTATATCAGTCATTAACAAACGTTTCTGCGTTTGCAAGATACATGCAAAAATGAAGTGTTTTTGCGGCAACCACCGTGTGAGTGCCAACGCGCAATAGACCTGAGTTAAGCGAAGAAGCCCACAACGAGCTGGGAAATCGTGCATTCGCCGATCTCCATATTAATATACTAAATAAATAAAGGTTTTTCTTTTTTAATGCTTTTCATACAAGGGTTCCGGAGCGAAGTGATGGTACCCGTCTACTTATTAATAACAATTTAAACATTAAAATTGGCAAAAATGTATCATTAGAGATAAATATCTTAAATTTAGCGAAATATCGTTAGATATTTTTTATGGATATAAAATTTTTCTGAATACATAAATGTAATGTTTGGTTTGAATTGTTAAAGTGTTAAATGTTTGAATTGTTATTAATAATGAGTTTGGTTTGAATAGTAATGTTTGATTAGTTCTTATTTTGTAATCCTAACGAAATAGTAGAGGAAGAAGAAAAATATTTTTGTCCTCAGTTTATTATCTGAGACGTCCCTCGCAGAGAGGGATGAAATGTAGTGATTACAGAACATATTATTTATGAATTTATCAGTGCTTGATGCTGTTGACTATTGTTTTAAACGCTATTGTATTTGTGTAGGACTCAATAAATGAAGTAATTTTACGCTTGCAGAACCTAAAATTGACTCTGTCCTTTTAGAAACACATTTGTTATAATATCAGTCACTTAAAAACCAATAACTCTTACCTGTAAGTAGTGCTTCTCAAACTTTCTGGTTCCACGGAACACTTTTATATTTGCAAAAATCCCACGGAACAACAAACTATTCCATTGCTTTTATTGTTATAATAGGTTCCTCTGAGAAACGTCTATGGCTTATCAGCGAATATAACAGTCTGGTTTTGTAAACTTTTTTTTAAGCTGATTTGAAAATGTTTAGCGCGAAACAGAATGCAGTTCATTTTCCTGTTTGCTCGGGTTATTTGACGTCTAAATTTTATTGTTGATACGAACATTTAATTGGTGTGGAGCTAAATGTTGATTACACAAGGAAACTCAGGATTTTCTCGCGGTACACCAGAGGCATCGTCAGGCCGCACCGATTAAGAAGCTCTTGTGTAGGCTATTCAGGTGTAGTACAATGCACGTTCACGTAACAGGGAAGAAAACTGCAACAGTCAAAACTGATTCGTGAGTCTTATAATCTAGCAAGGTACGCAATGGATAACGCTGTTGTGGATTAATAACGAAGAAAATGAAGTAGCGTTCTTTTATTCTATTGTATGATATTAATTAAGTAATAAACAAATCCTAAACACAAAAGGCAAGCAAACATAGCAACAAGCTTTTGCGTTTGCTTTTAACAAGGAGTCACGAAGAAAGATTAGTCATAATAACAGTGTGACTGTATAAATAACCACAGAAATGAAGGTTAAGTTCCGTAACTTCAACGACGTAAACAAGCTCAGATCTTACAGTCTGTAATAGGTCGCAGTTTTATGATACCAACAAGCACTGAAGTCAGCCAAGTCAAATAGGAAACATCAGAATAACTGAAGGAAACAGTTGTGAAGTGGTGTGAACCGCGAACAGATATGGAACGCAATCATATAATCAGTGTTTATCCGGAGCGTAGTGGTGCATCTATCGACGCAACGGGAAACCGCCTCAGTACTTTGGGGTAGTTGACACTGATCTGAAGTCGGCTTTGACCGTAATATTGATACAATAATTATTCGATTAAAATAAAAGCACTGAAGAAACATAGTTATTGTATTTTATATCTTTCATTTCAGAAAAACACTATTTTATTGTAAAATATTAATTTGTGTTACTTGACCAGCTATACAATTCTACATCATTATCGAACATATCTCAATTCGTAATAAAATTTTCTAAAAATTTGAGTGTGTTGGAGTAAATTACACTTCAGGAAATGAAGGCCCTAGAAGAACTTTGGATGTTCTGCAATGGCCTAGTGGTTTAGGTCACCCATGAGGCAGATGTGTCGGAACCTTGGTTCAAATCCCGATGGCGGAATGGATGTTTCCTTTCGTTTCCTGTGTTTGTCAGCCTCTTCTTCACTTTCTCTTCGAGTCTTCCTGAGGAAGGCAACGTGAAACCACCTCAGTATCTTTCCCAAGGATATTCTGAGTTCCCTAGAAGCGTGCCTCGTATAAAACGAGCACTGAAAGAAAAAAAGAACTTTGTGGATTTTTTTTTATAAATTCACCAGGCTAATATTTATCAGGTCAACTGTAATACAGAGGTTGAATACTGTAGTTGGATATTCGCTTAAACTGTATCAGTTGTTTCGTTGATGGCAACGCTTGGAACTAAATGGGATATCTCGAATATTAAATTTCATGCTCCTTTACAAGCGTCCAGTAATCTTCCCGCTTCGTTAGACTAATCTAATTAGCAATCACAGAGAACATTTGCATAAATAGGCTAGAGAATATAGTTTACGGTTTTTATTCTTTTATATATTAGAAATATCCAATAATCTTTGGATAAAGACTTTCTCATGTAATTTCGTTGCGATGGGCAAGAGACTTATTAATCACTAATCAGTTTTATCTATAAAAAACTGTAATTTTTTTTATTTTATTTTATTTATTTATTATTATTTTCTTTTACTGTTCGTTGAATTATATAAGCTGTATGTTACTTTCAAATCATGGCAACAATCCTTCATTAAGTTAATCATTGTAATCATGTGATCGATTTCAATTTTAATTGCCTTTCTTAATTTTTAAAATATATTAAATCATTATTTCCTAACTAAAAAATGTTCATTATTTGCGTAGTCAGTAAATTTAAGTTCTTGAATATTTATTAACTTATTCAACTAATTAATTTCATTTATTTCAGAAAATAATTTTTTTTTGAAAAAAATCTCTACTTTAAGCCAATGCATTTTTTGTAACTCTGACTAGAGTCCGTCTCATGGTTTCTTTTGTTAGAATAATTGTAGACTTTATCTCTTTCCATCGTTGCAATGACCTAATAGACAGCATAAAACTTACCAGTGATCCACTGAGATTAGAAACGGGCTGCTTAATCAGCTTCCCAACATTGCTAACATCTAATAATGAAATATGTGATGAAGGCATCAACGTAGTAACCAAGTTTAGATATACGAATATATTGTTATTTTGCTGCAAAATACGTAGCTCTATCAGATACTTAACATAATGTCAATAAGATAACAGTGTTATGTCACCACATGTTCGACAAAGAAATTATCAATGACATTCCTTACAGTTTCCTATCCTTGTTTTTCTTATCAAACCTGCCGTGCTTATAAGTAATGACGCTCCCTATTAAGATTATTCAATTACTTGATAATCCCGGTTTATTACCTTGTTGAAAATGTAGTTTCTTTCTTTTGGCTCAATTCACGACTCTGTTTGACCCAATCTGACCAATCTTATGTAATGGCTACTATTACTAGTTTATTATTACTAGTTGTAACCCGTGAAATATTCACGGAAGTAAAACAAATACCACATTTTTGAAACACCGTGAAATTTTATATAGCGCCATAGCGCGGACCGAAAGACCATCATTATACGATTCTTGAGTTTTAAATATCGACATGCTTTCCTGGCACTTTCGGCGAAATAAGTTAATCTCCTGCCCTAAAATAATAGGCTCCTCCAAATTGAGCCTCTGAGAGAGTGCCCCACAGTGCCTTACAAGGGCGTAGGAATTACTTCTAGTTCATTTTGTTTCTTTATTCACTAAATGAATAGATGCAAAAGTTTATACTAATTTGTTTACACTTAAGTATTCTTTTTTTTAAAAAATACACTAACAAAATTAAAAATATACTTTAAAATATTCTCTCTCCGACTCTCTCCGCTCTCTCCACTTTGATGACAAACAAACGCATAATAATAATAATAATATAAAAATATTTATTATGATATTTATACATAACAGGCCACTTCAGTTCTTGTTCAACGTAAATATTACTTTACATAGATCAAATACGACACGTTAATACATCAAACTTTATTGTAAATATTACTTATTGTATTCACATCAACTCTACGTATCTCTGGACGTAACAACTTCAGTTCATTATATGAAATAATTTGCACTTGCATTGAGGTTGTTTCAAAATACGAAATTCCAAACCAGCCTTTATTTCTTCCATTTCTTCGTAATTTCGATCATCGGCGCCCAACATGCAAATGTGGCGATATCTGAGGACGATTTTTTTTCCCTCCCAAACGCTTGAAGTGTTGTTTGCTGGAAGGGTTAATTTATACTTTGGATTCTTTATTTGTTTTTAATGGCGGACCTCGGGAAAAATCTCCCGCTAGGACGAGAATCTCGAATTCAGACCACGAGCCAAAATAGTTGCTTCCTTTACAAACTAAACAACAGGAAAATTGCGTCACATTAATAGAACCATAGTGCCTAACAAATAATTAGGATTTGAAATAGTTAAATACGAAAAACATAACTACGATTAGTTACGAAAGATTTGTCTAACAATTTTTTTTAATAGCAAAGAAACAATATAAAATTGAAATTTTCTTTCTGCCATATGATATGAGAAAGAATATTAATTATGAAGACGATTGAAACTTAACATTAAATAAAAAGATATTTAATATTTTCCATTCTTTCTAATAATTCAGTAATCATGCAAAAATTTCAATGCAAATTCACATCATATCTGTATGGATGTAAATATCCACAATCTTGTAGATAGCCTACTATAAGTCAAGCAGTAATGGTCGGATCAGCATCAAAATTCCAGGAAGACATTATTCAAATACAACAGTAGATTTTCTTAGATGCAGGTCGTTTTTCATTTATGATTACTTGTCGTTTTAATATTGGAGTGTAGAACTGATTGACAGTAGTTCTAGGGTTATTTCAGTGTGTCACTGAGGGGCTCTTTATTTCACTGGAAAACCGCGAAGAAATAATGAATTACCTCGAGGACGGGCAGTCGTTAGAGTTTGATGATTGGTTAAGATGAGAAGCCTTCTCATTGATCAATCATTTGAAAGTTAACAAACATTATTGAATGCATTTACGTATTAAGATTTCAGTGACTTATTTTGTTACGTATTGTATGAACATTCATTGATGTATCACTTGGAAAAAGACCGAAAGATGAGGTCGAAACTGGTTAGTGTATTGATTTTAATTTGTGTTTTAATACAAGTTTTTTAAAAGCTAAATGTGTGAGAATTAATTTTTCTACAATATATATTCCATGCTACACCTACTTGTGTAAGAAGAAATTAACTTTATGGAATGTCATATTGAATTTATTCGAGTCATTCCACAATTGTTTGAGGGTTTTGTTTCACTGTAACTCATGTTGCGAACTTGATCAAGCACATACAGAATAGCATAGACAGGATGCAATCAAGCCACGCAAGAACATGGATATTTTACATCCTTGATCATAATAAGGGATAAGGTTTTGATCATTCCTCAATCATTTGCAACAACCTTAGATCACATCCATACTTGATCATCAACTGCAGGTCTCTTACATGTTGCAGTGTTTGCGCTGCTGCGTATTTCCGGTAAAGTTGAACAGTTGGTTGATGAAACATTTTAAGATCCTAGCATGGGATCAAAACGAAGCGGAACCTATTTAAACTAATAGTGTTTGGTTTTTTTTTTTTTAAATATTTTAAATTATCAAAATAAAGTCATACTAACAAATCTCCTTAATGAAATTTAATAGGTGATTAAGGAAAAATAAATATTAATGGAAAAAAAAATTTTTTTATTGTAATGTTAGACTGACAATCGTCTGACTGAATAGGTTTTTCACGTTATTTGCTATTTGGAAAATGTTATTTCATTTTCCCTGCTCATGATCATTGGTGCATTAGTTCTTGATTGGCCTTGACCTCCTCAACGACCTTGTGCAAGATCATTCTGTCCATTATCGCTCTCGACCCATCTTTGACAGAGCCAGAATAATTTACTAACAGGCAGTCCGCCGCATTTGAGGTCTTCCCTTTCTTCTATGCCCATAAGGTTTTGTCCAAAGTAACTTCTTGATTTCTTTCTTATTGATATCTATAAATCTGCCCATCCCATCATAGGCATATGTTGACTAAGGGCGCTTGTGTCCGAAATCTTGAAAAAAATGTATAAAACAGGTCCTACTTTCTCTCACTTTTTTTGTTTTTGCTTGGATAGCCGGCTGACAGGATCTTGGCCTCTCTCCTCCCACTCTCCGAAATTTTGAAGATGATTAATTTTTTTCGGTTGTTGGAAGGTGGCTCTCTAACTTTGCCACCCCCACCCATCCCCGAAATAAAATGCTATATATGGGTCTGCATCCAATTTTATTCTTGTTGTTTTCATCGTTACATCTGCCTCTTATTAAGTGTTTGTATGATTGTACCTCAAAAGCCAAATTTTCCAGAAATAACCAATTAAGATTTTTAACAACAATAAAGAGTAATGAGAGTAAATAAAAAGTATCCTAATAAGTAATGCTTTTTATTTAAAAGTACTTGTCGTTAATGTACTTTTCGTTAATGAACTCATCCGTAGCATCGGTCTTAATTTTGTATAAATACTTTACAGATGATTGTTTAAAAAATACTGTCTATTAAAGAGATAAGTAGCGCCATTTTTTGTCATAGATTGGACTTAATATTTTGAGAGTAGTATCAATATTTTCGTGAGAGCAAACTTTTAGCAAAGGGTTCGGTCTTTGTAGCAATTGACATATTACATTTATTGTTTTTTGCTTGGAATGCAAGTCTTTTAATAATAAAAAAAAAATCCTTTTGAATTTTCTCGTGGTTACATAACTTGTCCGGGAAAAAGACAATGTTTTTTTAATGATTTTTGTTTTTGTTTTTTTGTTTTTTGAAAAATGAAAATAAATTAGGTACATCGATGGGGGAGCATTTAGAAAAAGACGGAAAATTCACTCGTCACCTGTCTCTAATAACTCGCCCATGGCAAATATCTTTCTGGAATCCTGTTAATAAGAATGAAAGATCAAAGCGCAGATACAGTATTGGGCGAAAGAAACAGTAGTGAGAGACAGAAAGCAGCCCGCGAGAATGTGGAATGTTCACTATTGTTTGTTTTGCCAAATACTGTATACGGTAAAATGAAGACGTGATTCATTGGAATAACTCTTTGATTCTTCTCAATATTCTCATCAATTGCAATTAACTAAAACCCAAGAGGCTCTCAGGATGTGAAAAGGACTGTATAAGAATTAGTTTATTACTTTACATGCCATCTTAATGATTTCTTAAGAGATATCTTTAGTGCTATTGAATTTTGGGAAACTCTGTAGCTAAGATGCGCCAACAACCATTCAAAATTATTATGTTTTCGATTATTCGCTTAGATTCAGAAATTTTAGACTGACACACACGAAAGGATAGAAGCATTGAATGTACATTATTAAAAAAAACACCGTCCGCAACAATTGAGGTTCGTACACACGTTGCCAGGCAACAGAAGTTTTGTTGCATGGTCAACTCAACTCTGCAAATTTCCGACTATCAAAAAAGGATTTCATTTATATTGTATTGCATGTATTATTTATAATTTAAACTTTAATTTATTTTTAATTTTAAGTTTTAATTTTAATTTTAAGTTTTTATAAAATGTCGTTTTTCGTTACATTTAGGAGGCTTCCAGAGCGAACTGACGGGTAGCCGTCTAGTATATTAAAAAAAAAAAAATACAGGGTTATTCTAAATTCATAGGACAAACTTTAAGAGGGCACACTAAAACATTTTTTGCCAAATAATGTATGTCCGCAACTGTCATGTTTACATTCTACGATAGGTTGAGGAACGTCCCCACAGAAGAACCAGAGCTGTTGCACGTAGCATAGATGTAATCCAAACCACCATATGGAGAATTTTGCAACAGGAGAGCAATTACACCTATTCCATTCACGAATTGAAAGGTGGGGATTATCCTCGGAGCGTAGACTTCTACCACTGGTTTATGCAGCAGAATGCAGCCGGATTTCCCAACACATGTGCTCTTCACAGATGAAGCATTGTTTACACATGAGTGTGTGTTTAATGTGCTTAATGCTCATTGCGGGCAAACGCACATTCACACGCTACAGTCACATGCTTACCGGCAACGAATCTTTCTCAATCTTTGGGAGGGTATCGTCAGCGACCTCAAACACTGCCCTCTACGGCGTAAATGCGACAGTTGCGGACATACATTGTTTGACAAAAAATGTTTTTTTAAAAAGGATTAAAAACAAAACACACACAAGTTAACGTAACATCTAAAAAACATACATCATGGGAAGCTTTTCGGATTCGTGTGGCCTCCTTTGTCAACCTCAAAGGATGTTTTTTAGATGTTATGTTAACTTGTGTGTGTTTTGTTTTTAATCCTTTTTAAAAAATGTCTTTTTAACACACGTAAACTCTGAAAACAACAAAAAATGTTTATGTTAGTGTGCCCTACCACCCCAAAGTTTTCGAATCACCCAGATTAAAGCTGTTCTAAGTAAGATTCCTGTGTATCTTAGTCACTTTTAAATAGATTTTAAAATAAACATATTTTTAAGTCGAAATGAATGTCAATTATAAAGTTTGCTAAGTATACTACTTGCAAATATTTCGACATCTCTTAATTGCTTGTATTCAGTTAAATTCCTTCAGAGCTTGCTGTCGTTCTGATACTAACGCTCTATCAATCATGTCCGAGTATTAAGGAGTGTCTTATCACCGGGAAACTTAAGGAAAGAAGAAAAGTAATTATTTTATTGAATCAGTTTTTCGAGTATCTTATCAGCTTCAGATAAACGTTGTTTACCAAAATGTAAATCACACTGAGATAACAGGAAAACATCATTTCTCCGAATAATGTAACAATTCATAAATACATTTTACTCAGACAGTTCACTTGAGTGTGTGGTATCATAAAACATGAATGTTTTAACATAAAGGAATGATATTTATCAGCAGCAGAATTATTCACTTCCTGCTCCTTTCAATTCGACTTCTTTATTACTATTGCTTTCAAAACTAACTAATTTTTTAAAATTTAATTCGGATTTTTCTAAGTTAAAATGATTATTAATAGCAAAACATTACAATTCAGTCATGAAAGAAGAGCTTTTGATGACGTATTTCCTTATAGATTGATGTTTCCAAGACGTAACAGCGCCGTCTATTGCTAAAATCCGTAACTGAATCTTAGAAACATTACGAAAACATTCTGGTTTTTGTATTTTCTACAGTTACGAATACATAATAATAATTAAAAGTGAAAGAATTACAAACGTTCCACACAATGCCCCTTGCTAGGCTACTCAAAGTTTGTCCTTTCTTGGTCACGCTTATGCGATTACAAAACGATGCCATCTTGGACTGACTGCTCGGAGTTCAAGTTGATGACGTCGTGACTGGTGACGTTTGTTCCAGACAAAATCGATCGCTACGTAATGACCATATATGGCAAGCCTTTTTTTTTTTTTTTGAATACTACTATAGTTCATCATTTAAAACAATTAATATATTGTGTAGTTTCGTTTCATACCGCAGTTTGAAAGAGTTTTAAGATGTAAAATTTATCGTAATTTTCACTAAAAATCATAAGTGAGTGTCTATGTCACATTATTAAAAATAGCTGGTTTTATAATTATCACTACTTTATTTATGCCTTTCGACTAAATCTAGTTCGATTAGATTTTGATATCGAAACAATATCACCTCTGCAACAGTACTGTAAAGGAAGCAGAAAAATAATGATTCCATTGGCTCCAGATTGTGTAGTCAGGAACTTAATATTGTTTTCGCTGCAGTGAATGTATGTAAATATTTGGATGAAAGGTGCTGCAGAAACCAAGTTCACATCTGATAACCCTTATTTCAGCCTTGTGGGCATTGGAGATCGAGGAAATCTGGCTCAAAAGAGATAACTATTTCCAAACAGCTGTCTTAGTTTATCGAATAAAAGCTCTTGACCATTTCTATTTCGTATCAATGGACGAATGATCAGATTTTTCGGAATTTGCCACAAGGACTTAAATCACTGAATCGTCAACAGTCAGCTTGATCAACAACTTTATGTTTATAATGGATTACAGCAATATATAGAAAAGGCTATTTACTTCTAAAACTCTTTAGATCCTTCTATTTAAAAATTGTAAATGAATAAATAATAAAAATAAATCACTTCTCAAAGTTACAATGTGTGGTAGCATGAAATTAAATCACACTACAATATACAAACAAATACAAACGACAAATAATTAAAATATCGTCAACACAGTCCTGCTGTGAGTTTCTCTTAATTTCAAATACAAGCAATTCTATATTTAATTCTATATTCAGAATTGTTGATGTTTCTGTACGTTGCTGTTTGTGTTGAATACTGTAATTGTTTGAGATGATCCTGCGGAATTTCGTTGATGAAAATTTACTTTACAACGGAATATTTGAAATCCCGAAATGGTTTATATTAACAAATTTGATCTGCAGAATTACCGCAGGTCACCGAAATTCTATTTATCTGTAATTAAAGGAGTAATTGATTTCCTTAAATCTAATTTCTAGAAGTAATTAAGTAAGCAATTTCAATTAGACAACAGGAAATATTTGGGTTTAGAATATTGGCATGAAAGTTTTCAATATGTGAAAGAAGGAACTATAGCCAGAAAACAATAAGAAGACATCCATTTTATTGGTCTTTTTAAGAGATTCCGTGTCTGTATGTATATAACGGTCTCCACAGTCTAAACCGGGAGTCGGAGCCCCATGAGTCCTGCCGCGATGGATTTCCCCACGACCTGGGAAATTGGTAAAAAGCTCGACTTCCGGTTTTAGAAGGCCACTGACCAGGTCAGGAAAATGTTGGTAATTGAATCTACGCTATCTACACTGAATCGACTGTGCTGCGAAAGAATGTGATACCCTGTCTCCCATTGTGGTCACTGGCCATTCAGACTCGCCCGAATGGTGCAAAATGGGGTTTAGACATATAAGAAACGAACTCAATGCGGGCATCGCTTGAAATTGTATTTGACCCTCGAATTGCAACGAATGAATGAGGTTTGTGTGCCTGTCAAACGTTTAATAGATTGAACATGCTTGGACTTGTGTTTACTATAAAACTTGAATTGACTTAATTATTATGGATCTTGGGTTTTTATCGCTTACACTTCAAAATTAGAATGGCATGTTTATTTATTTATTTTATCAAAAAAAAAAAATGCATGTAAGGCTTGGACATCCGAGTATATGTTTAACTATGACTTTGATTTAGGAAATTTGAGAATTACACATGAAGAATTAAAAGTGTCCGTTAGAAGGTCCAAACGAGAATTTTTACATTACTCAATTTCGTTTTTAGGCCTGTGTATAAAAATGTTATTCTGAACGTTGAGCCAGAGAAAGCTGCAACGCTTGAAACTACTCATTATTAAATACATTTCGCTGTAGAAACAGCTGCTTATCTACTTCTAAATAATAATTGATGGTATTTTTTTTAAAATTAGATTAAAGTAAACAGAATCTTTCTCTTCTTTCAGTCTTGTCTAGGACTGAATTATTCACATCAACTAAAACGTCTTCAACTGTATCGATATCAAAAGATCTATCAAAATAATCAAAACCCTTAAAGAAAGCGATATTTTGAAATAAAAGTATTTGTTTTTTGGGTTTAAATGAATATTGATTGTGTATTTTATTGGTTGGTTGTTTTACATTTTCGCTGTAAGTAATTAATCCACTTCCTCCATGTCTTCTAATTGCTTCATTGTCTTTAAGTTTGCAAAATATATATTTATTAAAAACATAAGAAGAAACAATAATATAAACATGAAATTGTTCAATTCGTTCTAACCTAATTTTTAATTAATGGAATTTTCATCCGTTTTTATTATTTATGTTCAAAAGTTATTCGAAATATTTTGTTACTGGGAAAAGTGAGAAATATCCCCCACGTTGTTCCTCTGCAGTCCCTCTATTAAAAAGTTAAAAATAAACTTTAAATTTCAAATTAGCAAAAGAATGAAAGGGAGGTCTTTTCATTCTACCCTTTCTGGCGTCTGCATTTTGTAAAAGATAAAGTATTTCGTGGTTAGGCCTTTAGCTTTGGTTACTGTACTACGTGACAACAAAGAAAGCAAGTCATTACAAAAACATAACGAAGTGAAAAAGCAGATACTTTAAACCTCTTTGGTGATTTTAAGACAGGTCGTTAAAAAAAACCTAACTTAGCAATTTATATAGTTTTTGACTGTCATTAATGTAGTGATATTTCAACATAATGTTTATAAGACTAGCATAGTTTGAAGTAGCCATCGTTTTTTACATAAAGAACTAAATACATTTGTTTTATTTCATAATTATTATTCTTTTTTGAAAAGGAGATGTCCATTACTTCTTGTGTAGGAAAATAACAGTGGCTTCTTTTTTCTCCTGTCTGGCCGTCCGTCTATACATTAAGAATGGAACATTGCAGAGTTATGTGTAAACTCTAAAACCAGTTCGAATTGAGATAAAATAAAGTTAAAGCTATCTTCCCATTCTAAAAAATCACTTCGGGTTTTCAAAAATACTTTTATCAAAGAATCTTAAAATGCTTAAACTACAGGCATACGTTTGTTCATTAGAAGTTATAAAATGGTATTTTAAGAAAAAAATTCAGGCAGATGGAAATTAGGAAAACGTATTTCCAATTTCCATCTCTGTTATTTCAGAAGAACTTATGGAAGACAGCCTCATACGTTGAATGAAGGCGAGGCTGCGTTAGGCACAGGCTCTGTAGTGATGTAGTGAGATGGGCCCATAACCAAACTTAAAAAGCGATATACAAAATAGGAATTTAATGAAAATGAATAAGATTTTATATATTTGGTAAAATTAAAATTTTCTTTATTTTTAGTATCCAAAAGAAGCTTTGCAAAAATAGTATTGCACATCTACGTTCAAAATTAATGACTACAAGATTATTTTTTATAATTTTTTTTTTGTATTAGTTAAAGGCTTAAAATTCTCTTTACTGAAATCATTGATTAACTTTCTTTCTAAAAGAATCGTTACAGATAAATCCATTTCAGCAGATTGAAAACTCACAGCACTGCAACCATACAAACCTATTCAGTTACAAGGAGATAAACTGTTTCATGTAGCCGAGGACCAGAATTCTGGTCTATCAGTAGATGGTAGAAGTATACAAGGAATAGAGAATATTTAGTTCACTGTGGTCTTGGTTTCAACAGAGAAGATTGCGGAAGGGAATTACAACAACAACTGTAAAGTGACGAACAAAATATCTGAAATCGAGATTAGCTTCAAGGTTCTATTCAGAAAGTATAATTCTTCCGAAACACCAGTGAAGTTTGCGGAAGTAGATTCAAAGTTTCAATTTGAGATCTTTGTTCCATGTACGATTTAATAACGAGACTGAAAATTAAGAGTTGTTGAAATAATCACATAGAAATGCCCTGGTTTGGCATAACAGGGCTTTATTAGAAGAGAATCGAACAAAAACAGTATTAAAAGAGTGAAAAAAGCGTTGCAAATGACCATGGAGCCCAGAACACATTGCAAGCGTGAACGAAGGAAATCACGCAATGAATATCAAGACATAGAAAAAGACCAAGGAGAAGGCCATCAGATAGTCAGACGCTGAGAAAATATGGAGAAGGACAATAAGTGGAGCAGTGGTATTCACTCGCGAAACAACACACTTAATGATAGAAGTCTATTATTAAGTGATATTTCAGATATTAGGGGTGATCTTTTTGGACAAAAAAAAGCATCGTGACAGATGAAATAACGAAAAAGTATTATAAAGATGATATCAAAGTTTGTTTTAATCAAGAAAAATCAACTCCGTTTGTTCAGATATAACAATAATCACAGGATTCGAATTATATAAAATCAAATTATTTTTAATCAATGATATTCAATGAATTCGTCACAAATTAAGATCTAAGAATTCTTTTCAACATTATATTTGCAAATTGGATGAAATTATTTTTCATAAATCGGAAAATGTTATTTCAATGAAATAAGATATTTTAAATAATTTAAAAATATTGTATTTTTTTTAAAAGCAATTTTTGCGGCGTTCCATAATCTGTGTCTGATTACAGCCTTCACATGGAGTCAATTGCCTTGAAAACATGTTCTACAAATCACGAGAATTCAATTTCTAGGGAAAATTAATTGGATGATTGAACAATAACCTTCATTTCAGATGTCGGCTAATATACGTTTTCCTGTCTTTATTTTTTTCTTTGTGGTTGTTACTGTTGAATCCAGGCTTAGCTTCGATAATTTTGAACAGGACGAGATTGTAAACAACAAGGATAACACAAATTCGGCTTAGGTGAGATGCTCTTTTGTTTTCATATTTTACAATTATTTCATTTTGTTCTTCAATTATTTTGAGTAACATTCCTTTGGAAATCGATGAATTCTGTTTTATTTATTTGGTTTTCGAAATTTTCGAGCGTAAATTTGCCTAAGTAGGAGCTGCAGCAAATGTAGGTTAATAATTTGAGTGTGGATGATGCAGACGACATCCTTTGTCGACGTTCAGTATAAGGGCATCGAACTGAGCCCGCCTTTTCCTTTTCGTTTGATGGCCCGATGGTATTTGCTAAAAACGATTAATTAAAGTCGGAATTTGATCAGATATAATTACTGATTCGATATTTTTTGTTATTCTTTGTTGCCAATTTCAGTAGATGTTTTTAGCTTGAGCCTAATATTTATATTGCCTTTATTTATAAATCAGGAAATGTCGTAGAGGATCTTAGCGTCTTAAAAAAAAAACAAAGATTAGTAAATAACTATTCCTTACCGTGATTTCGTAGAGATTCAACGAAAACCATAAAAAAATAAATTTTGCTGTGCAATAACTTAACCAAAATTAAGTTGAAGTACACACTGTGAACTTTTGCTGAAGTAATACGTGTTTACAAGGAGGAATACGACAGTTCTCAAAGGATCTCCCCAAAGAAAGAGTTGGGATCACCGATCTGTAAAACTTTCATTAAAAGAAGACCATTTTCTTCTCTTTTTTTACAAATAATTCTTGTTGGAGTGTAATCACTTAATTAGGTCTCCGTTTGGGTAATCAATCAAACACTGCGCTCTTTAGCGCTCTAACGATATCGCTCAGAAAACAGAATTATGTCTATTCAGTAATGTCATTTCTACACAGCGGAGATGTACTTTTATGTAAAAAGCTAAAGTCCTTTGTGAGGCTGCAGTTGTCTGTCTTTGATGTTTCCGCAGCCTAGTGGTTTCTTTTTTTTTTTTCCTTCTCGTACATTTGTTTATGTGCTTTTCAAAATGGTACGGAGGTAGTTTCAACGCAAAGTTAGCATTTGATGCATCATTACGAAGCGTAATGGAAATGTGTTTAGATGGGAAGTCGAAAAGAACAGCGTAAATTTAGAAAATGAAATTGGTTAGGTAAAGTTTAATACGGATGGAAAAAGGGACAGAAATGAACGTATTAAAAGTTTTAATACCTTTACCTTTCTTACCATTTGGGAGATATTAAGTGTAATAAAACATCTTGGGGCGAGGAATTTAAAATGTCTGAATATTAGATGATTTGGGTTTTGAGTTACAAAAACATTTCGTAATTTCACCATTTCTAACCATTGTTTAACATTTTTTTTAAAAAAAGTTTTAATGAAAATGTGTGTTTTTAAAATAACAGTTCCTTCCTTTATTGACTGTTGACTTCTTACAAGCTTTTAAAACAATATTTTTTAGAATTTTTTTTTGATATAACAGATGTTTAAATTGTTCATATAATGTAGTGTAAACTTTACGATCGGAAACTTAACATTGTCGCTAATTTTCGAATTTCAGATTCCTTTTTTTTTTACAAATAGCTTCTCTCTCTCTCACTCTCTCTCTCTCTTTAAAACTAAAATGAATTGTATTGTTCTGTTTTTAGCGAACCATTTGGGAGCTATTGTGATAGCGACCAAAATCGGTAGCTAATGCGTTTGTCCTGTCCATCCGTCCGTGTCTGTTCTCCCCCTAACAACTCCCGAACGGAAGGTCGGATCGACAAACAGACTTCACCATAGTGTTCAGAGGCTCAAACACCGAAAGAATGGGGTATTTTCGGGGGCCAAGGTGCCCCCCCATCCCACCCCACCAATGTTCGAGATATTTGGCATTGTTTTCATTGGATTTCTGCTATTAGCTTAAATGTTAGAAATGCAACCATCTCATATAGTTGTCAGCTATAGCTTGATGCTTGATGTCTCGGACTCATATGCTCAAGGTTGTAGGTTTGAATCCCTATATTGACTTTTCTTTTTTTTCTTATTTTCCTAACTTTTTTTATTTTTTTCCTTTTTTATTTTTCCTTACAGTATTGTACTTCCTTTATTATTATTATTTTTAATTTTTTTTTTTGGTTATTAAAGGTCGCCCTTCAATTTATGCTTTTTCACACAATTATATTCATTTGTGTTATAATATTTACAAAGTCTTATTGAATTAGAGCTTAGATCCAAAAATTTCAAAGAAAGCTAAGAATAGCTGAAAGGTTAAACCACAGGGGATTCTCTAAAAGGAATTTTGAAAGTTTACTCTTAAAAAGTTTCAATTTTAGCAGCAACTTTGAATTACAGCGCTGTACGCCACGAAACAAATGCAAAATCGAACTTAAATAATATCGAGCATCTTCTCCTATTGATTGCAACACTAAGAGTAGAGTTCTTTTACTTTGTTTGGCCTCCCCGAGTTACTTGGGCGACGCGAAAACTCCAAAGGGATCAGATGGAGAAGCCAATCTTTGGCTGCTGTGAGATACATTGGAGCGCTTATTTCTGACTCAGAATCCTTTGTTCTGATGGGGGATATTTTATTCATGGCTAAGGGAGTAGCCATCTTGACGAAGTCCATATAGTGGGTGGGTGGGGGACGAACCCGGGACGTCGACCGGATATAGGTCCTTTACTGATTTGTACAGAAGGTAAACACGGACTGGCGGTGGAAGAGAGGTTTTAGTAATGGGTTTTGAGAGAGGAGGACTCGTCACGAACACCTTAAAAGCACCGTTTATGTAGGAAGAGTCAATATTTGATGGGAGTTGAAGCCTGGAATGACAGCACGCACCACGATCGCCCATCTTAGGAAAATTGAATTTCTAAGATGATATATGATAGTAAGCCTGCATTGTTATACAACAAAAACAAAAAAAAAATACATGTAGCCAATTTTCTTTATGCAAAAAAAATAATAATATCACAAACTTTTGTTATACAATGGCTTAAAAGAAAAGTTTAACAAATTTCATAATATATTTACAAATCCCGCATATATGGAAACAGTATGATAATATTGATATGCATTTTATTAGCATTAATTACTATATATATAGTTCGTATTATTATTTTATTTTTTGTGATTCTTTGGCAGGCTTGATATCAATATCCCCAATTAAAAAAGAAGAAAAAAATTTTTTTTTTCCTTCTTAACTAGCAAATCTGGGATCACGTAATCTTGGATTCTGAAATAATTTTCTCACAACCCGCGAGTGCATCTCGGAGACCTCATGTTTGATCGTAAATCACGTGACCTGATGATTTTCAATGAAAATGTGAGCACCTCGACACAGTCTCGGAGACCTGGGATGTCTCGGGACGTCCCGGAACAGTCCGGTTAACCTACGTAGATAAACATGAAAATGTGGGCATCCTCAATACTATGCCTAACATTTGCCACCTTATTTGTATTTCTGAGTTTTATGGTTTCGGAGGAGATAGGGTCAGAAAAAATTCAACTTTTCTTTTATATATAATTGAATGTTGAATCCTATCTCTATTAGAAGGAAACAACTAAGGAACTGAACAAATCTATTGTAAAGCAAAAAGCATCTATTATAAATCGGCCCATAATCAAGAAAGCATTGAAAGGTGATCGCTTCGTTTCAGGGCCTGAAATCCATGTATTTCTTTTGACAGCCTTCTACGAGCGCAATTTCCTTTGAAAACAATGGAACTAATATCTTAATGCTGAAGGTTTTATTATTACTATTGTAATTATTCTTATTAGTAAATTAAATGTAATAAAATAAAAAGAAGGTGTCCACTGAACAAGTAAAAGCGACTACGAATGAAACAAAAATTAGTTTTGTGAATTGTTTTATTAATTCAAAGCCACTCTTTAGCAGCTAAATAAAGAAAAACAAAAATACAGTATATATATTTCAAATTCCCTTCCTTCCATTCAGATAAATTATGAGGAGTTTGATTATAAAAGAAAGAAACAAAAGTATCAAAAGAATTTTAATTCCTTTCTCGTTTAGTCCTGATTCGTTCAGATGGGCGAATCTGGCTGATAAGCCTTGAAAAAAAAAAATCGCACCTTCAGTGATGCGAAACTTTATTTATCAGTAATTTTAACAGTTTTTATTATTACCTTTCAATTGATAAATTACCTAAATTTATTTGTTTTTATTCATTTTTACTTCCACATTCAATGGTAAGATTATGTAGTGTAGTATGACATACGATCATTCTAATATCAGTAGCGCTTAAAAACTAGAGATTGATCATTGATAAACCCTAGATATAAAGAGAACATAAATTATGGATTTGAAAAGAAACGGATAAATATCAATGAAGAGCAAAAAAATGTTGAAAAGATTAATTCGAAAAGTCGTATTTGATAAGTAAAAAAAAAAATGATAATAAATCCTTGCGAATATTCAGAAGATCTTTTCTTTCTTTCTTTCTTTCTTTCTTTCTTTCTTTCTTTCTTTCTTTCTTTATTTATTTATTTATTTTTGTGTTTCTTCCGTTTTCTGAACCTATTTATTGCTTGAAGTGGGGTAATAGATTTGTTCACATGCTCACCAGTGAGGGCGCCGCTATGACCACCTTCATGGCGGTGTTGGCCACCTGTTGAACCATATTTAATTAATCCTTTCCCGGTGCCTCAGCGGTGAGATTGATGGCTTAGGCGTTTGGGGGGGCGTTGAGATTTTATGATTATTACTCTGAAGGAGTTCGCACCAAATAAAGTTTTGTGGCTCATCAAAATTTCTCATCAGAAGTCCTTAGAAAATTAATTCTTTTGTTAATGGTCACAATAAAAAATCTCTAATCGCTTTAAACGAAAACAGTTAATTCTTTTTGACTGCTTTCTTGTATCATATTTTGTTGAAAGAATGTAATAATATCTTGCAACTAAATACCTAAAGCTTTACCGTATTGTTTAACATCGATTTTTACATGGAGTTTTATTGTTGTTCTTTTAAACAATCATAATTAAAGGTTAATTTTTTTCTCGGAAGGACTTTGTTCTTTTTCCTGACTTAATCTCGTCTAAAGCACCGTAAATACTGCTTCTCTAAGCACTTTCAGTCCATAAAGTCAACAATGAAGAATCATTGAAACTTTATAAGAGATAGCACAGCACTAACAGTAGCAGTTTTTAACCGACTCCGATACTGGAACAGATTAGATTCTAAGCTATCATTTTAGAAGCGGATTCCGACTAAAAAAAAAAAGGAACTTATTAAACAGAAAAATCAACCAAAAAATAGTTAATGATCGCTGATACTAATTGGCACTAGTACAAAAAATGGCGCCAATTTGCAAATAGCCCTTTACCTTTATATTTTGTTTAGTAGATTCACAATCTGAGCAATGATGGACTGACGTATCCATACTCTCATCGTCTCGTTGTATATAAATAGAAATTCGCGAACAGATTGACTGCGAAGTCATAAGTTATCTAAGTATTATAATGAAACAATATTCCAGCTTTATAGTTGTTATGAAATCTAGATGAAACATGTAAGTAAACAATGTGATCTTATGGTTTCATTTCCTTCTATTGAAATCTCTTCTGAGATCATAAAATTAACGAATATAATATATTTTAATAAGTAATTAATCATTGTTTGAAGATAAATGTATAAATTTGCCCAAAACTTGAAATCCAACTCGTACGTCGAGTATAAAATTCATATCAGGATTTAGAATTCCGTACAACTTCGAGATTGGCTTCATTATTTCGTATTACTTTAGAAGATTTTTAAAATAATTGATTATAAAAGGTTAAATTTAATCTTGTTGTTTATTTATTGTTGAATATTGCATTTGCCGTGATATCATGGATCCAATTTAAACTAGCTACTATTTTTTTTTTCCCATGTTTATTTACGTTTGAATCTCCCTGAAAAGGCTACAGAGAACAAAAGCCTGTTAATGTACAGGTATGAGTTTCACATTCTGGAACATTCCTAAAAAGAATAATTGTTACTATTATGAAATTGGAGCACTTGTTGCATCTGCTTGTGTTGATGCCTTCGGATGAGTTTCTTTTCATTCTCTCATTAAGGCGTTGTGACATTTGCTCTTTATGCTTTCATGCGAACAAAAGAACAGCAAAGGAACAAAAACCAAATAATAGGAATACTATTAAAAACCATAAATAATGTTCGATAATTTATATTGAAAAAAATCCAATCATAACAAATAAAAACATTAAATAAAATAATTAAAACATTAAGAAAACTTTTAAAAACCACGTATGTATTATATAATGATTAAAATATGTAAGAATTATGTATGTATAACAGAAGTAGTTGTGTGTGTGTATATGCCGCCGCCTAGCGGTTGCTCTCGGTAGTAGACGCACGGAAGGACGTATTGCCTTGGCGGAATAAATTAATGTATCAGTATATTATTTGACAGTATACTGTCCGACATAAGCAAGTGCGCAAAATTTGTAGATGATTGACCAATGGGAAATGAGTTATGTGATTACAAGATTTGATCCGTTGTGCTATTGCAGATAAATAGAAATTTGTGAAAAAAAAAGAAGGATTTTTGTTGTACACGAAACTGTTAGAAAGTCTGTGTTTCGAGAAATGTTCGTATGTGATTCGTACAATAAATCGCTCATCAGTTATTTGAGATTTAGTCAGTACTTTTAAAAACCCTTTATTCTCCGTCACAAAAAGTAAATCAACTTTAGTAAATGATGTTTGTTTGTTTTTTCTTTTTTTTTCTCCTTTAATCCTAATATTCCTTAAATTCATGAAGATCTTCACTAATGTCCTCTAATGTTCACTAACGTTTTCTTAAATTTAAGAATAATAATAATAAATAAAAATAGTTTTCCAAAGAATAATAATATAAAAATAAAAATCAAGGAATTTTTAAAAAGCAAGCAGACTTCCTCCCTAATTGCATGGTTGTCTTTTAGTCTATTTGCAGAATAACTTGATGACAAATTAAAAGACGTATTAAAGCAAAGTTTCTTTAAAGCTTGTTTTTAATCTTTTTGGGACGATGTTCTTCGTTGCTCATTAACTGGAAAAAAAAATATTGTACGTAACTTCCTTACATTGATTAAAAAAAAATGACAAACTTTAGCAATTTTTTTTCTTTTTCTTTCCTTCTTCCTCCTGATAATGGTTTTTCCTTTTTCTAATGATGGCAGATATCATTAATTTCGTTGCATTGGGAAACTAAAAACCAATTAAATTGGTTGCTTTTCTTGATTCAGTTTGGCTTTTGCGAGCGGAAAAATGATTCCAGATTACAATTACGTTCTCTGCCATCTTAAGATCTTCGTTTTATTCTTTTATTGCTGAATATAACAATATTCGAGTACAAGCACATCCGTTTGTTTTCCGTTTAACTTTTGATTGCAAGTAGTGCATTCTAATGTAAATACATACAGGGTGTCTCGGAAATGGTAGACAAAGCGAAGAGATACGGGTTTCAAAGGTCGTTTTGAGTCGAAAATGTTCTATGGAATTTTGTTGTTTTAGAGTTAGGAAATGAATGGTTTGGGAATGGTCCCTAATCAAAGAAAGCTCAGTTCACATTAGGAAGTGTAAGTAAATAAGGCATTTCCTAGCTCTAAAACTACGGCCATACAACAAAAGGTCATAGAACATTTTCGACTCAAAATGACCTTTGGAACCCGTATATCTTCGCTTAGTCTACCATTTTCGAAACACCCTTTATAAATACATGAGCCTAGCTCACATAAGGGACTGGTATCAATTGTTGCTGTTTGTGTCTGTGAACTGGGGAATTGGTTTCCATCTGTAGTCAGAGAATTCTCCTTTGTCTAGTTCTCTTCCATAGGGGTTACAGGTTCACCTAATTCTGTATGAAACCGACGCCTACTTTGTTTCCCGCGGTTTAAGAGGACGGGCAATGTCCTGGAATCTCTCTGACTTCCAAATGTTCTGTTAGAAAACTCATCACAGGAACTTCTATGCTGCCCATCCTCATGTCACGATATGGACGTGATGCTGGAACCTTTAACCTATCTACAACATGCAGTGTTTCATCTGATGTTAGGGCTACCTTCTGGTTTGAGATAAACCAAGCCTTCAAAGTAATAGTTTACTAAACAGAACCTTTGTTATTAGAAAATAAAAATGGTTAAGAAGAAAGGTAAAGTTTATGAAAGAAATAATAAAAAAAAGATAAATTTATTAGGAAATAAGAAAGAAAAATGATAAGTTTTTATATATTTTTGAGGGGGCGAGATACTAATTAATTGGAAACGTGAACGGCATAGTGAGTGTATGCTATTGATCATTGTCATTAGATGCGGTTTTTTAAAATTTGTGCAATTCCTGCAATGTATAAATGACTTAAAGAACCAGAACATTTTATGTTCAGACAGGGTTACCATATCAAAGTCAGGGCCCAGGAATCAAATGCAATAAAGGGCCCCTCCCACATTTTGGTCAAAATCTATATTCTTAGCCAAAAAATATCGCCAAAACATCACACGATTTCGTATTTCTCCCTTTTAAACATGCCCCTCTCACAGTTATTAACTTTATTTCTTTAAATTAATTTAACAAGAACATCTACTTTTTCCAGCTCAACCCAAAAGTTTAGAAGTGAAGTTAGAAAAAAAAAATCGCTCTATGCAAATGAATGGAGAATAGCTCCATTTAAAATGTAGCTTTAATTATTATAAAAAAGTCTAGAAGTGATAGGCTAATTCATAGCCCTCTGCAGAAGGACCAACTGGTCTTATGAGGGCCCTATATGAATACAAGGTCATCGAAGCAATTCTTAATTTCTAAATAATTCGAATTGTATATTATCCGAAAGTTATTTAAAATAAGTCATTCTATTACTGAAATTAATTGACACGAAGGCTATTTAAAGAGATCCTAGAACAGCTGTTTCGCGCTCTTTGGCGATCATCAGCTAGGAGCAGTCACCTGTAAACAACGAGGTCTCGGTACTGAGGCTATTGTAAGAAATAGCTGTTCTAGAATGTCACTTAGTAAACATGTGGTCGCACCCATTTTTGTTTATTAATAATTCAATGTTTAATATTAATACAAAGGACCAAACACACAAAAACAATAGAGATAGAAATAATAAATAACTTCATTACATGTTGCAAAGATACTCTTCCTTCGTCGTCAGATGTTAATGTTTATACACACAGAATGGATAATAATAATTCAATGTTTAGATTGAATTTTCATTATTGAAAACAATGTTTTACAGTATTTATGGCAATGCAGCTAAAGCAATTTTTTTTGTCATATAAAAATACCATTCCTTTTTCAATATAATTAGAAAATTGCAATACCCCCTCCCCCCCTCCTCCTCACTAATTTTAAATTGATAAATTACTCGTTGATCATAATCAAAGGATTAAATTTATTAAGATCAACCTTTTTTTGTTGTTGTGTGCTTAATTGTCGTTAACTGATAAATTCAGTTTTTGAGTGTTTAGATTTTAAAGAGGGTCGTAGATGAATGTCTCTTCTTGAAACTTGATATGCCTGTTTTCTAGATAAGGAGAAAATGGAACTTTTGTGCTTAAAAACTTTTTCATATGCGTCCTGTCGAGAAATTTAGGTGTGAAAAATAGAAAAAAAAATATAAATAAATAAACCAGAAAACCATTAGCTGCGAAATAGTGAAGTTTCCCTTTTAATGTCTTAACAATGCAAATTCGGTTAGTGCACATGCTTTGAAATAATTAACATTAATTTCACTTAAAGTGTCCCACTACAATCCCGTGTGGCCCTTGGGGGGGGGGGGGCAAGGCTCCCGGCGTTCCGTGACCAAAGAGACTTGAGTTGAGATCGGGAGGTCAGCCCGACGCCTTTAACTCCCGGGAAAAAAAACAAAAAACAAACAAACCTGGTATCCATTCTACAGAGGGCTGGGTAGACCCTGGGGTCCGTTTGGAGGAGAATGGAGCGTGGAAAAATCCCCGCCCAAGCTGCGGATCGAACTTGCCATCTTCATCCGCAGCCAAGCGCCCCTTACCCACTCGGCTACCGGACCCTTAATTAACATTAATTGGAATGAGAAATCTTAAATTTAACGAAGTAAGTAATTTTCAGGAAAAAAAAAAATGGAGATTCTGTTTGCATTCGAAAATCTTGAATAAATTTACTTGTACACGAATACTTTGTTTTGTAATGTCGTGAAATGCAAAGAGAAATACAAAAGACACTAAATTCAGGAAGATAAGGTTCTAGGTCTTTAATAGCAGTAATAAGAACTTGGAAAAAAAAAACTTTATCTGTAAATTACATTTCAATATGTTTCGCAAAATATACTTCAAAATATATGTGACAAATGTACAAGCAAACGAAGGTTGATGATTCAGTGGAAGCGAACAGTCGTGTTTGATGGCACGTGTCATTCCTTCCTTTCCATGATGGTTATTTATTTAATACTTCCGTCTGCATGTTGAATTTTGCAAATTTGGAAGTCCATCACAGTAAGTAAAATTATCATGAACAGTTGATATTCCTCAGTTTCAAAAAAAAATGTATTTTTGAAACTTATAGTAAAGTTATTTCCTGATTCATCTGGTGATGATAAGTTGGATACGACAGACACATAGGAGCAATTGTGTGCTCGTGTCCTCAGTCAATTATTAATAAGTATTCCGGTTGTCGTGCGAGGAATACTTAGAATATTAATCATTTGCCTTCGATTGATGTAAATGGAACCCGCCCTCGCAATTATCACCATGCCTGTGCTTCCATATAAACCTCCGAACGAATTCCAAATGGCATCAATGAGCATTCGGCAATGACAAGCATCTCAATAATGAAAACTAAATGATATAACAAATCTGCCGAAATAACGCTGTAATGTCCAGACTCGACTGTGGGCTGCATTCTGTGGTTATTGATTATGGTAACGAAATTATAGGTAAACAATAAGGAAATATTTTGAAAGGAATTAATATTTTAACGCGCAAGATATTGATTTACATTGAAAAGATCTTGATGCTGATTGAAATCTTTCGGTAAGTTGAAGATAACGGGAAATCCAGCGAAAAAAAATGAAAATACAGAATGTGATATAGAATGAAGAAAATATTCTATCCTATTAATATTTCAATGGTTTCCGACTCCATGATGTTAACAATGACATCCCACGAGCAGCTATAGTAGAGGAACCGATCAAAATATTCGTAAATAGATTGCAAGACCATTAGTTCTCGAGTTTGTTCGAAATCGTGGAAACACCTTCTGCATTTCGGCAAAGTATTTTGTATAATGTAGAGATGTTTAAAAAAGAAAGCACAGGTTTCATGTTTATTGTGATAAATGAATGGTAAATGGCTTTTAGAAATGATTTAAGGACACACATGTCCTATGGACATTTTCTTTAAAACGTAACAGATTCAACAAAATGCTGACTACGAAAGGGTACAAAGAAACTAAAAATATTTCCATGAGCTGTCACAGGGGAGAGTCTGGGACGGCCGTTTCGTCCTCTTTAGGATTCATCAGCAAGACAAACTCTACCGATGTCAGACTCAGAAGGTGCGAACATATAAGAATCCCACTGTCACTCCCGGCAGCGGGTCCTGCATTCGGCTACGCTCAAAAGGAATTTGTCTAAAGCATAAAATAAAGCTTTTAAGCTAACCTGTTTTGGCAATAACAAATTTTACGTGCCTAATAATTCAACAAAATGGTAACTACGGAATCGGTGGAGTTGGTCTGACTGATGAGTCCTAAAGAGGACGAAACGGCCGTCCCCAGTGACAGCTCGATTTGCGAAATCTTTTGAGTTCCTTTGTGCCTTCCGTTTTGTTTAATTTGTAAGGCACAATATTTGTTGTTGCTTAAATTTGTTAGTTTTAAAAGCTTTGTTTTATGCTTTAGACACATTCCTTTTGAGCGAAGCGGAACGCAGAACAAGGATTTGACATTTTTTCTATTATTGAGTATTTTTGGTTGAGTTTTGCTTTTGTGGGGTCTCGCTACCTGGAGCGAGAGTGGATTCTTATATGTTCGCACCTTCTGAGTTTGTCATCGGTGGAGTTTGTCTGGCTGATGAGTCCTAAAGAGGACGAAACGGCCGTCCCAGTCTCTCCCCGGAGGTACGAAATCTTTTTAGTTCCTTTGTGCTTTCCGTAGTTATCACTTTGATGAGTTACCGAACACGTAAAATTTGTTATTATCGAAACAGATTCCTTTTGTCTCAACAAAAGAACAATTTAAAAATAAAGATTCTGTTCTGATAAAAGATGCTGTGAAACAAATCTCATTTTAAAAGGCATTTTTAGAAAAGAACTGAAACCATTCAAAAATCAAAATTAAACCCTAAATAATTAAGAATCGAAGTTTTTCTGGCTGTTCGAAGCAGAAAGGGTTTAAATAAATTAAAAATAAAATTCCTCGAATTTGTAAGCAGTGGTAATCTACTAATGAATTTTAACTAAATAATGTGCATTTAAAAATTCGACATATGTATGCTTAGGAATTTAATATAATGTCTAACAGATGGATGTTGACGATCACTTTGCGCGAGAATTACGAAAAATACGAGATCTCGCCATTAGCCTCTTCAGCAGGTCTCAAGGAATCTAGTATTTTTAATGTCTGTCACTAGGAAAATGCTACATAATGAATTTATTGTTTGTTTATTGACTGTTTTCAATTTATTAAAACTATTAAAATGTAGTAAGTCTCATGCATTTCCCCGTATTATAATTTATTTAAATATTTCAATATTTTGTGAGAAGACATGGATAGAGACTATTCTCGCGTAAATTACGTGAAATCACGAAAATACGGGATCGTCAACATCCATCTGTTAGACATTAAGATAAACAAAGCATTTAACTATATTAATCAATGTTGTTTACTGTCTGAACTAAGATATTTTCGAGTGTGATATCAAATGCATTGCCAGTAAATATTTTTTTTTTCTTTTTTTATTATTATTATTATAAATTATATCTTGCAGTAGCACAGGAGGTGCTTGTCAATCTACCTCTTACTGACGCGTTAATTATTAAGTGTGTTTTTCCATTGATAGCTTAGTCTCTCTCCTTTTCAGATGTTTAGTTTGTGGATTTTCTTGTCACTTCATTCTGTCACTGTCTAACACAGGTAGGGATCGTTGGATTCGTTGGTCCCACGAGATCTCGTGCTGAATTCTCATTCTTTTTAGACTTTTTTGTTGTCATGAATAGGCCAATTGAACGCATGGGAGGCTGCCTTAATTCACAAGCACACCCAAATGCGCAGAACGCACACACATACACACACACTCTAATACCTTGTTGAAATGAAAACGACGTCTCAGGTGTGTAATGAGATGGAGAAATTTCATTTATTCATTTATCAGTTCAATTTTTATTATTAATAAAAACCTTTTCTTTTTAACCGCATACAATGTCACGCGAATTTAATATTAGCTGTTATTCGTACTGTATATTTTAACGTATTTTCTGTTTGTATTTCATCATTGTAGTCTGAGTTTAAGAAACACTTAATTATTAAATTATATTGTTCTTTTATTACACTCACCTGGAAAAGGAGCATAGATTTAGTCTAACGACACAATTTAGTTTGTAAGGAGTTAATCGCAAAATCCCGCCCAAAATACTTTGCCCTTAAATCGCAGTAATCGGGTAGGCCTAATTCAAAATTACTTATCTTACTAGGCTGAAATTTTATGGTAGGTAAATGGTGCTATTGATTTTGGTAGGAGCTGCACTTAGTTTGCTTAAAGAGAGATTTATCATTATAAATAAAAAGTAATTACACAGAAAACCCTAAGTTGACTGCTGGTAAACTTAGATTAAATCATTCCTTTTGTATCTACGTTGATGTAGCCAGGCGGGTATTCGAAACATGGATTCAGCTTTGATCATTATTATCTATCTTCAGTTCACTGTTTAGTTCAACATTGTTGAAAATATCTAACAAAACAAAATGATAACCAAGAACAGTACCAGAATAAATAAATCGCCTTTCTGATTCGATTATCGGGAAGGAATCGGGAACGGCCGTTTCGTCCTACAGGGGACTCATCAGCCCGATCTCCGCCTTCTCCGATTGTTGAAAATGCTTTGTCTTAATATTGTCTCCAAAGAGACAAAGAAAAAAAATGAGCAATTAAAAACTGTGAGAAAAATAAAACATTTAACAACAATGCATTAGATGTTTTAGCCCCAAAATACTTAGGGTGTTTATTCGAATAATTTGGGCTTCGCTGGAAATGAGTATTTAAGAATGAGCATTGTAAGGTGATTTCATACTGTCATCTGAAGATCAGTATCACTTTCTTCAGTTTATAAAACCGAAATTATTATGATATTCCAAAAGTAATTGGTGTTATATAATGTCTAAAATTATACAAATAATATACATTTCTTATGCAAAATTTTAATGTATGAAAGGGGGAATTTAATCTACTTTAACGTCTAATACTACTTAAGATTAAGAGGTCAAAATCAAACATTAATTTTTATTTTTTTACTGTTTGAATTTTAAAGTTTCGTTCGACAAAGGATGTGCGAGGGAGGGACTGTTTAAGCGCCATTAACACTGATTTGCAGCTGAAATATAATTACATGGATATAAGCATTATTCGTCCTCAGTCGAAATTTACAGACAGCTTATGTTGCTACTGATTCGGAATCTTCCTCTCGTAATAATTTATTACTTGCAAAACAGCTGGATTAAGATGTTGGCTGAATAATAAGCCTAGACGTCGTAGTAAAGTGAGACAAGAGATAGACACTGATTGGAAACGATTGGATCCCAATGACATTTTCGCATTGTAAATATTGGGAAGCTGAGGATTGGTGAGCGAAGAAAGATTAGGGACATAGCCCTGCTATTCGACATTTGAATGGTTTTGTAAAAGTTTCAATAAATCGCCCGTAAGTTTATCATTTATTTTTTTTGTATCAGATGTTTTTATTACATACTTTAATGTCCTAAAACAGATAAATGGTTGATAAACGCGTGTTGGTGGTTTTGATATTAAACCTTCTGTTTCCATTGAATTTCCCGTGAAATCACAGCAAATGGTGCTGCAACATTCACTCGAATCACATGAGAGAACTTCTATCAATTACACAGCTTGCGAAAGAATTCAAAACATTGTAAATATTTAATGGAGTGATTTTACTATTTCAGTTGTGGAACTTTTTAAAATTCAAGCCACAACAAATGCATTTTGAATGTTTACGGCCTCTTCAAAGTACAAAACAAATTAAATTTTCATCATTCAAAAGCACTGCAGTGTTCAAAAGCACTTGACCAAATTGCTTGGCTAAGATTACAAGGGCAGTTTAAAGGTTTTCACAAGGCGTGTTTCTTACATTTTCCTCCTATGTTGGAAACCGTTTACTTGTATTTGTTAAATGAAATCCTCGCTTACTTCGTGTTGATCAATTCGTAAACTTACTATTGCTACAAAACTATTACTATTAATTAATACTGTACAATAAACTCGGGAAAAATATCATGATATTCTAAGTCAAGATTAACTTTATGTACTACGACAAAATGTGTTGCCAAGTGTCCACATAAACATTTTTGCTTTTAAATTACGTAATGTAAGTCAGTTATTACTGTAGAGATTTATTTACTACTCAAAATTGTTGCTTTACTCTATAACAAATATTAAAATAAGGTTGTTCTTTAGGTAAATAGATTATTTTAGGTTTGCACCTGTTTTTTGAAAAGCCTCTAGGTGTTTACTTCTGAATTTTTTGATTTTTAATACAGAATATTTGGTAGAAACATGTAAAAACTAGTGTTTTGCGAATTCAGCTAGAATTATCAATAATAAAAATGATTTATCCAGTTTTATTTAACAGATTTTACTAATTGTGGCAAGAATCATTTTTGTAGTCGTGATAGTAACTTAATAATCAATCATTAAATAAATGAAATATATCAGGAAATACATTTCTTTTTATATCTTCTTAACGTCGATTTGACAAATAAATCTAAAGAAACTAGTGCACTATACAAAAAGATATGGAACGACAGTGGTAGATCAGCATTTCTTTTTGTTTTATTAGTATCTTTCGAAGGAAAGGTAGGCTTACAAGATCATCGTACGCCTCCCTCTTATTACTTTTGAACCATTGAACACATTTTCTTGAAACTTAGCAAACACTTCCTGGACAGCCTCTTCTTTGTTCTTGAAAATGTTTCCTTTTGACAAATTCAATATGAAATATCGGCTTCTGGAGATTTAATTTGAAACTGCAAATAAAGGGATTTGAAAATAGCCACAATAAAACTTACAACTCCTTTGCTTGACATTCTATATTTCGTCCTTATGATAGGACTTCTTCAGGATTCTCAAATCTCAAATGATACAAAATATGATATAAATAAAAACATAAGAAAGAGAAAAACTTTCCTCTTCTTATTCAACATAAAATATAATAACAAAGTAAATCGTAACAAAATATAGAATGTCAAGCAAAGGAGTTGTAAGTTTCATTGTGTCTATTTTCTACATATGATAAGAAGAAATTTGAGAATTATGATAAAGGGATTTGAAATTCGATATTTCGGTAAAACATTTATAATTTATTAAAACACGATCTTAATAAAATAAAAAGTTCGATAATTTTTTTTTTAATTTTTAACAAAAAAACAAAAAAAAACAAAAACACGTGAATGTAATTTTGTGCTAAAGCATAAATCTAAGGGTAACCCATAATAATAAAAAAAATTGAAAGTAATAATAAAGAAAATGAAATACATTAACGTAAGGAACTTTTTTTTTTTAGAAAGGGAAGAAAATCTATAAAATGCACAAATTCGTTAGAATTGTTTGCTTTTCACGCTAGGTACCCACGGATTCTGAGCTCAATCATCGAAGCTAAATCTGGCTGATGAGTCCTAATAAGGACGAAACAGCTGTCCCAGATTGCTATCGATGATGGCTCAATGCGTGAAAAGCAAACAATTCTAACGAATTTGTGCATTTTATAGATTTTCTTCGCTTGTCATATTAAATTAATGCACGTTAACACCCGGACATTGAGAAAGAAAAAGAAGTAGATATACGGATTCGAACTGACATTCTTAGAGTATAAACTTTAAGCATCAAGCTGACAACTGAAACGAGATGGTTGCATTTCTAACATTTAAGCTAATAGCGGAAATCCAATGAAAACAATGAGAAATATCTTGAACATGGGAGTGGGGGGTGGGACGTTGGCCTCTGAAAATACACTATTCCTATGGTGTTTGAGCCTCTGAACACCATGGTGAAATCCGTTCGTCGATCCGACCTTCCGTTCGAGAGTTGTTAGGGGTGGACAGACACGGATGGACAGACGGACAGGAAAAAATCAATAGATCCCAAATAGAGGTCGCTAAAAATGGATTGGCGACCTCTCATAATAAGTTTAATACTTTTGATAATTTTTGAAAAGTTGACTGCAAAGTTGTTTTGGGAAATTTTTATTTTATATTATATTATTTAAATATCTAATAAATAAATAACAGTAAATAAAAGTATTTTATCCAGCGAATCGATTGAAATCAGTATATCCTATACTTTTGTGGTGCTGAAATTTTGTAATATTTTGGTAGCGTCAGGAACAATCGTTGGTTCGTTACACAACAGAACCGGAAAGCCTTTATAACATGTATTTTTTTTGATGTCATGAAGGATTTGGTCATCGTTTGAATGGTTCATTTGCTTGCAATCCATTTTCCCCTGGCAACATTTAGCATCGTTTAGGGAAAAGTGGCGTAGGTTGTATCCATTGTTTTGGGGCAGTGCCTTTTTAACCCCGCTTGATTAATTCCGTTGTCGGCTGAAGATCCTCTGTGGATTGTTGTTTTCCCCTGCAGGGATGCCACTGAATTACGTGCCAATCCGAGGGAGTTTGGTAAATGGTAGAAGAGGGAATTGGTGCCATGGCAGCCACTCCAAGTGCTTTCTCTTCGCACACCCATAAAGTCACCAACAGAAAAGAAAAAAAAAAGTGAACACTGTTTATGTTTCACGTTGGCTAATATTATATTTTTTTTTAACATTACAGAAAGGTATGTTGTCTTATAAAATGTAAAACAGCTTTACATCTTTTGAAGTGTTTTTTTGGCAGTAACGTCGTAGCTGTCTATGTGAGCTGGGAATTTGCTAAAATTATGAATGTAAAAATTGTAATAAGCCCCTAAACGAATTTGGAGTCTACTTTCCTCGAACTAATAAAGCAGATTAGAAAGGAACTACTTTTCTTAAAAATCTTTCTGATGATTTTATAATAAAATTTATCTTTAACATCACAAAACGAATTTTGGCAACTTCACTTAATTTTATTGCTTTGAATTTCTTTTGGGAGCTTACACAAATTTGAAAACATTTTTGACGTTTATTTTCTAGAAGTTTTTACTCTTGAAAATTTTATTTTTGAAGAAAGTACTGTATTTCAGATAAACACACTAAAAGGGTGAAACCAGTGTTTACAAGAGACATCTCAAAGCAGCTGTTGCACGCTTTAATTGACGATGACCAGTTGAGAGTAGTTACTTTAAACATAGGGTTCTCAAAAGGGCACCTCCACAAATCTAAACTAAAAGCAAAATACACATTAAAAGGAAATTCATTTGCTGTCCTCCGTTAGCCTCAATGAATTTTCTATGCGCATTTAAAGAAAGAAAAAACGCATAGAAAATTCATTGAGGCTGCCGGAGGACAGCGCAGGAATTTTCTTTATTTTATTTTTCATGTGTATTTTTGCTTTTAGTTTAGATTCGTGGAGATGCCATATTTTTTCCTATTCATTCAGATGATATTTTAATGAACTTGGAAGCACACATATATACAAAAACAGATATAGTTCACGATTTCATCTCGCCGCCCTTCTGAGTTGACGGAAAAGAGATTTTTTTTCAGATTTAAAGGACTTAAATTCAGTGGTTCAGAAGGTAATGAAAGAAGATGAAAACATGCAAAAAAGACTCCACAATCTCAAACAAAACAAACTGAAAAGAGAAAACCAAAATATTTTTGGTCCTTAATGATAATTCAGTCTAAATTACTGTTCAGAATGATTTCCTTCAGCTCAAAAGGAGGCTCCGAACAAATTATCGTATTTTCTTAATTATTTTTTGTAATTTTTTTTATATGAAAAAGTTTTTGAGTGAATTGGCTTAAAAGCTATATCATCATCTCAGCATTAGTGTTGAGAATTGGTTGGAACAAGTGTTTTTGGAATTTCTCCTTGTGGGTTGCTGCTCCTTTATTTGCTTTTCTTTTTTGACATTCATCATAATTCTTTTCCACAAGCATTGATAGGATGAAAATGAATTGGATCAGTTTTGAACAAACGGATAACCTGATTCAAATGATCAGCGGAAATAATAAGTTATAAATATGAATAACTTTTCCTTTGTTTTTGTGAAAACTAGCAAAGAAAAATAGCATAGGCAGATTCTGTAGAAGGAGTGGGACATGATATTGGTTGGATCCATGTCTGATGGATTTTTCCCACTCCGGGTGAGGTTTGCTCGATATTTCGGTCCGGTGCCTCAGGCCTTCTTCGGGAGATGTGTGTGTGTGTGTGCCAAGAAGACCACGAAAACAATCTATCCAAGAAACTAACAACGGAAGTTGTTAGATATGCGCCTGTCTTAATAAACATCTCCTGAAGAAGGCCCGAGGCACCAGACCGAAATATCGAGTCACCCCGGAGTGGGAAAATCTATCAAACAAGGATCTATCCAGTACAGAATAGGGATCCAATATTTTAAGGAAAGAAGTCTTTGAGTTCTATCAGGAGCTATGGCTCCTTTTTTCCCCAATTGTGATATATATCAGTTTGTTATAGTAAATAAATTGGAATTGAAATCTTGCTGGTTTTAATAACGAAAAGTGCATTGTAACTACTAATTTGCGAGAAAGTATATATTTTTAACACGTGTCTGGTTCAGCACATTTATAAAAATTGTGTAATTCATTCAATAGGATTAAAACTAAATAAACACACAAAAGCCAGATGCTTATGCTAATGCGTTCTTATTCCAAGGGGCTGTTCGTGGGATCATTAATTACCATGTGACAATAGGGGACCAGTTTGATTAATATTAATTGTGGAACATTCATAGAAGCAACTCTTTGAAGCCCAGAGAAAAATTGAATAATTGAAGTTTTATGAACCATCAATTCGATTAAAACGAAACACTTAACAAAAAAAAAAAAAAAATATAGCCACAAGTCATAGTTCAGATATTTTATTATTTATTTAATTGTTTTTAGAACGAAATAGATTTGCAATTTTACAAGAAGAAATAAATATATTAAGCAAATACTATCTTATACTATCAAAATATTATCGTTTCCATTATTTCTTTTTCTTTATCTCTACCATTCCTTCATTAAAAATAGACAAGAAGGAGAAGCTCGTGTAGACTGAGCCTATATCTTTGATGATGGTAATGGTGAAAAAGAACTTTGGAATTTTACAAATATTCACCACAAGATAACTTTTAAACGACTGCTGTCTTATCGTCAGAATATTTATTTCTTTTTAGTCTCTCTATTCGCAAAAAAGGACAACTTTTTGTCATTTTTTTTCAGTTGAATGGTGGGGACCCTCTTAACTTCACGCCTGTGGATTCTTTGTGGTTTTATATTTCGTGAAATAGTGTTTTTCTTTATTAAGAAAAAAACAAATGCTTACAAATCGTTCTGTTCATGAATTAGCTTTCACTAAAATAAGCTTAAAAATTCATGAGATGTATTTTATTATACGTGAATAATTGAGGAAAAACTAAAGGCCGTCTTCGGAAGCAACGATATCAAGTTTGAATAACATCAAGAAATGTTTGGGACGCATTAAGATAAATTTTTCTTCATTATGTAGAATTACTTGACTTACTGTCCTCCAAATGAAAGTTGGCCGGCGGAAGTTTGAACTGCGTAGCCCTTCCGATAGCTGATCAATTACGTTTTCCTGTCACAATGGACGATGGCGTCTGTTTTCACTGAGAAAGATATGTTGATATTAAAACTTCTCTCGACTATTTAGCATTATTTCAATACCAGTTGCTAACAATAAGTATTTATATAAATAAATAAATATATATTATTTATAAATGCAATGCTCTTTTGCAAAGTAACAAACGATTACCGTAATGGCGGCTTCCTGTCATAAAATCAGACGGAAGTGCCTGACCAGACTAATCGATCATACATGCGCAGATCTCACAAAAACAGGGCGGCCATCTCTCATTTGGAGGATAACAGAATTCGTTATGAAGCCAAGCAGCATAAGAGAATTAAAAAACAGGAGTCTAATAAGAATAATAATGATTTCTTAATACAATTAAAATTTAAATTACAGTAGAGCCCCGATTATCCGCGGAATTGGGTGGCAAGGGCTTCGCGGACAACGAAAATCGCGGATAACCCGAAAAAAGGCTAAAAATGAGGTGTAAACACGGAAAAAAATATTTCACCATTAAAAACTACGTTTTATTGTACAAAAAACATAATATGTAAAACTTTTAAAATATGTACAGTAAAGCAGAAACCTTTGCATCCACAAATTCCGAGAAGGCCTGTAGGATTACGATGCACAATAAACCTGTCAGTAATTTTCGACCTTCGCACTGTAGGGCCTACTGTACTTTCCCTGTTGTTGGCTTGGATTAAAATTGTTTTTGTTTTTTTGAGGTTCGTAATTAAAAAAATTTTTCGGGGAGCTAGTGTAGTGGAGAAGCGTGTGTAGCTGTTTATTTTACTGTTCGCCTTTTAAATTATTTTAAGATTTCTTTTTTTATCTAATATTTCTTTAATTCTTCAGTTTTAGCAATGAGACATTTCAGTGTTTCTAGCATTTCGTTTTCATTTTAAGGATCTATTATTAAAAAAAAAAAATTATTATTATTATTATTATGTTTCATTTGACGATAAATAAATTTATACTCGTTGCCTAGTCTACTATAAAAACCTTTTATTATAAATAAATCCTAATCTAAAATATTTTTGAATTTTAATGTATTTTTGTAGTACAGTACAATGTAGTTTATCTCATATTGCATTTTCGTGATAAACATTATCCTTTTGCATTTTCCAACAAGGAATATTTATCATTATGTTTCTATTCTTGTTGCCCGAGGATCTTCATCTTGTTTGTTTTTTTCTTAACCTCTTTGTATGACGTGGGTTGCTAGTGATGCAGAAAGTAGGGGATGAGTTTGTCCCCCTTCTGAAGGGGTGTTTAATTTGGCCTTGACGACACCATCGACCTTCACTTCTCCCAGATCCTTACCCCTTTTTAATATTCTCCTCGGGCCAAATAATGTTTTCCCCTGCCATGCGTCGCAGGTTTACGATCCAACGCTGGATGTTTTTGTAATTTTTAAAAGTCTTTTGTCACTGACAGGGAGAAGATGTTCCAGTTACGAAACAGAATACATTAGAATATTTGGTGATGCTCTCAACAGTGGAAGATAATTTTTTATTATTATATTATTACTGGAGGGATTTTTTTTGTTCTAAACACACAGAATTTGAAATTCATGTTGTGAAATGTTATCATGTTGTCCAGTTATCCTATATTGTGTCCTACAGTAACATCTCTTTGCAGGGACGATTCATTTTGGTATTTTTTCTTTTTTCTGCGGCAAGAAAATTCCCAAATAACTATCGTTAATGTTGTTATTCAAGATAATTAGAATGTACAGGGTATTTTGACATAAATCGAGAAATTAATATTTTTTATTTATTTATTTATTTATTTATTTTTTAGATAACCTTCTAGAATGAATTTTTGTCAGACTCGTATTAGATCATGTTTGGCAATGGCAATAATGTACTGTCTAACAGATGGATGTTGATGATCACGTTTGCATGAGAATTACGGAAAACACGAGATTTGACCATTAGCCTCTTCAGCAGGTCTCAAAGAAATTTCGTTTTTTCAATGTCTGGCACTAGGAAATTGCTACCTAATGAATTGTTTGTTTATTGACTGTTTTCAATTTACGAAAACTATATTAAAATGTAGTAAAAGTCTCATGCATTTCCCCGTATTATAATTCATTTAAATATTTCAATATTTTGTGAGAAGACATGGATAGAGGCTATTCTCGCGTAAATTACGTGAAATCACGAAAATACGAGATCGTCAAAATCCATCTGTTAGACTTTAGAGCATATTTTATGAATAATATCATTTTATCAGACAAGCTTTTATTTATTTCCTGTAAATATGTATGGAACCTTTTGACATACCCTATATACTAAAGTATTTAATAAGAGCACTTTGTGGATATCGGTCTGACTCTGCTTGGCCACAATTTCTTTCAATTACTTTTTACTTATGTAAATTCTGAAATTTAAGATTATCTATCCTTGTTGGTTTATCAAAACGAATATTTAATTCATTCAGGTAATAAAAATCACACAAACCTTGGTTAAGTAAGAAATATATTTAAAATAGAAAACAACGTTATTTATAACTTGAAATTGGCAATTGGAACTAGAATGGCCGAAACATTGTGTTATTTTAAATAAATTTCTTACTTAACCAAAGTTTGTGTGATTTTTTTTTTATTAACTGAATGAATTTTTATCTCTCACACATTAAATTGAATGTTTGAAAAATGTAAATATTGAAACCCTCGTTTCAATCTAAATCTTGTCAATAATCGAAGTGAAACCTACATAGTAGAGGTTATTTTCAGTTGGGGAAGTTGACGGGCAAGGGCGGTCCGCTGACACCTGGAATGGAAGGAAATACGTCCCACTATTTACCCAAGGTTTTTTTTTTTATTTTTTTTTTTCCACGTTGGAACTTACATCTCTTCTTTTTGGGTTGGAAGACTAGTCTAGAGCAGGGGTTCCAACCTGGGATACGGGGAAGAACGTTCGGGGTACGTGAAAAAAAACTGAGTAATGGCGGAAAAAGGCACATATGTCAAAAGTGTAAGATAAAAGTTGTCAAAATAATCCAACGCTAAGCTGAGGGTTTGTGTTGGTTTATTTGACCCTGAGAAAAGCCATCCCTCCCTAAACAGTGCTTTGCGACAATGTAAATATACACACATTGTTTGTTCAACTCATTATTTAAATCTCATTTGTTTTCCGTTACAACAGATAAAACTGACATAACAGCAAACCCACAATAATATTTTGGGTATAATTTATGAAAATGGATGTCAAGGGGTAGCAAGCGGGAACCGATGCTCTACAACCTTGGGATGGTAATTTTGATAATCGCCCTGAGCGCAAAAAAAAATCCCTTTCTGCGCAATTGAGAAATATGTCAATGAATTTCTTCTTTAAAAGTAGAATTTCTTCTCTACTTCTCTGTTGTTCTATTTCTGCAGAATGAGCTTCTGGGGCTTTAGAAACAGTCAAGGCGTGAATGGAAAATTGTGCAATCTCAGTATTTCTCTTTTTTTTCAGTTTCTGCACGTGAAACTCCCCCGTAAATATGCCAACCTAAGAATGAGTATTAATGAGGCACTGAATAATCAACCCAATCTCGAAACTTGAGTCGACAACAGCATGTAATTCCCTTGTACAAGATAAACAGTCAATTGTTACAGCTGTAATTATTGTTACGATTGTTTCGATTGTTATAGAGCAGGGCTGCAGGGGTGCACATCCCGCGGCCCACAGATACATTTGCTGCGACCCGATGTTAAACTTCAAATTAAGCCTTTACATTGCTACCAACAGATACACTGAAAAATGTCATAACTTGAAATAGGAACTGTCTCGGACTTTACTATTGGAATATTGGTAGGAAACACAACTAGCGCATTACTTGACAACTTGAAGTTGATGTAAATTATATTGATTATTAATTATTATTACAAATGGCTCTGCCAAATCATTAATTAGTAAGATATAGCAAGGGTTGGAGGATGGGACGCTGCAGTCCTCCATTAGAACTTTTATAGAAATGTTTGTCCTAAGGTTGTGAACCCCTGTTTTATTGTAATTGAAATAATTACAAAATAATTCGAATATGTAGCAGGAATGTAGCAAATTTTTAGCAGTTTATTCTAATAACGAAAGTAAAACGTTGGAAGCAACTAGTCTCAAAATAAAGTAAGCGAAAAGTTTTTCACCTTAAAAATCACAGTATAATTATTATTCCAGAGCGATATTCCTGCAATGTCAGAAATGCTTGAGGAATTCAAATGAAGATAAAGAATATACTTAGCTATTTTCAGAATTATTTCGAAATACATTTTTTGGCCTGTAAGGTTTTTTTTTTTTTGTATGTTTTTTGACGGAAGCACGTAATGCAGACGAGGAACTGTTCCAGTTGGGTTTGCCAAAGGGGAGAAGGTTAAGGACTGTGCCACCTACTTTCTGATGCAGAATCTCTTGCTGTGTTCTCGGGGGCCTCTCGCACGAACGCCGCCACACATTGTTGCATGTTTCTTCTCGCTCTTTCGAACTGGTTGAGATGTTGAATCGTGACAAATTTGGAAACTTGGGGGCGTTCGCTCAGTGTAGGAAACCCAGCGAAAATGACAGGTTACAGAATACGGGAGATCCTCCCGAAACAAGTTGAAAGAAATAATAACTGCGCAATAACATAACTTCAAAATGCGGTTATTTTACGAAATCAGACTCTATTTAACCTGCTTACATTATAACTGAAAAAGCTTTTTTTTTAATAATGTATATAATAATGTATAAAATTTATTTTTTTTAATAATGTATAAAAAAGAGCATTTCTATATAATAAATGAGACTTTAAGAAAAAATTAAACATAAAAAAAATTGAAAAATTCTATAAAACGTTTCTTATATTTCTTCAGAATTTGAATGTTTATTTTTATTTTATAAATGACTTTTGTTTTGGATTTCATTTCACATCCTGGTGTTTTCCATTTCTATGACATCTGTCCGCATACATTTGTTTAATTGTGGAAGCCTTCTTTTTTGTTATAACTATTATTATGTAATAAACAGTGTTAAAATTAACATTAGTCTTAGTTAGAACTAAAGATGTGAAGTAATTCATTATTTCTATTTATCAAGTCTAGTGCTAATGTTTTAATTTTTATTAAATATCTTCCTAGGCAAAAATAAATTACGAGCACGAATTTGTTTTAAAAATTCAAAATCCGACAATATTTAGAATCACGAGCTCGTAATTTAATCTATTATAATTTCAGTTAATGATATCTGTTAATAATAATAATTTCTAATTGTCTCTGGTTAAATTACCTGTCAAATGGGTGCTGGTATTTTTTTCGTAATTGAATATTCATCAATTATAATTAAGTTACAGGAATATAATCAAACCGAGCGCCTACATGAAGAGGAAATGTATTTTTGTAAATTAAAAAATTAAAATGAATCAAGCATTTTTTTAGTAGTAGTAGATTAATAACAGAACGTAAAGTCCGAATTAGAAAAGCGGAATATAAATATTTAATTATTTAGCCGGATTTACCACGAGAGCAAATAGGGCTGTGTTCGTGGGAGCTGTTCAACCTAGATTTCTGTATGGAGGTTCTTGTTGGGATAAAATAATACGAACTAAAATAACATGGCAACCCAGCTACTGAGATACAACGTAAATGTGTACTGAAATTTGCAAAATTCTGTAGTACTGTTTCTACAAATGCTTCACTTGTTCTTGTAAAACTTCTACCTTGGCCCATCCTAGTTGAACAAAAGATTCTGGAATATTCTGGAACAGCAATGTACAAATCTCTTCCCAACACCTTCTTTGGTTTACTAGCATCAATAAGCTACCAGCTGAGAGACCATTTCTTGATGATCTCCCACATCCTTCGGACTGTCCTGTCCTTGTTACTTGCTTCGAATCTGTGGATCCACCTCTAAGCTTAGCCTGGTTGTCCATCTTCACAGATGGCTCCAAGGCGTGTTGGTGCTGCAGCGTGTAATTTATGCTGGATCTACAGATCCTTTGCATGTTCTGGTTTCGGACCTAAGTCATACAACCGTCTTTTAGGCTTTGTGGAAGATATCTACAAAGCTGTTACAATAGATGCTAAAACTTCCTAACACGGAAATACCTATAAACATTTATAGTGACTCAAATTCCGTTTTGTGTACTTTAATAAACGGAAGACATATTAATAACAAAGTAAGAGAAATCCAAGCTCTGGTACAGCAGATCCAAAAAAAAATCCAAGTCCCATTTTATTTTGTCAAAGACACAATGGGATTTGGGGAAATGAAAGCAGCAGCAGACAGAGCGGCCAAAGAATGTCAACGTTGAACTGTTTGCTCAGACTGATATTTAAGCAAAGAATGAGAGGTATCCTTTAGAAAGATTTCAACAAAGGGCCTGACCACTAAGGTTTTCTTTGCAAAACGTGAAAACACCCTTATTGACTTCCAAATGAGAGATGGCCGCCCTGTTTTTGTGAGATCTGCGCATATATCATCGATTAGTCTGGTCAGGCACTTCCGTCTGATTTAATGATAGGACGCCGCCATTACGGTAATCGCTTGTTACTTTGCAAAAGAGCATTGTATTTATAAATAATATATATTTATTTATTTATATAAATACTTATTGTTAGCAACTGGTATTGAAATAAGGCTAAATAGTCGAGAGAAGTTTTAATTTGGCGTTATCAACATGTCTTTCTCAGTGAAAACAGACCCCGTCGTCCATTGTGACAGGAAAACATAATTGATCAGCTACCGGAAGGGCTGCGCAGTTCAAACTTCCGCCGGCTATCTCTCATTTGGAGAACAATAGTTCTCTCTCCACTGAATTGTCATTTTCTCTCTCTCAGATTCGAGTGGCCATGGGAAATTTAAAGCATACATGGCGACATTTAATCTTACAAATAGTGCATTCCGTTCATGTAATCTACATAGATAAACAATAAATTGTTATTATGAATGCCCTAAATACGAAAATAAAGTAGTCTTCTGTTAATTCTGTAATTATCATTGCAAGATGTTCAACTGCCTTGTCCCTCAATAATTTAAAGCAAAAACCTTCAATTGAGTATTTTCAAAATATTTACAAGATCTCTTAAATTCTAAGCTAATAAACTAACATTGTATTTTAGCACTTTTCATATTATACTGTTTTTTTATATTATTCCTTAAAACTTTATTTAGTTTTTATTTCGGTGATGTACTTAAAAATCACCTTTATTATTATTATAATGTAAATGTTTCAAACCTTGCGTTTACTCCAGCAAAGACAATATGGCGGGTCAAAGACCAAAGCACATACTGCCAAGTGTAAAAAAGTGTGCAAGGAAGGTTAGAGATGTGTGGTTGTGTCCTTAAATTTCCTAACTTTGCGTGTTGTGTTGAGTACCACAGCCTTCTGGAGTTGTGCATAAGTGTTTTTGTGAAGTCCTAGTGTCAGCAGACTTTGGTGCAATGTGAGAGACACCAGACCAATAGCGGACGGGACGATGAGTATTATTATTATTATTAAAAAATATAAAATATTAACGCGCTAAAAAGTTTAAAACATAGGACGTCGACGCACTTTGAATAAAAAACATCACTTACAATAACATATTAAAGTTTTTATTGTTATTATTATTATTATTATTATTATTTATTCATAATTTTTTAACAAAAGAGCTGTGTATATTATTATTGAATGCTGTAATGTTAAGGAAGAAGGCACAAAATTTAAAAAAAAAATAATATTGTCGGATTTTGAATTGCTAAAATAAATCCATACTCATAATTTATTGTTCTATTAAATTAAAGTTTTATATTTATTGTATTTTATAATTTTTTTATCTTAAATTTTCGAGACCTTGTTGCTGTGATATCTTACAATCGGTTTTCTTAAAAATTGAAAAAAGTAAATGTGAAGTTACACAAACAAATAATAATGTTTCATGAAATAATTTAAAACCTACGTTCCTTCATATGTTGTTTTAAAATTTCTTTTTTTTTTTTTATTTTATTTTTAAGATCTAAAAACCACAAATGAAACCCCTTTGTTTATTTTACAATTAATTAAAGGTATTTTTTTTTTTTTTAATTTACAAATTTGAAAACAAGTTGTAGGAATTTTTCATTTTCTGAAACAAATTAACCAAATCATCATTAAATAAGTTATCTAATTCCAATAAAACTTAAATGATATCAAAGCAGTCGCAAATTACTGGCTTACTAAACGCCTTAATATCCATTGGTTGGTATCATCCAAAAAAAACGGCGTGGTTATTAATTTGGTGTTTTTTAAACGACTTAATTGTTAGTTCATTTGGAAAACACTAGTCGATATTAAGTCAACAAAGGGAACGAAGTTCGTGGAGGACCCCCCCAAAAAAATATATCCATTAGATTTGGCAAATAAAAAGATTTTTTTTTTTTTTCCATGAGTTTGTCATTAATTTATCCAGTAGAGCGTTCTCGTTGGCACACGATATCTAAACAAGATCTCTTGAGATTTCTTAGTATAGAAATCCAATGACTCGTGAAATTTGTTTATTTTTCCACGGAAAACAAGTGCTTTTTCTTTGTATTTGCTAATATTGGATTGGAGAAAGATTTTCAATCTAAACCTTAGGAGAAATTGATCGGAAAAAAAAAAAAAAACAGTAAAGGAAGGAGAACTTTGTTGTATTATCTTCGAATGTTTACAGATTAGGATTTAGTCCTGAAAAAGAAAATTCAGTAATGCTTTGATGTGCAGAAATCACTATACAGTTGACTCGCGATAATCCGACATGTTCGGTAGTCCGACGCAGGTTGGTTCGAAAACCCGGCCCGACAGAGGCGGTCACGGAGGTGAAATGCACAATCACTTGCGATGAAGTTATATCGGCTGCAAACACTTTGATACGTGTGAGGAGAGGGAACTCGACTACGAGAGCATTTTAATGCTAAAAGATATTCAAGAAAAAGCCATGACAGACTCTTTACGTAAGAAGAAACAAAAACGATTACAGATTTTTTTAAGCCATAAATACATATGTACGTATTTTTATTTTTTTATTTTAAGACATAAAATTATATTTAACATTACATACTGTAGTTTTATTTTTTTAAGACATACGTACAGTAATAAATTAGTATTACATACATCATATATACGTATTCATTCGTATAAAACTATGCCTAATGAGTTTTTTTTTATATCCTCAATGGTCGTAAAATATGTACTCAATATGTATTGTAACAATATACGTACTGTAGTAAGTACAGTACTGTATATACATAAGTTAAATTTTCTTGGCTTAGAAATCAAAATTCAGTTTAAAAAAAATCAATCTTTAGTAATCCGACATTTTTGATAATCCGACACCCCCTCGGTCCCGTAACTGTCGGATTATCGCGAATCAACTATATATTACAAGGTTGTAACGTGATGAAGAGCTCGAGAGTGAAATGTAATAAACCCTAAATGAAAATAAAGACCTAGAGTGACCTCACGCCACGTGTTGTTTTACAGTTCATAAGCAAATGTAAAGTTGACTTTAAAATATTTGAGTATATTTTTTTACAACTTGAATAATAGTTATAACTTTTCAAATTAAATTTTAGTTTTTATTTATTTACTTACTTTAAATGCTAATTTTTTGTTTATGAAATGGTCTCGTGGAATACCCAGTTCTCGTTCTCTTAGTACTTGTTTAACAGGAGTTACTGTTACGTCATCTAGTGACAACTTTGGAAACTTTAGAAAAACAAAAATAAGATGATTCAATTTAAATATTAATGTTGATATAAATATGAGGGAAATCTATCGATTCAGAAATGAATTTGATTCTTAAATTAAATAACCTTGCTTAGAAAGACTTTTGGAAAAGATACTTAGCAAAGATAAATTAAAGATATTAATTTCCTGAATACATTTCTAATACTTGTGTGTAATACAAAATTGAATTAACCTCGCATACATGATTCTTGTTAAAATCAATACAGAAACATGTATTTGATAATTTTTGTATAAAAAAAAAAACCTTGAAAAAAAAAATACTGATAAATTTTTACGTTTATCAGTAAAATAATTAATAAGCTAATAAAATTTCATAATTACTCTTTGTTTGAAGATAAATAATCTATAATTCAAATGTAAACATAAGGAAAATGATGAAGAAAAATGAGAAAATTGACTCAAAACCTTTTTTTTTTTAAGTCATTCAGTTAATTTGTTTTCTTTTTGGCATTAGTGTGTACGTAATACTTAATTAAAATTAACAGTTGTTTATCTTATCCTAAGCTTGCAGACGATTACAGGATGACGTCATGATGTTCTTATGTTGTCGTAATTTGGGAACTTAATGAAATTAGTTTACTTCATCCTCCAAGACTAGGACTTAGCGCTTTTTTTTTTTATAAATTTATTTACCATATACATCTTGTTTTGTTTTTTATTGTTATTCAATACTGAAATCTTTCACATCATAATTTTCTATTTGTAAACTTATTTTTTTAGAGTAAAAATAAAAACTAATAAAAAAAACAAAAGAAAAATCCAAGGAGAGCACAGAAGCACAAATACATAACGACATTTAAAAAGTTCAATACATTAAAAAATTAAAAACGTTTCAGAATTCCGGCCCGAATTCTTTCATCAGATGCTACTGTAAGAGAGCACACAAGTCCACTTATATCCTCATGAAAAGCGTTATGCTGTTTTTTTTTAATTTTTTAATTGTTGAACTTTTTAAATGTCGTTGTGTAATTGTGCTTCTGTGGCCTCATTGGATTTTTAAATATACTGGATACATTAAAAAGAACATTGAACAACAGAAAAAGTTATTTTTATTAATCCCGTTTTATAGATATCCTAGGATCATTTTCTTGTGCATTATTATGAAGAATTTCTCGAGTCAGATGGTATTTCCCGCTGTTCTTACTATCACCAAACCTTCCAATGAACCATTTGAAGATTCACTTTGGCTATAATTAGATAGAAGGTTGGGTAGAACCCAGGCCTGTTTAGAAGGAAAAGTAGACTTGCAAATACTGATCTTTGGTGGCGAATGGGAAATTATTGCATATCTATAAAAACTGGATTGAGGTAGATTTAGATAGATTCCTTTAATTTTTTAATTAAAGGAAAAAACAAAAAAAAAACAAAAGCAAAAACCTAGTACAGTTCCAGGTGATTGTTTTAAATTTAGAAATGGCAGAAGTGATAATATAGACGGTGTTAGTGATCGGTCAATGGATAAAGGACTCCCACAAAACGAGGGGAAAAAAAACAACTGGTTTCATGTTGTACACGACCCCGTCCATGTTTCATTTTCAGAGATTTCGTATGAGACAGGAAGTGAACATAGACCGGAACTCGTATTTTTCTCCGCCTCAGCAAGTCATAGGCTTACCAATAAGGTATCAATCACGTCTGTACGATTTATTGTTTGGGCAGTAGAGAACCGTCTTTGGAGCTCCTTTACACTTTATTTTCTTGGAATCTGTGGTTGGATCTGGGGTAGATTTAGCTTTGTGAATGAAAGCTTGAAGGAAAGATTTGAATGTAGGTTTTGGCGAATTCTAGATAATGTTTAAAATAGCACGATTTTTCTTCTTTGTTTTCAAGTAGTTTTTGGTGTTGTTTTCTTCTTTTGATGAGATTTTGCATGGTCATCCCGTCTTATCAGACTTTGTTAGCAGGGAATGTTGTTATAAGCACCGTTTTATTTATTCTAGTTTTTCTTGTTTTCCTTTTGACTGAATTTCATAACTACATTGTTTTTGCCGATAGTAATGTCATCTAAGTATTTTGCAAAAATGTACTAAAAATCAAGTCATTACATCTCACTTCTTGTATTTTTATGTTTTCTTTCTTGCTGAACCAAATTTTACAAGATGTTTAAACTGTAAGATACAATATTGGTAAATTTTTCATGAATTTGACTGTAAATGGGTAGAACTACAAGAATAAACAACCAACCACCATTTTACTTATTATCGCTGACAAATATTTTATTTTTCTTCAATAAATTGTAATAACTATTTGAGAAGCAGTTGTAGAATAACATTTAATGCCCTTATAACTTATTTAATTTTGTTATTTGTATTGCAATTTCATAGTGTCTCCATTATGTTTTTATTGAAAAGTTATGTAGTAGTATTGAATGCTGTCATCTATATCGTTTCGTGTTTTTCCTCTACTGTGAGTGAACAAATCGCATCTCCATACCTAGGAATCAATTTCTTCTGATCCGTTTTATTTCTCTCAATTTCCGCAGATGTTGTTTCTTCTTTCTGTATTTTCCGGCGGAGTGGTCACGTGAACACCGTCTTTGTTGATAGCTTTACGTGACGTAACAGATCGATCTCTCCAATATGCGACCTGTTTTCAATATGGCGCTTCTTCGTCGGGATGTGTAGAATAGAAGGGAAGGGGAGGGTATTTGCGGTCGGTGGTTCGGGCCCCGGTGGCCTTGGAGAAAAGATCCTTGAGTTGGAGCGTTGCCAGCGCGTGGGTCGCACTGATTCGGGCAGGAGAGGGGGGTGGGGGTTCTAGTTTCGAAGAGCTGTTGAGAAAGAAGCGCGCGACTCGATCAATCAGTTCTTTTGTGGCCATACGGCTGACCCCTGTTGCCAGGCGGACCAATGATGCCTCTGTGCTCCTCAAAGACGCGCCTTGTGAGGGAGAAAATGTCACGGCGCAGCCGTCTGCCCCCCCTGCCTCCATCCCTTTCCCCGCGGGCGCTTGGACCCCTCCCACATCACTCGGGAGATGCTGTTGCCCTGGCAACGCGCTGTCAATGACGTCATTTGGGCGGAAAGCACAAAAGAAATAAAGACGATACATTCTCTGAAGCGACTTTAGGTCACAACTTTACAAGAAGAGGAGCGTAAACATTTGGAAACATTTTAATTGACTTGGTTAAGGAAAGTTTAGAACTGCCCAGGAATATTAGTAATGTTTTAACTTAAACAACACGGCACGAATATCTTCCATCAAGAACAAAACTCTATTTTGATGGTTGGAATTATATATATACAAAATAGTCAATCATTGCAATCATATTTTTGTTATTGATGTAGAACTTTTATCAGTTACATCTCAGTTGATAAACGGTTTTTGACATTGGATCCTTCTGTAATGCCGAAAATTGTAAATAACGAATTATTAAAATTAGTTTCAATTCTTGACACTGACCTTCGTAGCTGTAGTTTTTACTTTAAGTTGTCTGTAGCAGCTAATGTAGTTGTTAAAATGAAATAGAGTTCCAACGCATTTAAAAAAAATATATTTCGTTAACTTAGTATCAGATGTTATTGAGCTCTGCTATTGCGACACTCATTCCAAAAGAATGTAATTGTTTTGTACTGATTGAGCCAAGGAAGGCACAAAGCTAAGTAAAAGGATTTCGCAACCCCCGCAGTCACCGAGGAGAGACTAGGACGGCCGTTTCGTTCTTTTTAGGTTAGGGTTTCTATGGGGAGGTCCCGCTTCTGGGAGCGAGAATGGGATTCTTATATGTCCGCACCTTCTGAGCCTTATCATCGGTGGAGCTTGTCAGACTGATGAGTCCTAAAGAGGACGAAACGGCCGTCCCAGAGTCTCTCCTCGGTGACAGTTCGAGATGCCATATCCTTTTACTTACTTTATGCCTTTTTTGTTTATCATTTGTCGACTGTTTTATTTGTTTTAACGATTGATGAGAAGAGAATCTAACAATGTTTGATACCAATCTATAAGAAATTCGAACTGAAAATCTTGCTTTTCATTCATTTTAAAAAAAAAATTCTCAAAAATGAAATGGAGGAGAGTGGAGGCCAAAGATCGAAAAACTTTAAGAACCTCTGTTCATAATTGTGAGTATTAATTACCTTTTTTTTATTTTATCTGAAGAGTTTTTTTTTTTTTGAATAATCAGTGGCAAAACAAACAGTAGGGGAAAATGAAATATCACAATTAATTATCAAATTAATCATCGCATTCGTTCCTTCGACAACAACAAAAGATAATAATTAACGCCTAAAAATAAATTACTATAATAATCTGAAATCTTTCTTATCAAAATGGGACAAAGATAATTGAATGATTTGAGTTGATTCCAAAATAAAGACAATGCTACTGTAAATTAAAATTTCAATTAAAACAATATATGTAAATAAATATATATTTAAATAAATTTCTATATACATAAATACATAAAAAAATAGTAACTACGGAAGGCACAAAAAAAACCCCAAAAAGATTTCGCATCTCGAACTGTCACCGGGGAGAGACTGGGACGGCCGTTTTGTCTTCTTTAAGACTCATCAGCCAGATAAACTTCACCGATGTCAGGCTCAGAAGGTGAGAACATATAAGAATCCCACTCTCACCCCCGGAAGCGGAACCCTATAAAAGCAAAGCATAACCAAAAATACACAACAGTTGAAAAAATGTCAAATCCTTGCCCTACCTTTTAAGCTAGGCTCAAAAGGAATTTACTTAGCTTAAAACAAAACTTTTAAACTAACCAGTTTACTTTTGTTAGAATTTGAAACCATGAAAATTCGTGACGAGGAAGTCCCGAACATTTTAAAAAGGATTGAAAATAAGTTAAAGAGTTGTTTTTCTGCAATAAAGGAGAGAAAATACGTAGATTTACATTCTGTCCATAAGGACATTCTTTGGGGAAAAAAACTCACTCGAAATTTCTCGAAATATCAAAAAAACGACTATCTAAAATCAAATACATTAGAGCAGAAGAATGGAGGCTAAGTGTTGCTTCATTGTTTGAAAAATCACCCGATCTATTTTGTTAGTGCTTTTAAACAGTTTGGATGGTTGTGTCTGGCGTTTTTATTTTAGTCATTTTATTGACTTTATCATTTAAAAGCGATGAAAAAAATAGAAGATCATTTTAGAGCTTTTTTTTTTCTTATTACGCAAAAGAGTCAATGAAGTCAGTTGATTCAATGAAACGAGATCATTGTTTCTGTTGTTTCTTTTGGAATTTGTAAGTGAAAAAGAGTCAAGAAATAAGCTAAGGAATGTAAGTTGTGGGTTGAAGGAACTTGGTTCAATCTCCGGTGAGGTCGGGAATTTTTCCACTTGTTCCTCCAGACGAGTTCTAGGGTCCACCCAGCCCTCTAAAGAATGGAAACTGATCTTCTCTTCCAAAGGTGAAAGGGAATTGAGACTTACAGTTCAGTTCAGGAAAGAAGAGCTTTTGATGACGTAATTTCCTTATGGATTGATGTTTCCAGAACAGCGCCATCTATTGCTAAAATCCGTAACTGAATCTTATAAACATTACGAGAACATTCTGGTTTACGTATTGTCTACAGTTACGAATACATAATAATAAGTCAAATTGAAATAATTACGTTCTACACTATTTCCCCTGCCTTGGCTATGCAAAGTTTGTCCTTTCTTGGGCGCGCTTATGCGATCACAAAACGACGCCAAATTGGACTGACTGCTCGGAGTTCAAGTTGATGACGTCATGACTGGTGACGTTTGTTCCAGACAAAATCGATCGCTACATAATGACCACATATGGCATTTTTTTTTTTAAACTACTACAATCCCGTGGTTATGAAACGCTGAGAGCCTTATCTCCCCGCGATCCCTGAGGTCACAGAATACTTTGTTTAACATTATCAGTAAAATCAATATTTTTTTTGTTCTTTGACTTTCGAATTTCTCTTCCAACATTCAGGGATTTCAATGAGAATTTTTACGATTCCTGTGTATATTCACAGTTATCTCCATTTGCACTTCATTTCTTTTGCCTTGGATCTGATGATACCAAATTAAAATCAATTAAAAATATACAATGAAAACTTTCCAGTAGGTTCTAGAACAAATTTTTGTTTCTCCGGATAATAATAAGTTGGATTGCAGCGTTTGAAGTTAAAGCATTCCTAAAACATAAAACCATTCAGGATATCGAGGATATAAGAAGAATAAGAATATTTTTAACTGTCCTTGAAGGACGAATCTTCGGGAAAACCCTCACAGTAAAAATTTAGGTGGTTAGTTAAAAAAAAATATAGTCATATCAATCATATTTTCGGAGGTCAGTCTTATCTTGTTATTTTACGATATTTTAAAATATTTACTGAATTTTTGAGTTTTTATTTCCTTTAAAATTACTTCCAAATATAACAAGTGAATATAACTTTGGTTGCTAAAGTGTAAATTTAAGGGCAACCCATAATAATAAAAAAAGAAATACATTAAAATAAGAAAATTTTAAAAAAGTTAGGAAAAAACTAAAAAAAGTTAGAAAAAAAACAAACAAAACAAAACCCACGCGGACTTTGAGAAATAATGATTAAGAGAAAAAAAATAATATAGGTACTGTATAGGGAATTGAACCGACAACCTTCGGTGGATGAGACGGAGACTTAACCAACAAGCTATAAGTGACAACTGAAATGGTTGCATTTATAACATTTAAGCTAATAGCGGAAATGCCAAATTTCTCGAACGTGGGGGGGGGGGGGGGCGTTGACCCCTGAAAATACCCTATTCCTTCGTTCGGGAGTTGTTAAGGGTGGATTCGGCACGGACGGACAGGACGAACGCTATCACAATAGCTCCCAAATGGATCTCTAAAAAGCAATATTTATAAAAATATTCTCATTATGTAATAAACGAATGTAGAAGAAAGGCCTAAATGTAGGGTATTATTAAAAAGAAAAAAAAAAAAAAGACATTTTCTTATGAATTATGAAGACAAGCGTCTGATTTAAAGTTTTTGTCCATATAAGGAAAAAAATATTAGTACCATAATTGTTATTAGACACTTTCAAAAGAATTAAGGAGTATTAAATGAAAAACATCAAAAACTTCCCATCACAGTAAAGTCTTAAGGAAAAAGGAAGAAAGGCAGCCTGAAGGATGTTGATATTAATGGGAATAAATATTAATGGCTGAGATTAATTAATGCCATCTACAAAAACCGTGGCTTTTATTCCCGCAGAACAAATATGGAAAAAAAGCCTTTTTATTTGAAGGGATTCATTAGCCATTGTTTACCTGAAACCAAAGGATGAAATGAAAAATCGCTGTACAATGGTACAGATTAATTAAATTCTTCTTAATCATCCCGTTCTTTCCACTTTTCTTTATTCTCAATCTGTTCATTTTTTTTTATTATCATTAATGCATTTTGTTTGGTGAATGAATTTAAGTCTGTTTTGTCTTCTTATGTTAAGTTCGGATTAATTGCTCGGTTGGTGGTGGTTGTTTTTTTCACCTAAAGCCTTTTTTCATTTTTAATCCTTTTTTATGCTTTATTTAACTAATTTTTCGTCAATTCTTAGTAGAATCTTATTATTCGCAGGTTGACAGATGTCCTCATGGAAGTTTTGTATTTTGATCTATTATTACACGAGATTTATAATTGATGTTTTTATTACATTAACCGTAATTATTCGCCTTTCGTTTTTAAAGTATCCTCTCCCGTAGGTTTTGTTTGTCCACTCTAATTTGAATCGAACTTGTATGAGTCATAAAATATACCGTTCCAGCATGGCCGAGTGGTCTGGGAAGCAGATATGTCGGAACCTGGGTTCGAATCCGGCGCAGGGTATGGATGTTTATATCTTCTTCAGTGTTTGTTTCTCTTCTTAGGAGGCAGAAGTCTTGTCTCTCACCTAAAGGTGCCTCCTGGATAATAATATCCGAACGACGGAAAAGCAAAAAAATGTCCCATCGTAGAGTGTTCCTCTACGACCATTGATCCGAAAATGGATCTGGGAATAAAATATTATTCCGTAATATTGTTGCTATCATTCTTGTAAAAAAATAAATAAAATAAAAGTTAATATGTTAAGTATCACACCCATATGTCTATCGAGATAGAGGTTGCTACGATCATAAACTTAACGGACAACATAAGGAGGGAAGGCCAATCCAACTCTTGCGCGCTTCGGTCACTTTTTTTGAAGAGAATTAGCAACAAAATTAAAAATTGATTTCAATGTATGTTTTTTAAGAATATATAAATATGTGAAGATATATATAAAATATATAATTTTTAAAATTAGTTTTTTAAAAATATATATAAATATTTTAATATATTAAAAATAAATATGACTATTATTTATTCATCCGTCACAATCAAAATAATGAGAACACCTGCAGCAATAAATGCTTAAAAAAAAAAAAAACTGGCACGATTTTATCACTAATACGCAGCATGATATACTAATTAGCTAATTAATTATAATCATAATTTATCTAATTAATTATGATGCCAAAATGACTTATTCCAATTCTGCATTGAATATTTTGCCGAAATAATACTAGGACGATTTCGACTTTTTCCTTTTGATTTCTAAATGTTGGCTGAGAGAATTGTGAGAGGTTTTAATCAATTTTTTAGTTCTCAAATATTTGGAAATTCAGTATCCTTCAGTGAAAATGAGAAAAACAAAGAGGTCCCTTAGACACTACTTTCATTAAAATTTTTCATATTTTTTATTTTCCTTTATTTTTTTAAAGTAAAGAAAAAAACTATAATCTCATTGTTGCTTAAATTACAATAGATGACGAACACAAACAATTATAAATTTTCCAAAATAATAATAATAATGATAAGAATAATAACAATAATAAATAACTGGCAAAAAGCCGGGCTTTGAAGTAGACTCGCGCACTGTTCCGAAAATTTGTATAATAAATATATATACAAGTTCAGATTGGAGGTATTTAAAAGTGACTAATGCTACGACGCTGTAGGATTATTGGAAAACTTTTTGTTTCGGTTTCAGAACTAATGGCGCTTTTGTTATGGCCTCTCTAAGTCTTGAAATAAAAGGAATGAGCTAAGGAATTTAATTATGTTGAATTTAAGAATTTATTTGCGTTTGAACAGATTTATAATTACCATGATCTAAAACTGCTGATTAAAGTTCAGTTCGTTAAGGTACTAAATGCCTGTGTCTTCATTTTTGTCAGTAGTAGATTTTACTTGCGGTGGAAGCACTGGGACACTGGAACTGATGAACTCACTGATTAATTCTAGAATTACTATCATTTTATGATATTTAGATTGATGATATTCTTCTATTAATATTCATCACTATTCTGGATATTTATTTTCACTGGATTTCAATATATGATAAGGCTTATTTTTATCCTTAGCCAAATCATACACGTCTGCATCTTTCGATGATTAATACAGCAATCAACGCATTCTTCGATTTAATCAAATTACCACGTTCATTGTTGCTCGCGTAGAACGAATCACGCTATCACTTCTCACGTGCATTTCATAATCTTTTATTAACAACTATCGAAAAATAAAACTTCAAGTAAATAACTAAAAATAAATAATAAATATTACTTTGCCTGTACTTTTAATCATTGTTTTCCTAACAGTATTGTTCTGAACGAATCCTTTCCTTCCTTTTAAAATCAGAACATTTAAAGAAAAAAAATAAACAAAATAAATAATAATTCTTTGATTCCAGAAGAAATTCTGAAATTTAATCGAAGTATACATGCTTCCCATCGCAACTGCAAAAGTTAGGCAACAACAGTCAGCATAGCGCCACTCGGTCTAAAAATGATGACCCAAGAAAACTTAATAGCGATCTTTTCTTGTGATAAGCAGTTCTGACTCTATTTTCCTTTTCCAATCTTCTATCAGACAGATCTACTTGCAGATACCATAACATCATTAAAATATATAGGCTGACAGGAAAATGAAAACTCATTTCAGTAATGTGAAACGTAATGATTGTTGTAATTAATTGCCAACAAATAGAGCATGCATGTTTATTAGGTTCGTTCGCGTTTCGTTGTTATAAATTACTTAACGGAGGCTTGTACGCTAGTGCCACCTTTGGAGCCATTGTCAGATGTATGAATTCCTAAAGGCGGTCACTAGATGGAGACTTGTTCTACAATGAAATAATGTGGTCGTGGTGATTAAAAGTGTAGGTAAAAATTCAATGTACGGCCCTTAACTTAATCCAGTCTAGATGAAACTTGAATTTGATGGAAATATTCTTGATTTTGCTTTAGTTTGTTGATATCGGTCCAGTGGGAATTGTTTTCTAATGACTCTTTTCGAACTTTCTTATCCGAGAGAACTTCGCATCAATAAACATCTTAAAAACACTGATGAAAACATTAGTGGATGTACAAGAGTTATTCAAATGAAAATGAGCCAAAAGGTTTCTTCGCAAGAAACAATGATTCTGTCGATGAAACGGTGATCGTCCTTTGACATCAGAGCAAATGTCTTTCTGTACAGAATCCAAGTTGTGTCACACCCACTACCCGCAAATCTTCCGGTATTGCAGGCGATCCTTAATTTTCCCGATGCATTCCAATTTTGTCAAGTGTTTACACCGTCACTCTTCTGTCTTCCCGAATGAGACTGTTAACTTCCGCTATGGAAGCATCGTTGATCACACGGTGCTTGACCTGGCTCGAATCATCAGTCAACGATGACCGTCTCTCTCTCGGTTACTCCATTCTTTAACAATGTGACAAAGTGGCAATGGATGCGTTACTAATGCGGCGATGGATATCTGTACTCACGACATCTTCCACTGTTAAAAAGCGGATAACCGATCGCATGTTTAACGTTCGTTGCTTCAATCATGACTGACTGGGCGGTATACTAACACGACATTCTCAACTGCAGACTGCTACTCTCGTCACGTGATTGTAGCGCCATCTGCCGATGCATCACAACAATACAGTGGCGGCACCTACATTCGTTGTCGAAAAATCCCTCAGTAAACTTATTCGCCATTTTACTTTGTCCTTTGGCTCTTTGTTATTTGAATGATCCTTGTAGTATTGAAGCATAATGTCTGCTTGACCTAACACCATAAAACTACACTTCTAAAATGAACAAATTTCCGATTTCTATTAAGAAGTTTTATTGCTTTTTATTTTTATATTTCTGATCAATCCAAATGAAAAGATGATTTTTCATTTGGATACTCTCGGTATTTCTCAGCTATTAACAGTAGGTATTTAATCAAAAGACGGAAACATCGTATATACCTTAGTAATTCTTTGCAGTTTAAATTGTGTTTAAAAATCTCGTACACCTGGATAAGAGCTTAGAGTCGATAAACAAACACAATATCGACATTCTTTTGATGGAAATGGAGGATATGCTAGCAGTCTTCTGACTTTAGTTTAAACTCTAATTTTCAGGCAACAGTATTTTATCCATAGTATAGTTCGTAATGTTGGCCCGGTAGCCAAGTGGTAAGGCGCTTGACTGCGGGCTGGAGGAGACGGATTCAATCCTCGATTTCCACCGGGATGGGTTTCAACGCTAAATTTCCTTCATATGGATCCTAGGGTCCACCCAGTCCTCTGTAGAATGGGTACCGGGTATCTTTCCTGGGGGGACAGGTGGGTAAACGTTGGGTTGACCACCCAACCTCATCTCAGCCCCGGGTCAAAGAAACATAAGTAAACTTACTCCAGCGCCCCCATCGACCATCGTGGCCCGAGTGAGACCTACCTACCTTCGTATTATTTTATTTATTTATTTATTTTGTTTTTTGTTTTGAGGAACGTCTAAATCCATCTTAATGTTTCTGTTTTCCACATTATGTTCCACATATGTTATGAACATATCTCTTATGTTCAAATCCTATCTGTTGTGAACGCATCTCATTTGTCACAGTCTACATGCATTTCCTAATTTCTAAAATATAGCGCCGGATACAAGGGATTCCGCAAGCTAATTCCTGAAAGGTTACAGTGACAATTTTTTTTATAACTATCTCTGCGTTTCAGCAAATATTATTAACACTGTCTGAAGCTTAAAAGTTTTTAATAGCTCTACAAATATCTTCGATGAAAATACATGGGTCTTGTTGATTTCTAGATCATTCTTATCTCATTTTGATCAGTTGTTTAAACTAATAAATCACACTCGTGCTTTATCTTTTCTAAATTTTGTGAGACAAAGATTCACAGAAGAAAGAAAGGCGTTTCTCTTGCCACATAATAGCAGCTTTGAGTTTTTGATTGTTGGCTTTTTTTAATCCCTATATAAACATTGGTCGATTTTGTCACTATAAATTCCATTACGTAATTATCTAAGCACAATGGCGCTTCCTTGAACTCTCGTTGTTACCAAAATAACTTCTCGTGCACCCGCGCTGTCCTGTCATCAGCTGTGTTGAATTGTGGTTTGTATGTTTGCCCTCTCTTCACTAAAGAGCCTATCTTCTCTGTACAGCAGTGAATAACTAAAATGAAATAACTATTATAAACAAACTGTCAGAGACACGCAGTCCTGACAAACCCCCGCCAACAAAAAAAACAGCAAGAAAAGCAATCATGTAAACATGAGCATTAGTATAGATTGGCAATGGTGATAACAGAGATATTTTTAATATTCATATAAATGGATGCTCTAATAAAGATACTTGTCAGCACGAAAGATGAACATTTCCGGGTTATGGCCATGCAATTCGATCGTAAATTTAACTTTTTAGCTTTTGAAGGCGAAGGCTACGTTTCGAATCGCAAGACACTGAAGTTGAAGAAGGAGGAAAAAGAACAGGAAGGCCAACTTTTGAAAAAAAAACACGAAAACCAATGTACAGTGGTTCTTTTCGTTTGTTTCCCTGCTATTCAGTCGTGGCTCTCCAGTTTACACCAAAAAACGTATTTCTAAAACCTCTTAGTTTCTTCTGTTAACTTATTATGACAGCACAATATAAATTGTTTGGAAGGAATTGGAAATGGTGGACAAAGACAGACTTTCTGCTGATCAGCTTAGATTTGTTTATCTGTTTATTTGGAGCATCTCCATTTGTTTATTGTTTTTTAATGATATGATGTAATGCTTCATAAGAAATTTAGTTATTCAAAATTTAAGGATAAAGCTAAGGAAATGTAAATTAGGAAATTTATTTAAATGAAAAACAAAAAAAACACAAATAAATTGTATACTTCTTGCTTGCAACGCGAAGCTACAATTTAAATATACGTTAATCTTATCTGGTTTCCGCGCTTTTTGACGACTTGTAATTAAACAAGACAATACTGTAACTATTGAATACAGAACGTGTCAACATCAAAGTGGTACGAGTTCTTTTCGTTGACAATTGAGTTAATTACTAACAGCTCATTTGAAAATAATAGAGCATTTTTCCAAAAAAAAAAAAAAAAATGGAATGTTTGATTTATTTTCTTTAAATGTATTTATAAATAATATTCTACTTATTTTAAATAAAACACACTGACGTAATTTTACATAGTCATTACAAATACAGTTGGTAACAATACGAACAGTTGTTGAAACAATTCCGTTTTAATGTAAATGAAGAAAAATCTGTTTAAAAAGGATATTTCAGTGATAGTCAGTGGGTATTTTGATCAAGGTTGTATTTACGGTTATTGTATTTGAATGGATTTAAGGTTATATGGTTGATAGACAGTGACCTCTATTTCCTAACATGATGTGAATTTGCAGGTGCAGCCACGGAACCAGACATTCTAGGTACGGAATACCAGTCAATCTGTAATAGTAATTTTTCGTAAATCTCGGTATCTCATTAATTTGTTTTTTACTTCAATTAAAAACAAATGATTGAATGACTTTAATTTTTATTAGATCAGTAACTCTGTTAAAAAAAATATATATTAACAATAAATCTAAAATCTTCCGTTTTCGGGTGATATGCAGCCTATTATGGATTATTTCAGTTTATTTTTATTTACTACATATATATATATATATATATATATATATATATTTTGACACACATTGTTGTTGATTAGCAAATTGTTATTTACTAATAAGCAAATACCCCGAACTGTGCAGGGAGTTGATCACGCAAAGTGAGAAGCACTTACCTATCGTACAATCAAAATTTCTATGTATTGTTTAGAAAGTAAACATTTAAAATTCACTCATTGTCCTATTTCAATACAAACAACTGTTTAGACCAGCGGTTCCCAACCGGTGGGTCGCGGAAGGATTACAGGTGGATCGCAACTTGATCCTAAAACTATCAGAAACCATCGAATAAGCCATCGAAAAAGATCATAAAATCGAAAGTCGATCGTATGTAAGGAATGGATACGATACAAATATGGTTTTATTCTATATTCTTCTATTCCTATATATGTGGAGATATTCCGATAAGGAAAGATGGATCGCCAGCTGAAAAAGGTTGGGAACCGCTGGTTTAGATCATTGATGGAAGTAAAACAAAAAATATATTTTTAATTTTCTTATGATAATTTTTTTAATTTTCTATCATAACTGTAGAAATTTTGAGGCCAACATACACATATTAAAATTATTAAATTTTTTTTAATACATTGAAATGTGAGTTACAGCGGTTCGTCTACGACTTGCAGGCAAGCTGAAACTGTTGTAACTTATATTTTAACGTGTTAATTATTTTTTAAATAATTTTAAATACAATTCAATACAATATTAATATTGTCACTTTTAAATTACAAGAAAAATGAAAGAAGTAAGTAAAAATAATAGCCTAATCATTGCAGTAAGAGGATAGCAACGGATATATTTTGGTTATCTTATTATTTTTATTTCATTTTTACTTATAAATCAAGGGCGTACATCCGGGTGGGGGGGTGGCGGGGCTCGAGGTGTTCCTTCGCCCCCCCCCCAATGAAATCTCCTCAATATTTAGATTAGCCCTATTCTCTTTCTTTCTTTCTTTTTTTTTTTAGTTGGACAGCATGTAGAAGGGACCCCCCCCCTTCCGAATTAATTTCCTTTACACGCCCCTTTTACAGATATTTGTCAGGACCTTATGCTTTTGTCTACCAAGATGCTTCTAAGATAAAAATGAGTTCGATATTAACTTGCTTATTATGATTTGCTGATACAACAATAGCAGTGATGCCTTCTACAATGTTGTTAGAGATCTGTTATCAGAAACGTTTTGAACATACTTTGCTACTGATTCCGCTCAAGTAATTTTTTGCAAAAGTAAAACAGATCTCATTTAGATGAAGCTTTCATTTCTTGCCCTTCAAAATATGTATCTAATACAAATTACAGGGGGAAAAAAAAATGCATGTCAACAGGCATTCTCCGAATTGTTAAAATAAATCCTTGAGGGGTTTATTACATAACTCTCGATATTATACATACTTTTTTCCTATGCATCTGATCTTTCTTTGCTAATAATGGGAAAAAAAAGACAATGTTGTGGAATGAATATTAAGTAGATTGAACTGGCGGTGTCCATTGTTGCTGTGGTCGCCGTCGCCACCTGCAAGGCATAGCCTGTCGGCGGCTGTGGCGCCAACGTAGCCCCGTTCAACTCGATTCCTCCTCCTCTTTTTTTTTTTTATTTCCTTAAGGACTTGTGGCGCCACGTATCAAATTTTGCGAAGGACAAGAGGGCATTCAAGATTACGTTGATTGTGCTTCTCTTTCTCACTGAACCCGCTTGTCATTTACTTGTAGTCCTTGTGTATATCTAAGAAGTAGGAGGATTATTCGCGAACCTTTTCCCTTTTTCTTCCTTATCCAGTGATTTTTCTATCGGATATTTATTCAATTTTTTTTCTCCCTCCGCCCGGTTGTCGTTTATTCTGTCGTTGGAGGAAATTAGCCGGGGCGACAAGCAAATAAATTATTAATGATCTGTCTTGTTGTTTTGCCTTGTCATCGCTGTTAATGCACGTGCTACTACGGTAAAGGGCCCCAGGCCTTCTCATATCTTACTTCCGTCGATAGCACCAACGACTAGCTACTGCAACATCGATATATATCTCTCTATTTTCCAATTACGGACTTTGTATTGATTTTTTTTTTCCTTCTTTTAAACGAGAGATCAGTAATAATGAGAGTCCACAATTTTTTTCTCACTTGTTTATCATTTTTATTTTTTTCTTTCTTTATTTTATTTTCCCTTTGGATTTCATATTTATATTCTTCAGTGCTTTTGAGCTTACATACCGAAGACGTAGTGAAAGTTAAAGTATTATTCTTAACTACAGAATTACACAGATGAGATTTTTCACGTACGCTGATGAATAATCTAATTTTTAATTTACGGTCATGCACACTAATACAAAACTAGGATTAAAATGCAGCAGACAGTTTTGTTCTGAAAATGTACAGAACATTGAGGAAGTTCTGTAGATTTTCAGAACGAAACTGTCTGTCTGTATTTTTAATCTTTTTTAAATTTTTAATCCTAGTTTTATATGAGTGTGCATGGCCGTAAATTAAAAGTTAGATTACAGAATTACACCTTAGTGAAATATATGACTTATCCACTGCAGTTAAACTATCACGTGATCCTACTTCGTCATGAAGCCATCTTCTCATGTTTAATGCAAAAAACTTGAGGTTTAAAATTCCAGAGGCTTTCTTCGTCCTAAGAAATTCTATCTCTGTTCTAACACATTAAATACTAACTTTTTCTGTGAAACTTAGTGATAAGTTGCAATGATTCTTGACAGACGATTTAAAAAAAGGACGCTGAAATGGCTTTTGTGTTTCGTGAAGAATTTGTCTCACATGTGTAAAGTGGTCCAATTTAGAGTTTATAATAGAAGTCATCTCTGTGAATTTGCAGTATCTAGAATAGTTTGTTTCCATAATTACCATTCAAGAAAGAATTCTGGAATTTTCTGTAGCGGGTAATGATGTTGTATGTTTTGAGAGAACACCAGAGAACGTAAGCTGTAAATAGCTGAACGTTAAAATGTAAGAAATAAGTAATTCTAACAAAAAGCAGCAGCATTTTTTAGGCTTCACTGGACTTCTGAGGGTCGAAGTTCACGAAAGCTATTTTACAATGAAGACGTTCCTCCCTTTAGGTATTTTTTCAGTTAAGTTTTTGATTGTTTTTTTCTTTCTTTTATGAAACAAAAATAAGATGCAATGTTAAAATATTGAAGTCAAAGAATCTAATTAATCTGATAAATAGCAATAAATCTGTTGTCTTCTAAAGCCAGTTTTAGAGAAAGATCGCGTGTGATGACAGGCGAATGAATCTCTCTTCTGTGGTGGCGAGATGGTCTAAGCATCCATCTTTCATGCTAAGATTCATTGATCGTTCTTCTATCTGCCTTTTTTGGTTTTGGTTTTTCTTTCTCTCTCCAGTTTTTTAGGTTTTTGTGTTTTAATTAATCCTGTTTAAATTACACATATTTTAATTTTATTCTCGCCATCGCCAAGCGAGAATAAATCACAGGACCACGCTGAGACTGACCTTTACGATTAACTTTAAAGTAGGATATATTTGAGGAGACACTTGTGAGCTAGAGGAGGCAGCCATGATGTCAAGTAGTTCGACAATTTAATAACCAATAGCAGGATTGATTTTTACTAGTTTGAAAATTTCCACTTAAACTCCTTATTACATACCGGTATAAAACTAAAGTTATGTCACATCATACAAAACCTTTTGCTTACAAAACAAAATTTACCAAAAGGTGGAACTATGTTTCGGGCTGATGGATACTGTGTAACTTGGTTCAATGACGTCACTCCCGATCTTTTTCTGAAACTGACTTTAGTTATTCTTCATTTGATAGCAGTGAGACATAATAATGGAAGAAGCTTATCTCAAATCTAACAGTGGGAAGTCAACAGAGGATGGTTTTATTTTGCGATTCCTCTCACATGTGTTTAGAATCGTTTTTATTTCCTGCATTGAGGCAGATGTGGAACGAAGAGTTTGCAAATATGGTTATTTCCAATTCTCCACAAAAATCTTTCGTTTCATAATTCTTTTTAGTTTAACAGATACACTTCCATCCTTGTTCTCCTGATCTAAACCCTTGTCGTAATATTGGTAAGACTGAGAATGAATGTCTGCTAATTCAGCGCCCTTTTAATTGGATCTTCTCGATTTAAATTGAAGTTTTTGTTTGTTTGTTTTTTTTTAATTTAAAGTATCTTGAAAATTTTAGTCTGCCTTTTCTTGCTATGTTTTTGAAATTTACTGCTCACAGATTTAGAACTGTTACCGGATTCGTATTTTGTTTGGTTGATCTTAATATCCACTGGTTCACTAGAAATTAACAGGTGGGAAATGAGTGAATGTCTCACTGATCCTCTTGTTCTCACAGGTTTCCACGACAACGATTTTAACTGAACCTCACAAGTCAAAATAAATCATTATTTTAACCAATAATGGAATAGTAAATAGTCCATACCAATTGAATTTTTTTTTAAACCAACTTAACAATAGTTGTCTTTAAAATACGATTGTCTGTCTTTAAAATACGATTTGAGACTTGACTTTTTGCTCACATAAGTATCGTAAGACATTTCATTCAACTTAAAGAAGCAGGACAGTACGAATCTCGTCGACTTTTTAAAATCACATTACAAGTACCACATTATTTGTAATTCAGTAATGAAATTTGGTAAGGTCTTATTACTTTATTTTTAAATCAGCTTCCTCTATTTATCTTTAGATTTTTCTCCTTTCTTTCTTTTTTTTTTTTTTCTTTTTTCAGAAATATATCTATTTCTAAAATTGTTTCTACTTATGTAGTGAAAGAAAAAGAAAAATTAATTTAAATAGTGTATAATAAAAACATAAGTACAAACATATCTCGCACAGTGAGACTTCAAACAATACGAATCTCACTGTAGTGCGAGTAAAAATTGTCCATAAAAATAAAAATTTGTAAGTAATAAGGAATTTAACCAAATACCATATAGACAATACGCGACACAAAGCTATTAACCATTGTTAACTTGAGAGACAATTTGACAGCAGCGAACCTAGTGGCAAGTCCTGGTAACATCAAATTTTAAAATATACTCATGCTGATAAATAGTACATAAAGAACATCAATTCACTAAAAGACTCTATAAACATTAATCTCCAAACGGCGGCTTGTTACAAGTTTGGAGATTAATGTTTGTAGAGTCTTTTAGTGAATTGATGTTAATAAATGCATTCAATGCAGAAGATTTTATAGTACATAAAAGAAGTTCATATTTATAAATATTGACCTAGACAGAACAAGAGGAATAGGAATTTAATAAATGAATAAAAATACGAAACATAAATATAATATTTCATCGTACAATATAAATATTTTATAAAAATAATAAAAAAAAAAAACCGAAATTTTTCCTTTAAATCACAAAATTAAACTCATCCTCTTATCCTCTTATCGTTCGGCAGACGGATTAGAATTCCTCTCCTTTTTTTTTATTATAGTCTCAACATATCATTGTTTTTAAAAACAAATCAAAAGAATAATATTATTAAAATAACAACATATTAGATTTAATTTTATAATTACACCTAAATTATTTTATGATTCTTTTCCGAAAAACATGATCATTGTAAACAATTACACCAGTTACATTTCCATCTAAAAATTTATATTATTCCAACAAGGAATACTTACAATTTCTTTCACGAGGAATATGACAAAAAGTCCTGGAGTTCTTCTGATCGTAATTATTGCAGCCAAAAACAGCACACACTCTTGCAGCCATGCTGAGATAAGCAGATACGAGGTTTCGTTCATTCAGGACTTGCCGCTAGGAGCGCTGTATGTTTTTGTTCCGCTTTGTGTCGCGTATTGTCTATATGGTATTTGATTTAATATGCCTAAATAATTTAAGAAATGATAAACGTTTATACCCATCATTTTCACGTAATCTGTAGTATTAAAAAAATTGTGCGCGCATGCGTACATCCAACAACTGTATTTCGCAACAAGTCGCGCTCTCGTTGCCTGGCAACAGGAGTAATGGAATTCCACACTCGAGTTTCCAGGCAACAGAGTTTCGACTTTTATAAATGGATTTTAATATTCTATTATATGTATTTTTTTAGAATTTAAACTTTACATTATTTTTTAGGGTTTTGTTTTAAGTTTTAGTTTACTCGATTTAATTTGTTTCTGTGAATAAATCTCCGACTGTTACAAATGAATTTCAATATTCTATTGCAGATTTTTGTTGTTGATGTATTTCGTTTTTATGAATAAATATAATGCTTTTTTCCATTCCATATATTCGAGAGCAAAGCGATGGGCAGCCATCTAGTTACTATAAATATGATTGCTGATCCAGTGCAGAATGCATGGGGAACATTAATACTCGATTCAGTCGGTTGTTATTAGCTTCGGTGAAGTGCTTTCCCTTCAGTTTAGTTTCAGTCTCACTGCAGCAAAGACATGTTAGCTAATTTTTTGTTTTTCCATCCCCGTATACCTCTAATACATAACTACGATAAAGTAATGTTAAAAGTAATGATAGAGACAGTTCTAAAGAAGCTTCAAACCCATATAATCAAAGTAAGCTTCAATTTTATTTCACTCTTGAAATATCTATTTTTATACAGACTATGAATGCAGTGGAGTAAGCCTTTTCTATGAGCAAATCACACTGAAGAAATATAAAAAAAAAAGTCATGCTTCCACGAAACCTGATTATAATAATTATAATTCAATATCTATAATAAAACCCATTACTTTCATGCTTCAGAAAGTACGATTTCCAGCAGTACATGATATTTTTGTAAACCAAATTACGTGCACTGCTCGAGTTGTTACTATACAGGGTGTTTCAAAAATACACGGCATAATTTCAGGTATGTATTTCCCACATGTAGACAATCAAAATAGTTCATTACAACATATGTCCGGAAATGCTTCATTTCCGAGTTATGGCCTTCACAACATTGAAAATCACCGGAACGTTTTTCGTATTTACAGATGAAGCACAGTTCACACGAGATGGCATAACAAATTTCCACAATCAGCATGTATGGGCGTATGAAAACCCAAATGCAACTGTTGTATCTCATCACCAGGTGCGGTTCTCCCTCAACATGTGGGCCGGTATCATTGGTGATCGATTAGTTGGACCCCATGTACTTGTAAACAGACTTACGGGGCAGGCGTACACAAACTTCCTGGAAAACACCATACCTCATGTTTATGACGACACTCCACTGATCGATCGTCAGCACGCTCACTTCTTGCATGACGGCGCTCCTGCACACTTCAGTCGTACGGCTCGCCGGTACTTGGATCGAACGTTTCCTGATCGATGGATAGGTAGAGGTGGCCCAATTGCTTGGCCTCCACGCTCACCTGATCTGAACCCTCTCGATTTCTACTTGTGGGGCCATTTAAAATCATTGGTTTATTCGTCTCCGGTGCCTGATTTGGAATCCCTTCGGAATCGAATTGTGGCACGTTCTGAGGACATACGCAACATTCCTGGAGTGTGGGATCGTGTTCGCAGGTCATTGAGACATCGATGTGAGGTCTGTATTCAAGCAGGAGGTGGTCATTTTGAACATCTTCTGTAATGGCAACGACCGGCGGAACGAAAAACGTTCCGGTGATTTTCAATGTTGTGAAGGCCATAACTCGGAAATGAAGCATTTCCGGACATATGTTGTAATGAACTATTTTGATTGTCTACATGTGGGAAATACATACCTGAAATTATGCCGTGTATTTTTGAAACACCCTGTATATGAACATATAAATCTCAGTGAACTTTAGCCCTAATTATATTTTTATCATTGTTGTAATATCAGTTAGCCTACTGTATTCCCAAATGAGAACGTTGTGTCGTAACTACTTTATTTTACTTCTGTGATGCAATATCTTTGAATCCTGAGAAATTTAAGCTAAGATCATTTTAAGTGAAGAAATTGTAATAAATTATTAACTTTTTGCGCACGGGTAGCACTTATCCAGAAATCTTCTTTGTACCAAACCTGCAAGATCGTTTCTTTTACATTCTGGCTAAATTATATTGCCGTCCAGTCTTAAATCTTTATTTATTAGTAACTGAAAAGTCATTAGGTTTTTTAAAAGTTAGGGTTTACCAATAAGATCTGTTAAATGGTGCGCATGCGCATTAATTGTAAATTGGAATGTTTTGGGAATAAAAAAAAATGGTTGAAGAATTCCTTCTTATTTCGTAATATTCTACCAAAAGAAGTTTTGTAAGAATGAAACTTTAGACAAAAGTAAAAGTTTACTGGAAGACAAGATACTTCAGGGAATTTGAAATTCTTCTAAGTTAAAGAATGGTTCTTTCCTTTTCGTAATCGTTTTAAGAATGTAAATAGCATCTTTAAAGAGACAACCTCCAAACCTTAGAAAATGAAAAACATTAAAAGTAAACGAAATTTCAGGTAGAAATGAGAAGTTTGCAAGTTTTTTTTTTTTTTTTAATGAAATTGTAAAAAAAGGTGTTTTAAATGTATAAATTTTCAAATATCCACTTGGTAAGATCCAAAAAAAGTTGTCTCAGAAGTACATTGATAGCCTAAAACTATTATTAATCGTAATAAACAAAATAAACCAGTAATGTTTCATTTATTAAATCAATAATTAGGGGACGTATGATCTGGGGAAATCCCATAAGCATCAATCTCAAAAAGAACGCAATATCATTTGTCTACCATTAAAGTTTCAACTTCCTAAGAAACAAAGTGGTAACTATGGATGCCACAAAGGAACCAAAAAAGATTTCGCACCTGGAGCTATCACCGGGGAGAGCCTGGGACGGCCGTTTCGTCCTCTTTAGGACTCATCAGCCAGACAATCTCTACCGATGACAGAAGGTGCGAACCTTTAAGAATCCCACTCCTGCTCCCGGAAGTGGGGGCCCACAAAAGCAAAACGCAACCAAAAATACACAATAACAGAAAAATTGTCAAATCCTGGTCCTGCGTTCCGCTAGGCTCAAAAGGAATTTGTCAAAAGCATAAAACAAAGCATTTAAGAAACAGTTATAAGCTATAACTGTTATATTAGCTATAAGATTTCCTAAAACAGTTTTTGAGTTATGATTTAACACAATGGTGGTTTCTGTTTACGTGTTGGTCTGATAGGGATCAGAATCAATAAGGAATAATTTTATAATGTAAACCTATTAAACTTTAGTTTCCTAGAATAGTTAGGTTTTATATTATCACGGAGGAATATGTATTTTAATGTCCATTCTACATTTTTTTTTCTAATTCTTTTTTTTTCTCCGGTTTATTAACGAGTGTAACAAACGAAAAATGAAACCGCTACGAAATGCGCTATGTAAACCGTTTATACGTAATTAAAGAATTCTAGGAATGTTTATTGAGAATGGGAATAGATCCAGATTGTAGAAACTAACAGCGCATGAATAAGAGACGACGAAAAAAATAATGGTAATATGGACAGTGTTCTACCATAGACATAAAAGACAAAAAAGAAAGAATCGAGACAAATCAGATCAAAAACAAAAATCCAGAATCTAGGAAATAGCAATCAAATCACTTTGAACATTGGACGGCTGTAAATAAGTCAGTATCTTGAAGCCAATTCTCCTTTTCCTCGTTTGGAAATTTTTTAAATCCAATTTTTCTTAAGTTTTCTTTCTTGGATGATAAACTTGAACTTTTTACGACTTAAGTCTGATGTTCTTGAAATAATTTCTTTCAAATGTTGTTGTGTCTTTTATATAAAAAAGACAATGTATTGATTTTCTTGGAGACTACTTATATGTGGAGTAGAAGTGAACCATTGATCTTTCACTTGACAGACAGGTCATGTACATGTATCCCTCTGTTCTGCCTTGAGTTGAACCATACTTTCCATTTGGAAAATTTTCGCTTTCTTTTTTTGTTGTATTATCCTTTGAATCTTTCATGCTAAAGTTGGTATTTTCGAAAATCCATAACTGGTAAAAGTCTTTTGTTTCTTTACTTTCCCCTCTCCCCTTTCTTAGTTGGTAAAGAGGTTTTTGCTTTTGATCTTTTTAGAAATCATCTTTGACAATCCGCGTTTCATCTTTCATAGGTATCATTGTTTTTTTGTTTTTGTTTTAACTTGAAATATTTGTTTTTAAAGCATGACAGTTCATTCAATAATTTAGTTGTTATGATTCACATTGGACAGTGCCCAAGACGACGGGATTTAGACATCAGCAACATGCCTGGAAGCAATTCATCCAGTGGAAGTTCGCATTAAAATAATAACATTGGCAGAGTTTCAGAAGTCTACTCGATTATGTTATTCATTTCAGTAAATAAGCCGTCATTAGAAATTTAATAAATAACTAGGAAGATATTAGTAACATGTAAGTGCTATTCTTAACTCAATGACTATCAGATAACTTGTTTTCAAAAATGACAAGAAAACATTTCTTGCGTTATATAAGCAGTTACGCATCTAATATCAATTGGAATGCAAAGATATGTTGCAAGTAGTACTTTTTTATTCAATTTCATACTGTAAGGTATTGTTAATATGATAGTATTTAAAAGAAGTAATTATTTAAGGAGTATTTACCGATGCGAATCAGTAAGTTGTTCCTGTAAATTTTTCAATGCATTTAGGGATTTTTTGGTTAAGTTCTTTTTCTTTTTTTTTATCAGTCCGTTTTGCGTCCAGGAAATTTTTGCTAATATACAATATTATTGTTATTTTGAAGATAAGCAAGGACTTCAACTTGTTCTACTTCTTCCACCTACGGGAGTAGTTCTCTTCCATGCATTAGTTAAGAAAATAAATGAGGAAAACTCTAAAAGAACTATCTCCCATTTTCAAAATTATGTGGTTGATTGATTCTAAGTCATTTAGACTCATGTTTCTCTATATAGCTTATTAGGAAGCCTTAATTCGGTTCATTGAGCGAATAAATGGACCTAACATGAATTGAACGAGCTCTGATTATCTTGAAGGGGTAGTTAGTAAAAAGCGAATGAGATCTAAGTCTATCGATTTGATTTCTCAAGGTCTAATCTTGTGGAACGCAGTAATAAGGTTTCTTGCTACGCAGGTGAGTGGCTTTTTAAAGGAAAAAAAAAAAAAAAAAGCATTTCTTTGAACGTTAATCAGAGATACCGTAAACTTCTATCAGGATCCGCTTCTACGTGAAACTGCGTCGTAAAAAAAAAAAGGAAGCTGTACAAGTAAGAAATCGATTACTGAGTTGGAGACTGGGTATTCGTTGTCGCTTATTGATAAACGAAATAGTGTCACTTGAATGGAATCTAAACTCAACAGACCTGCTATTTCTTTTCGCGTTTGGAATCCAATTTTCGAAGCCCCCCCTTGAGTAGGGACTCTAGTTTTAGGAAAATGGATGTTTTTCTGCCACGAAAAGCACTTATTGTAATATGTATTCTTTTTAGACAGACGTTTGATAAATAATCTCTCAATTCAATTCCCGTCTAATCTCGCAGTAGCTTTTTAACTCTGTTCCTGTGGGGGCAAGACTTTACTTGTCTCCCGTCTCTGGATTCCATTCAATTAATGACTGACTAACACATCTGTTGATTAAATTCAACTTAGAATTAAAAAAAAAAAATATTGCAAATGCATTAGGTAAAATTTATTAGTAGATTAGGCACATTTATTATGACTGGATCGGCTTCAGAAGTTAATTCGTGCGTAGCCTTGCGTAACTTACGTCGTATTTCCATTACATTAAGTGAAATAGTGATGATGAATAAATTCAGTTAAGTATTGAAATAAAGTTTACTGGCTGCTAACAAAGATCTTCGCAGAAATTGGATGGTATACGAAAAGACATCTATCCGCTATTTCAGTCACATCCACCTAATAATCTTCGACATTCCGGCATTTGTATCATCGTTCGACCAATTTCCCGTCTTTGCTTTGTCCTGTAAACGAAACAGCTCCCGATGTTTCAATCTGTACACTACATCTGAAATACTCCCATTCCAACTTCCTCAGCTGTGGCTTGGAGGAATGATCGTTGTCTTTTTTGTTTATCTCACGTTTCTTATACATTGCAAGTATAATACCACACCCTTCTCGAAAAAAAAAGTGGAAAATTAAAGAACTAAACGGTCATACGTTTCAGAACTCGCGCCAAACGCAAACGGGTCGTAACATGGTGCAATCCAGCAGCCCAAACGCGACCAGTACTTAAATTCCTTTGTTTCCGTAGAACTTGCCTCCATTCTGCTTGTAGCGTTCTCGCAGCTCGCATCAGTTCCCGCGTAGCGTTCGGAAATCTCTTATTTACTGTAGTAATGGCCCCAAAGCGTAATAATAGTGAGGCTGAAGTGCTTCTAAGCGTGAGAGAAACCGTGATGTCCTTTTCATTAATGAGAAAAAGAAAATTCCGGATATGATTGAAGTAGAAAAAAAGTACTCTTTATTATTACAGTACTTTATTAAATGTTGGTAATGTCTTACTGTACTGTCTTACTATGTTTATTTATCAATTAAGCTTTACATATTTATATATATATTACACGAATAACACGTTATTGTATATATTTGATCGTTATTATATATAGTATCTATGCTTGAATATTATTATGTATCTGGGAGCACGGCAGTGCCCCCGCCAAGACGAGCCGAAGGCAGGAAGGGCACTACGTACCTTTTCTGGAAGTGTTTCGTCGTATTTTCGAACCCTCATAGCTTCGGCCTAGATAACACTAGAGAGCTCAAATTTTCAGGATATGATGCAGTTACCAGACTAATGAAATACGCTAAGTTTCATTTATTTAGCTTTTATACTTTGGATTTTATTAATACCTAAAATACGTCGATTCCGTCACTCACTCACTGACTGACTGACTGATTGACTGACTGACTGACTGACTCATGATCATCAAAACCTCTAGGGTACTTCCTGAAGTCCTAGAAAGCTGAAATTTGGTATGCAGGTTAGGATTAGCACACAAACAACAAAAAAATTAAGAAATCCGTAACTTTCACATTCCAACCCCTCATAAAGGGGGGGTCTGGTTATGTATTATCGAACCCTCATAGCTTCGGCCTGGATAATACTAGAGAGCTCAAATTTTCAGGATAAGATGCAGTTACCATACTAATGAAATACGCTAAGTTTCATTTATCTAGCTTTTATACTTTGGATTTTATTAAGATCTGAAATACGTCGTACCCTCAATGCTTCGGCCTAAATAATACTACACTCATGGACAAAAAAATTAGCGCACCAAGAAGGAGTCGTCAAAATGAAACGAAAATTTACATACGTAATGACTACTTTGATATAAGTAAATGATAAGAAAATCAAAGAAAAAGGATAATTTATTTCAGAGAAAAAGGCAAAAGAACGGAGGAGTTAATACCCCGTTGGACCCCCTCTAGCGCGAATGCACGATGCGATACGATCGGGCATTGAGTCATACAAGTTCTGTATGATGTCTTGAGACATTTCATTCCATATTTGCTGTAACCTTGCCTCTAGTTCGTTCAAACTCGTGGGATGCCCAACTCGTCGTCCCAAATGATCCCAGATATCTGGGGATCGGGCAGGCCAAGGAAGGGTAGTAACAGTGCGGAGACAGTCTTGTGACACCCTTGCCGTATGAGGCCGAGCATTGTCTTGTTGAAAAATGGCTCCTGGGAGCCGTTGCATGAGTGGCAACACATGTGGTTGCAGGATTTCATGAACATACCGCTGGGCTGTCATGGTGCCACGGAACAATACTAGGGGTGACCGTGTATTGTAGGCAATGGCGCCCCATACCATCACACCAGCTGTGGGAGCGGTGTGTCGCTGTACAGCAAAGGCAGGATTGAAGCGTTCACCACGGGCTCTCCACACACGAACACGATTGTCATCACTGCCGAGATTGAATCTGGATTCGTCGCTAAAGACGACCTGGTTCCATTCCGCTGCAGTCCAGTTTCCTCGTGCGCGGCAAAACTCCAAACGGAGGCGTCGATGGGTGGGCATCAAGGGCAGCACACATAATGGGCGCCGCGATACCAACTGTCCTTCAGCCAGGCGCCTTCGTATGGTTCGAGAAGACACAGCGGCCCCTAGTGAAGGTGCTACCTGTGCCTGGATGGCGGCCGATGAAGCAGTTGGCTGTACGCGTGCATTTCTGACTATGTGGCGGTTTTCTCGACGACTGGTCTGTCGAGGGCGTCCTGAGCCTGGTCTTCGTGTACATGACATCTCTCGGGTCCACTGGTCCCAACACCTCCTCACAACACAATCAGAGCAGCCTAATTGACGAGCTACTCGCCTAGCTGACCACCCAGTTTCCATCATCCCGACGATTCTCCCTCTCTCAAACTGCGACAACTGCGTATACTGTCTTCGAATACGGCGTAATGGCATGTCTACCTCAGCTCTTCCTTTGTAAATGATTCAGCACACTCAAACAAGCTTTGGTTACCTGTTTTATACTCCACAGAGTACGATGTTCAACGTCCTCTACCGGCTATACGTAATGCGCAATCACGCTGCATTTCTAATCATTTGCATATCTCCCCGACATGTACCTTCATTGCAAGTTTCGTTACGATCCCGCAATTATTTCTTGGTGCGCTAATTTTTTTGTCCATGAGTGTATGTAATAATGTGATTTCTTCCAAAGTGCAAACAGCTTGTATATACAAGTTGACCAATAGAAAAACAGAAAAGTAGGGTATTGAAAAAAAATCCATTTTCTAAATAATCTTAAAACTAAATTTAGTTGTAATAGATAATCCCACCCAAAACATTTCATGTAAAATAAGTTGCCAAGATTCACATGCTCATAACGCTTTCACTGTTAAAAAGTTATCAGATCTCATCTTACAAAAAGAAATGAAATCCCACTCAAAACATTTCATGTAAAATAAGGGGTTGCCAAGACTCGCATGCTCATAACGCTTTCACTATTAAAAAGTTATCAGATCTCGTCCTACAAAAAGAAATGAAATCCCACCCAAAACACTTCGTGTAAAATAAGTTGCCAAGACTCACATGTCATAATGCTTTCACTGTTACAAAGATATGAGATCTCATGTAGAGCCAAGCCCCTAACTCTACGAGGCCTAACTCTACAAGCCCTAACTCTAAAAACCCTATATCTTGGTCAAAAAGTATGGCTTGGCCGTTTCATGGAACTACAGTAAAACCCCGTTATTACGCTCGTCAAGGGACCGTGACCTACAAGCGTAATAAGCGGGATAGCGCTATAAACGGGGAATGATTTATATGATGGGGAAACATTTAGACACCATTTTACAGGAAAGATACTTGATTCTGAAATAGATATAGTGCAAATGTGAGCTTATTTCCTATTAAAAAAATCTTTGATTGTGGTTTGCCGTGTGTGTATGCTAATGTTATAAATTATGACATTTTCAATGCGGTTCAAGAAACTATTAACATCAATTGATATTCCACTAGGAGCAATACAAATATATTTTCGGAGCAGTTTTAGTGCACTGCCCGCTATTTCACGTGCCTTTTCTTGAATGATTGGGTCACTTAATGGCACTGATGCATCACGGGACTGATGAATCCATTCAGTTAGAATTTCCTCGGCATCTTCACATTTTCCACACTACTTTTTTACGTTTGCAACCATCCTTCGCTGAATTGATAATTCCATTCTTATTTTTTATTATTGTTCTCAGACTGGATCAGGGAATTCTTAGATTCTGCGAAAACCTTCTGATTTAGTGTAGAATTCTCGTCGTACTTACGAAGAATTTGCAATTTTTCACTTATAGAAAGGGATTTCCGCTTCGACATTTTGCACTAATTTACTGTATCACAGACCCGCACTTCAAAGAGTTCAAAGATTCCCTCCTACCAGGGAAAGAAAAGAATCGTTACAGTGTTACATTTCTTTTCGATACAAAATTTCCGATATAAAAAAGCGCTACAAGCGGGATTTGAAGCGTTATAAGAGGGTAAAAGTATACAGAGTTATATAGAAAATTCCAGGGACCGCATGAAAGGAGCGTAAAGAACGGGATAGTGCTATAAGCGGGAGCGTAATAACGGGGTTTTACTGTATTTCATCTCACCCAAAACATTTCATGTAAAATACGTTGCCAAGATGCTCATAACGCTTTCACTGTTAAAAAGTTATCAGATCTCATTTGGAGCCAAGCCCCTCACTCTACAAGGGGGCCTAACTCTAAAAACCCTACTATCTTGGTCAAAAAGTGTGCCTTGGCATACTCCATATCCTTTACATAACTCCATGGGATTGTCTGTGTGACAGCCACGAAACGGCCAAGGCATACTTTTTGACCAAGATATAGGGTTTTTAGAGTTAGGGCTTGTAGAGTTAGGCCTCGTAGAGTTAGGGGCTTGGCTCTACATGAGATATGTATTTAGCGTTCGGTATTATCCGCGGTCTGGGAACTTATCCTCGTATCCCCGCGGATACGGGGGTCCTAGTGTATCTTCGCATGGATGCATTTTTCGACAAAAATGCCCATTGGTGAATGTTGAACAAAAGATCAAATTCTCCATCGTCCACACTTTCTTTTTATACTGGAACGGTCATTAAGTATCTATCTTCTCTGACTCTAAAATATTAACTTGCCTTGATATGAAATATATTTTCAATATATATTTTATATTAAAATACGAAGTATTCTAGTTATATATTTAACGCTCTTCAAAATCGAAATTGCCAGATCTACCTGTATTCTGATTACAATTGCTTTAAAGGATTTAATTTGAACCAAATGAAAGCAATAGACACAGGCAACAACGACATCGATTTACTGTTGGACAAGAATACAAATTAAAGAATTCTTCTCGGGTTTCCAGCCAAGTAAGAATTTTGGAGTGGTCCAAACTTTCGGACCCCGTCATGGAGTCCATCTTCAGGGACTGAGAAGTGAGGGTTTTTAAATCGTTTGAGCGCCGCTCTCTGTTCGGTCCGCGCTTTCAGGTGGAGATTCTTTGGCCCGAAAAACGGCGCCTCTGCGTGATTGGTTGCGAAGGGCGATGACTGCGAGTCACGTACTGCTGAGTTGCAGCCCGTTGTCTGTGTTAACTATGTTGGTTTCATTTTTAATGGCGATGTCTTCCAGGATGAGACGATCCCAGTAGCTAGAGGATTTGGCAATGATGGAGATGCCGGAGAAATCGGTGGCCATGGTCGATGCAATGCTCTGACCAAGGTCTACGTGTCGCTGATACTTCCGGCAACGGATGCTTCCACCGCTGGCTAGAAACCCGAGAAGAATTCTTTAATCTTCGTAGCCAAGAAGGCTTCAACTCTCATGAATACAAATGTTTACGCAATTTGCCCAAGAACTTAACATTCTATTAAGCTTCTTTTCCTTTGTGAATTTATACATGTCAAATGTTTTTTTGACATTAAGCTAAAAATTGAAATTTTAAAGAATTATTAATAAGACGTATTCACGAATTAAAAGGATTTTATAATTTTTTTTTATCATTTCACACGCATTTTGTGAAACTTTTATGCAAACCAGCAATTTGCTTTTCTGTAAAGGACCTAGACTTAAAAGTTGATGCACTCCCAGAATGCATCTACTCTCTTACTAATAATCCTTTGTTGAAATTTCCTAATTATCAAATACATTAATCGAATAATTTACGTAAAAGCTCCTTAATGACAATACTTCTTCTTATGGTCCCATTAAACATCATCTTTCCTTGATAACGGCCGCCATTGATGTACAATGAAAACACCAAAGTTTCTGAAGAGAAAAATCAAAGCACAGTGCAAAGTTATTCAGAGAAGATAATCAAAGTACAGATTCTTCAGATAGATTTTTTTTTTCTCAGTCGACTCCAACATTTTGCCATAACTTCCGGCGGCTAGTGCACCTCACTGTCAGTCTCTTTTTAATCCAGCCACGAGATCACTTCACTGCGAAGATGAAAAGAAAACTAGATATCTGTAGCAAAGAAATACAGAAATGTTTTTCTCTGGCTTACGGCGTGTTTGAGTTTAAAAGAAAAATAAGTTCTACGGTTTTCATAAAGAAAAACAGAAAAGTGTAGGAGGAAGAGAGAGACAAAAGAACTGAAGACCTAGTCTCATATAGAAGATAAGACAATTGGTATTTCTTATTTAAAAAAAATAATTAAGTATATAAAACAGGGAGAATCTAAAATAGGGGGACAAGCTGCGAGGGTGGGTTCCTCATACCAAAAGAAGTAAAAAAGGTCAGATAAAAATATGACCGGAAGTGCATGGTTGCTGAGATTCCAGTCCAAAGAAACGAAGCCAGACTACAACGGAAACAATGGACTTGAACAGTATCTTTATTGGTAACATCTTGAACGTTTTTATGACGTGGTTACCACATTGTGGTATTATATCAACTATATGCTACCAATAAAGATACTGTTCATTTCCATTCATTGTAGTCTGGCTTCGTTTCTTTGGATTGGAATAACTCATGCACTTCCGGTCGAATGTTTATCTGATTTTTTTTACTGCATTTGGTATGGGAAAGCCGCCCCCGCAGTTTGTCCCGCTATTTTAGATTCACCCTGTATAGTGATCTTGTTGAAATAACTTATTCTTCCTTTTATTTACTGGATAAATCTAGAAAAAAGAATTATATTGATAATTCCACTTTATGCAAATTTATGATAAGAGAATTTATGAAAGGAGAAAAAGACCCTGAAATTCCAAAACTCAAATTACAACGTAAACCTTTTTCTTTTCTTGCTCAAATAAAAAAAAAAAGACGCAAGAAAATGTTTTATTGCTATGAAACTTGCATACGCAGTGAGTTTGTATAATTTTTTTCATTGCCAAAGGACTTTTTAATACAGAGCAGCGGCAACATAACAGTCACATGTTAATACATAGTAAATTTTGTAAATATATTTGTAAATCTAGTTCGATCACATTCTTTGATGGCTGCAACTTATTCTAGACATTCTCGATTGGAGAGAGGCCTGAAGACCTTGCTGGCCATGGAAGGGTATGAATCCCATGGAGGCATTGTGGAGAGAGTCTCGCCATGAAAGGTCTGGAAGGCGTGATTTAGCACATGCAAATACAATTGGCTGCAGAATGTTGTCAACATATAGGCGTGCCTCAAAGTACCTTTTATCAAAATTGGGACAGATCTGTTATCATAGGAGATGGCTCCCCAGGCTCTAACCCTAGGTGTGATGTGGTGTTCCAGCAATCGGATCGGCGTGATGACCATACCTCCTCCATAAAGGATACGGTGATCATCTCCTTCAAAAGAAAAGTGGGATACTTCGCTGAACATAACACCACTCCATATGGATATCGTCCATGATTCCTAACGCTACTACAGACTATAGCACCTATGTTGGATAGTCAGTGGTAAGATATAGCGAGAAGCGTATGTCAGTACAGCCATATACTACATGATGCGTAGAATGTTGTATGCTTTTAAGTCCATGACAAGAATGTCATTGGTGTAGTTACCGCTGCACTCGTGATCGCACGATCCCCTCGAACACTTGTTTCGCTGGGACTTCCTTCGTCGCGGTTTTGTATGCTCTCCTGGATCTACTGCTGACCTACCGCTAAGACCAAAATGGCGGCCAACACGGCTTCTCTTAAGTCTACGATGCGACGTCTCTCAAACTCTCTGTTACTGGTGCTATCAACGGGTGCGTCGTAGAGTGGTAGGTTATCTTCACAGACTACTGAACACAACGATAAGTAAATTGGGAGGTTGTTTGTTAGAATAGTGTCAACATATTATTAAAACATTAAAATTTCCTCTTCCTGTGATAACATATTAGTTATCCGACTTAAACAGACAGACATTCGTGTTTTATTTCGATTAGTTTCTAAATAAACTGTTATCTTTCCTGCCACATCATAATCATTGTTGCTCTAGAATCCAGTTCTGACTGTAGAAAGCTTAAAACTGCAGTTTTTGCTTTAAGCGACCGTGGGCGTTTCGTTAGTAGTTTATAATTATGTAATGTTCCAGATTGCTACTAACACAGGAAAGAGACATTTGGATTTCTGAAAGATTTCTCTGTACTCCAGCATTAATTATTCAGGACTTTTGTTTCTCCTTAAAAGAAACATCGTATAAATATAGAAGCTTCTAAGTAGCTAATATAAAATTCATTGTAAATAACTGCATTCTCTCTTTGTGGAGTTTTCTTTTTTAACTTCACGGTTTTTCAAATCGCTGTCAGGAAATCGCAACCCACATTGCAAACCAAACACTCAAAAAAAATTACCCTAAATCTTGGGTTGTTTTCAATTTATTTGCGTTTTCGAAAACAGGGTGGTGAGATGCTGTGTCAGCTGGCGTAAACAAGTATAAAGAAGCTGCTGCTGTGGAGAGAATGCGAGACTTGTGTTCTGCCGACAAGGGACCGTAAGCACGTCAGGGGCAAGAGAAGATTGTTTAGTCAAACAGATACAGTATTTCTCCAAGAACGGGCTTTTCTTCTCCGTTCCCCAGTGATCCGTTTTATCCACGAAATAAATACAAAACCATAAAAGCAAAAATAGCTTCCAAGAAAATACTGAAATATTCTAAGATTGTAATATATCTTATTATTGATTAAATAGCTACAAAGGCTTTATGGAAAAATGGCGCTAGAATTTGTTATCTCCTCAATTCTAAGCGTGAATTTCCTTTTCCCGATTTTGTACATGTCGTAATGAACATTAGAAATATACAAGGAAAGTTTTTACGTACGCTGAACGTAGTACAGTAAAACCTCTCAAATCCGGCCCTCGATAATCCGTCCCCACGGTAATCCGGCCTGGTCCTGAGTAATTTTTTTTTAGTAACTAAATTTGTTTCCCTATCCGCGCGTATTCATTATGAGTGAAAAAATAAAGAAAAACTTTGTCACTATGGAACAGAAGCTTAATGCGTTAAGGAGATTGGATGCAGGGGAATCTGCAAAACAAATATAACTAGAGCTTGGTATCGGAAAAAGCACATTTGTATTACTTTTAATAAACATTTGAGTGCAAAATTATGAAAATGGGGTTAAATTAATTAAACCTGGCGTTATATCTTCACAAAAATTGAGCTATTAAGTTATTTTAAGAACACTCTCGGTAGTCCGGCTTTTCTGTAATCCGGCCTACTGGGCGCCACATTAGGCCGGATTTCAGAGGTCTTACTGTAGCTTGAATCAGAAATTAAGCCGGCACACCTGCTGAATACAGATTTAAATTTAATGAAAACTGAAAATACAACCTAGGTTTGAATTAAACCGAAAACTAGGTTATACTTTCAGTTTTTATTAACTTTAAATTAATAAAGGTGTGCTGGCTTTATTGCTGATTCAAGCGAACATTAGAATATCTTAAAAAGAATCTTATAATTAAGAACTATAAACAAAGGATAGTTAGAGTTCTATTTTAATGTTTTTCATATTGTATTAAGTACAAGAATTACAAGAGCTGTTGATGCTGTTAGATATGATTATTTCAAGGACAGATGGAGCTTTTAGGTTTTATTTTATAAATGGAACAACAAGAACGGGTAAGGACAAACATTCAAGTAGTTCTGAGAGTTGCTTTTCTACAAGAGAAATGTCCTTGGCTTTTCCTTCCACAATCCTTTGACAATGTAAAAATCGCAATACGAAATCTTAGGCGATAGATGTTAATTGCTGACCCCGATTGAATGTCCTTTGAAGTAGGTAGGGATGCCGTGAACAGTACGATAGCATGGGAATGAAATGTGCCTAACAAAAATTTAATTTATAAATAGAGAAAAAAATCACAACTGGACAGTAAACATGCCTTCGCACACTGAGCCACCATCAAAAGGAATCCTGAATGGCTGTTTCATCCTTATTAGGAATCATCAGCAAAATTTACCCATGATGTATGGCTCAGGTTGCGCGAAAGCTCAGATAAAAGCATTCTCAGATAATGGGCCGCCGAGATAAAAAAAACAACAATCAAATAAGAAATAATCCTGTGAAATTCACAGTAGTAATTCCTTGTCCTTGCACTGAAAGGCACTAAGAAATTTAATTACAAACAAGTTAGGATAGATGCTTCGCATCGGCTTCTGAGTCACCTTTACTTTAGAATAGACTGTAGAAAATGCTCGCGCGAGTCTGTTTGCGACCCCATGCTATCCCACCCATCCCTATTTATGGAATAATCGTCATTCTTAACTCAAACCTTGTTAATACACTGAATTCCTAAGAAGGATTAAAAAAAAAACCATAAAAACTTAAGTTGATGAGGGGATCGAACCCTCGACCTTCCCGTTATTAGCACGACGCTCTAACCAACTGAACTAACAGGCAACCTACAGCATTCAACATTCAGGCCACCTACAACTGAGCTAACAGAAGCCGTTGCGAAACATTGTGAGATATGTGTCCACAGACAGACAAACCGGGGATTTAAGGCTCTTTCAGAAGCCTAAAAAGAAATATTATAAGTTCAATGAAAAGCAAGATTTAACGTCCATAATAATTATTAAATAGAGAAAAATCACAATAGAGAGAAAAATTCAATTTAGATTAATTTTTTGAAAAATCACCTCCAAAATGCATATAAAACCACTTTGTACTTAATCTATAGTAATGTATAGTAGAGTTCTGCTACTTTACAGTGAAATGTAAATGATTGAGATTGAAATCATGTGAACTACATTCACAGTGAGATCTCTTTCACTTAATTTTATTACGGAACAAACAATAAAAAGAAAACAGTCTGATTCATTTTTGATAGTCTATTGAATAGAGCTTTTATCTGTCGAAATCCGCCAACTTTTATCTGGTTCGCTGGTTTTGGAGCAAAAGTCGTTCTTGCACAAATAACAATTTAATACGAAAATCAGTGTGCTGGCATTATTTTTCGAGGACGTAATAGAATCTGTTAAGTTTTCTTAGATTTAATAATAGTTTAATTTGTAAATTCGATTTTTTTTAAACATTTGATTAGTTATATAAGTCGATTTACGTTTTTGTTGTATTAAGTGCTTATAATACTAAAACATTCACAAAGCCAAATTTATAATATCTCTCCTACAAATTAGTTAAGGTGGTGATAATTGTCATGCGTTTCCAAATACACAGTGGCCGTATAGGCGCGAGATTTATTTTTCCGAGATGCTCTCCATTTTGAATTTTAACAGGTAGTAAATAAAGATTGTGGAGGGGGTGGGGGCAGTGATCCGGTAGCCCACGGGTTGAGGCACTGGACTGCGTACTGGAGGAGCCGGATTCAATCCCGACGGTGATCGGGGATTTCTCCACAATTATTTCTTCTCCAGGCGGACCTTAGGGTTCAACCTGCCCTCTGTCAAATGGATACCAGATTTCTCATACGGGGTTAAAGGCAGGCGGGCTGACCTCAACTAGTCCCGTTGTTCAAGAATCGCCAGAAGCCTAAACCTTTCGCTCACCCTAGGACCTGCATGGCTTGTTGCGGTACAGTTTAGCTTTGAGTAACTAAAGGGTCAGGTCGCAAGTTCCAAAAATCATGCGATGAGTCCTACAATTTTGGGAGGAAAAATCGTTCATTATAAAAAAAAAATAAACTTTCCTCTAATTATTAATTATTTTTATTAATTTTTGTGTTTCAGTTCATGAAAGAAGAGCTTTTGATGACGTAATTTCCTCATAGATTGATGTTTCCAGGATGAAACAGCGCCGTCTTTTGCTAAAATCCGTAACTGAATCTTAGAAACATTACGAAAACATTATGGTTTATGTATTTTCTACATAATAATAAATAATTGATAATTATTGATTAATTGCCGTGCTGGCGTGGCCGTGCGGTCTAGACGGCGGTCTGCCGTTGCGGCCAGTGCGCCAGTATCTGGGTTCGAATCCCGGTAGTGGCTTGGCTGTTTCAATTTCCTTTCCTGTGTTGTTCGTCTCTTCTTCGCTTTCTATTCGGTCTGTCATCATTCCTTAATGACGTCCTGGGGCAGGCAACAGGAAACCACCAGTATCTTTCCCCAGGCATTTCTGGAAATTCCATGCGAATTCCACAGAATTGGACCTGTCTCCGGACAGAATACTATGGATGGATGGAAAGGATGGGTTGATTAATTAAATAATTAAATAATATAATAATAATTAAAATTGAAATGATTAAAAACGTTCCACACTATTCCCCCTTGATTGGCTATGCAAACTTGTCCTGTCTTGGTCACGCTTATGCGATCACAAAACGACGCCATCTTGAACTGACTGCTCGGAGTTCAGTTGATGACGGAGTTCAAGTCGTGACTGGTGACGTTTGTTCCAGACAAAAGTCGATCGCTACATAAAGACCATATATGGCAAACCCTTCTTTTTGAAAACCACTATAGAAGAGGATGACAGGGATTGCTTCTCGTTATGTATAGCAATGTGATCTATAAATTTCCATTAAAGTTTGATACGGATTTGACTTTTGTTTTTCATTGGAGCTATCATCTCCTGGTCTTCTGGGTAAACCTCATTGATATATATGTTTATTAATGAAGCAAAAGAAAAAGAAATTCTTACATTCAGACTTTTAGAAGTTGAATCTGGATCGTATTTATTTAAGACCAACCGTTTTTGAGAAACGAACAAGAAAATTGGCAAAAGAGCAAATTACATGTCTGGCAACTCGCAATATAATTTTAATGAAGTAATCACGATCAAGATTATTATTTTTTCATATTATAATGAATATAAAATTATAAGAGTTACTGAAGTTTGTTATAATTAAATAGAAAAGAATTACTTAATGGGGCGTAGCTTATCAATAAATAATGACCATTATTTCCGTGCCAAGAAAATTACAACATTGAAAATAAGCAAAATTTAAATATAAGGAAAGTGTTTTAATTGTAATTGGTAGTGGGGGGAAAAACGGTGTCAGAAATTACCTTAGCATTAGGTGGCATTACTTATTTTCTTCATTTAATCTTCAGTTGTTCGTGTTCTTAATATCGGGAGAAAGATGACACGCGTACAAACAATAAATCACTCGATTGCTATTCAGAATGTTCTCGATTGTCTCGTTCTGTTCCTGATAAGAAAACTGCGGTTGTCAACGTAACTTTTACAAAAATAATTGGGAATTGCACTTTGCTGTTAAAAATCCAATTCCTGTAAATGACTGAGAATTTTATTTTAACTTCGATATAAATACAAGTTAAAAAGAATCAATGAAAACATACGATTTCTTTAATTGTAAACAATTACGTAAAATACTGACTTTGTTCATTGAAATGTTTCTTGTGGTTCCAGTGTCGTAAATCACTTTTGTCTGATTACATTCAATGTGAAATTGTCCTTGTTGCACACGTGTTTCGTTTTGTGCTTGTGTATTTTTTTTTTGACTTTTTGCTAAACGCTCTTACGTCAACGAGAGTGATCCCGTTGTGCGCAAAATAGGGGATTTGTGCCTGAGGCGTGGTCGGAATATATCCGCAGGGATTTACGGCTATCTCTTCCGGTTTTAACATTGCAACTCAATCAGGACTTCACGAATCGATTTGCGGCCCAAAAAGGAAATTGATTCGTTGGCCCCAAAGTGAAGATTCTCGTCAAGGGTTTGTACAGGCGGGCGCTGAAAAGAGGCGCGCGTTTACCAACGGCTTTCTCACGAGACAGTCAACCAACAGAGCACCTTTTAACAGCGTCCTCTTTTGTTTCCAGCAAAAAATAAGACGCTCGAAAAATAATCTTCTTACTCTTCCCCCCCTTGAGCTATTACTGTATTTATTGCGGAATATGGCAGCAAAGGACGCCGCCCAAAAGATCCAATAAAGGGAGGGACATAATCGAAGTGAAACACTCAGTTATGGCTTTGCGGTAGCTCTTAGTAGCATAAAAATAAAACCACCATTTTATTCCTACATTTGATTCGAGTTTCAGTCTTTCTTTTCGAGCGAATCACAACTGCCATCTGCAGCCGTGTTCTCAATTCGAAATCAGCGTTTTCTTGCTTGATTAGGAGTGCCATTTAAGTTAGAAGGATAATGAAGTTAGAAAACATCTGAAATACAAACAAAGAGAAAACAAACGATCATTCCACAGTACACATCGATTCCTGTCTGGTGGCGAAGACAGGTACTAAGAGCGCCGTTTTGATTCCAATCGCTTTACAGCTCGTCGTGGTCGTCAAATTCTTAAAAATGCATATTTTCAGTTTTTGTTTTCTTGAAAATTGGTGAAGTTTCGATGAGATTTGAGATTTTGAGAAACAGCAGTAATGTTTAGTTGCTAGAATTTTGAGCAGGTTTTTTTTTTCTATAGTAGATTTTTCTAAAAGCAATGAGGATTAGAAGTCTGGAAGAGGAATGGACCCTTGACCGGAAGACCTGGAATGGACTTCTTGCAGATTCTTTCGGAAGGCGGCACCTGACGCCATGAACCGAGTTAGATTTTCTTGAGACAAGGATATGGAAAGAGAGATTATGATTCTCACTTTCGAATTCAGTATGATTGAATATTGCATTAAAATTCAAGTCATCATCGAAAGCTGTACAATTTCCTCATTATTCTATTAAGAACATTGTGAATGCACGCGAGCACGTAAGCGTGCTGTATGTATTGTTCTGAGTAGTAGCCTATTTTTAATATATTCATTTACTTAATTAAAACCTAATATGATAGGATAATACAAAAGAACATACTGTAAAAACCATTAAAAAATTTTTTCTGTTAAAAAACTTTAAAATATACATACAATACATTAAAAATGGTCCCTTGAACGGTTTCGGAAAATCAAGTTCTCCATCATCAGCAAGATAATGATGGAGAACTTGATTTTCGGAAACCGTTCAAGGTACCATTTTTAATGTATTGTATGTTTTTTTAAAGTTTTTTAACATAAAATTTTTTTTTAAGGTTTTTTACAGTGTGCTCTTTTGTATTATCCTATCAAACTTTAAATAACATACGTTTAAGTATTTTCTAATTAAAACCTAACAATTCTAGTGACGTCATATCAGTACATTGTTTTGGAGTCGTGTTATACACGAAATTTAAATAATACATGAGCGGTGTATGTGAATCCTTTTTAGAAAAAGATAGAATTATTTAAATTATGAAAAATCAAAAAATTAAGAAATTACTTAAATTTTTGAGCGTAAAACATATACGGACACACACAAAAATAAACCTTATATTTATTTGTGTAAAGACAAATAACTGGCCCTTTGTTGATTTTTTTTGTTAAACCGCAAAATGCCAAGCATTATTCTTTTATATTTTTTCCTCTATTACTTTGTTATTCTACCTTTCCACATAAAAGAAGCCAAGAATCTTTTGGGATTTAATATATTTTAATTCTTGAAACTAAATGTCACAGATACTTGTTTTCCTGAACTTTCTGTCTGTCAGATCATTTTCTGTTTGGTTTCTTTAGTTACCAATCACGTGATTGTCTTTAATTGTAAGAATTTCCTACACAACCAATATTCCGCCCTGATTCTTTGCGAACATTGGGGTTTCCGTTACTTCCTGTGATTATTTTTACCAAATAAATCAGTAAAACTTTACTATTCTGTCCAGTCTTATAGGCTAAGACTTGCCTTTCGTGCATTAGCTCCTAGCTTCATTATTGCTCAACTCTGTTGTGGTTTCTAATAATATGAGCAGAAGCATTGTTCAATCGTTCGTCAAAATTGATGGGATACCAACGCAGGATTAAGCGACAATGAAATTCAGCTGGTGAACACCACGTCTCTACTCCGTGTTCGTTTATTACTGGAATAATTGAGGGCGAAGCAAATATCGCGTGTTTCGTAGCTTTGTTTGTATATTTTCGAGATCTAATTTCTTTATTCAGATTTTAATAGAAATCTTTAAAATGGAATGACAATAGCTATTTAAAGCTTAATTCATTAATAGTTTTAGAAATTTACATTTGAAACAAAAAAAAAATATTTGTTATCACGTATCATGAGCAGATAACCATCGACTCGCTCGCTAGAGTTTCGTAGTGACAGCGCACGATTTTATTAGCAAACCATTTGGAAGCTATTGTGATAGCGACCTAAATAGACCGCCATTGTGTTTGTCCTGTCCGTCCGTCCGTGTCTGTCCATCCATAACAATAAAGTAAGGTCGAATCGACCATCGTGTTCAGAGGCCCAAAGACTTTAGGAAAGGCGTATTTTCAGGGCGCAACGCCCTCTCACCTCACACACACACACACACCCATGTTCGAGATATTTGGCATTGTTTTCATTGGGTTTCCGCTATTAGCTTAAATGTTAGAAATGCAACCATGTCGTTTCAGTTGTCAGCTATAGCTTAATGCTTAAGGTCTCAGACTCATATACTGAAGGTTGTTCGAGATATTTGGCATTGTTTTCATTGTATTTCCTCTATTAGCTTAAATGTTAGAAATGCAACCATCTCATTTCAGTTGTCAGCTGTAGCTTGATGGGTAGCCTAATAGTACTGAATTCGGACTCGTGTACTGAAGGTTGTCGGTTCGAATCTGTTTATCTAAGGTTGTTTTTTTTTCTCTTAATCTTTGTTTTCTCAATGTCCGCGTGGGTTTTGGGTTTTTTTTTTTTCTTGTTATTTTTCTAATATTTTTTTTTATTTTTTATTTTTCGTTAGGTTAGTGGCTTCTTTTTTTTTTATTATTATTCGTTTTTTTAATTTTATTTTTATTTTTTTATTATTATGGTTCGCCCTTAAATTTATGTTTTAGCACAAAATTATATTCACTCGTTTGTTTTAATTTTCATTAAGTTCAAGAAAATACGGAAAAAAAAAAAAGAAGAAACTGCTCCAAACATGCGCTATTAAACTGAAATTGACTTAATGCATTTAGCTTTAGGCTTCTTCTGAATACTAATTAGAGGGATGTAAGTGATATTAACTCTTGTTCCTTTTAAATATCCATCACCATATCAAAAAAAAAAGAAAAGAAAGAAAAGAGTCGAATTTATAATCCTTAAGATACTGTTCCTAAGGTTACGGGGGTATGTTTAAGTTATCATTTGATAAATGAAGAGGAAAAAAAAAAGTCAGTCCACAAATGATGTGACATTTCCATTCCTGTAATGACTTGCTCTTTCAATTCGAAAAAAATCTTGTTTTAGTATCCAAAAGTGTTTTTAGATAGATATTATTTAAAATTGTAAAATATTCTAAGACATTAATCAACATTCTTTTTTTCGGTTTTTAGCCTCAGTCAGTCTTTGTGTACCCGTACGCATGTACCCATATATCCACCCTCGTTTGATACGATTAAAATTATCCGATTTAAACGAAATTAAATATTTTTTTTTTATCAGAAAATGGAATTTTTCTTTTTGTCGGCCGCGCAGTGATGCCTCAAAAGCAAAAAATAAACAATAAAAAACTCACTAATGAAAAATTAGTGAGACAATTCATGTGACAGTAGTCCGCCGGCCTCAATGAATTTTTTTATTTCTTTTCATCCTATTAATAGGCAAAAGTTGTAAGTCCGGATGTTTCTATATACAGTATGTTTGTAATCAATGTGTGCTTTAATTTCCTTATTATTAAAAATGTGATTGTTGGGAATTGGTTGCGATTGTTGTAGAGCTGTATTATATATGTGCTTGTTGCGTATGCAACAGAAACAATTGTTGAGCGTGATGTGATTGTTGCTAATGGATCTGTAGAATATAGGCAAAAAACGGATGTTTGTTATCAATCAAAGTGGAGAGAGTCGGAGATTAAGTGGAGTAGTCCATTGGCTAGCGTTCCTGACTGCGATTACGGAGGTCCTCGGTTCGAATCGAATGCAAGGCAAAAGAAAAAATAATTATAAATACACTAACTAATGTCTTTTTGAAAAGAAAAATTAGTTGATTTAATGTTGGTACGTTGTTCAATACATACTTAAACTTGAATACAAACAAAATAATCTTTAATTATTTTAAATCAATCCAAAAATTGTAATTCAAAAACAAGTAAAAACAGGATACTTACAAATACAAATCTCCTTATAAAAAATTGAGCTTAGAACATCTTGTGTTTTTGAAAAATTTTACGGTATTTCAAAAAGGTGGAATTTGTTTTACTTCCGTGAATATTTCACGGGTTGCAACTAGTTATTATAAACAACAATGGGTGAAGACCAAATTGTTTACCAAGTGACATCCTTAAAAAAAATCATTGAAGCCGACGAACGACTGGCCCATGAATTGTCTCACAAATTTATCATTAGTGAGTTTTTTATTGTTTATTTTTTTTTTCCTTTTGAGGCACCACTGCCACCTTCCGATGATCCTTCATATTAGCCTCAGTATTGAAACCTCGCTGCTCCTGGCTGATGACCGCCAAAGAGCGTGAAACAGCTGTTCCAGGATGCCACTTGGTAAACAATTTATTCTCACCCATTGTTGGAATTTTATTCTATTGTTTTGTGTTCATGAAATAATATGTTTTGAAAATAAACGTATTTTTTTCGTTTTCACGACTTTCAATAAAATAAAAATAGTAAAATTAAGAAGTACATTAAATTATAACCTCGATACGTAAAAATCAAGATCTCTCAAATATTTTTCTTTTGTAAAAGAAATTATTAATGATTATTCATTAAGAGTAAACAAATAGGTTACACAATTTAACGAGTGCTTTAAATAGACCGATTTCGTTCGAAGTATTTTTACAAACTTTATAGAGGTTCAATGACACTGTAATCGAAGGAGAACTAACTGTAATCTAACACTTTGGTGAATGGATGCAACGTACGAAGCCTTATTGTAGGTACAAGCTCAAATAAGCAAATGATTTGTTTTGATTTTAGCGTGATGCTAGAATTTAACAAAAAACCTAAGTAAAACCATATTTCTTTGAGAAAACTATTTACGTAGAATTTTTATTGTGGAGGAATGAATTTTGAACGTCAGAAATGTTTTGATTTCCATCGTTTATTTAATAATGTTTGGATTTACCGAAAGCGTTTCGCAGAACGCCAACGCCGAGGCAGGGTAGTTCTTCGATAATAATTAATGTCCAGCCACGGAGGAACGGCAACTCCTGTGCGATGTGCCATTCGGCCTATGTGGTAAGCATGTGGTTCTTTTAGCTCAGCACGCGTATTTATTTATTAACCGACTTTCGTTAGGAACAAGACGCTCATAAAAATCGGTATTTCCCAAAAGACTTTTGAACTATTGAAGAAATCTTGTAACTTTACATGCATTTAAAAAAAATTCGCATCCTTAAGGGGGTTATAAAAAAAAAATCTTAAAAAATTACGAGAAGCAAAACATGAATATACATCGATGTATAATATTACAATATGATTTGTTAATCCACTATCATTTGCGCGTGCTATGCTGTGATTCAGATTAATTAGATTTTGACAAATTAATTATTTGTGAATTTAATGAATTTTCGGTAAATCGAGGAATCCCCTTTGTATTGGGCAGGTGTTACAATTTACAGACAAACGAGAAGAGTGTACGTTTGTACTGTTTTAACAGCTTATTTTTTTATTTGTATTTTTTTTTTAACATTCTTCATCATTGAATTCTTTTCAGAAACTTCTCGTAGTGATTATGGGAAGACAAAAGGAACCTCCACAAATCTAAACTAATTTTAATGGGTTCTTGTAGTGATGTTCAACAAGTTTCAGCTGTTGAGTTGAAATTGTAGGGTGTATCTTCTTTCCTCAAAACATTGTGTTTGAAAGTTGTTTTGAAGTAAATCCTTCGACAATTAAAAAAGTTACAATCTGAACTGCTTTTCGGACATGGACCGGATACGGAAGGTGATTTGTCTTCCGCTTCCGTCAGTTGTCGCTCCAAATTTCACGACAATGAAGGAGCATCTACACAGGATGAGGGAATATTGTTCTTAGTAGCTCGAAAGCCTCAAATAAAAGAATCTAGGAGATTGTGACTGCATCTGCGAACGATTGTTTTATGCTTACGTCGATGGAGGCGTAAAGGGACGTTGGGTAAAAGGAGTTGGTTTCCCTAACTATCGTTGAAGAATAAAGAACAACAATATAGGTAATTGATTGTTAGTCCAGTGTTGTGAGCGCCATCTGCTGTAGAACAGCGTACTTTTGTTTTATATTTGTTTTATTTATTATTAACATTGCACAAATTTTAAAGTGAAAATTATTTTTGCTTCTTGAATTGCAGATTAGGAATCTGATCGTCGACAATCGAAAAAACAATAACAATTCCAATGTCTATTCAAAATCGATGCTACATTTATCAGACAGATTATTACATTCCTGGCATTGACCTTAAGTTCGTATTTATACAGGTTTCAATCACACGTGACTCAAAATTTCACATTCCAAAATTAAACGAATCCTATTTTAACTATTGTTAAGATTTTTAGTAATTTTGATTTCTTTCAGTCTTTTTTTTTTTTTTTTAGAAAAAAAAAAAATTTTTGAAAAGTAAGTAAACGTTTGAGAAAAATAATATGGTTTTATCATTTTTAGTTAGGCTTATAATTGTAATATAAAAGTTTATTTATTTATTTATTATAATTTTTTTTATTATTTCTCGATCTCTTTAAAATCCCTATTTTTAGTAAATTAAACTGTTGAAAATAGAAAAAATATATATCAAGTTAAACAATAGAACAGCTGAAACAACAAACAATAAAACTTGTTTTTTGTAAACAGATCAGCAATAATTAAAACCGAGCTTCAGTGAAAAACAAAGCAATTCTGAAACAAAATGAAAAAGTATTGAGCAAATATTTTGACATATTAAATATTTATTGGACAATCGTCATTATTTTCATTTAATTTTGTAAGATGTAAGAATTTATATGAAGTCTTTTTCTTGTCAAATAATTTTCCGAAATATAAAGGTTAAAATAAAATTAAACTAATATGTCATTGCACCAAAAACAAATGTAATTTTTATCAAAAGTTTCAGAAAACTCAAAACTTCCTCGTTTATAATGGCTTCCTGTTTATAAGACATCGTGATCTTAGTTAGAAACAAGACGCAAATCTTGTTAGATTATTATTTAAGATATTAATTAAGTTTCGTTATCATTGTTACTGGCGTCATCTGTCTTTTAGTTTGTCAGTTTGAAAATTACAATTTTGAGGATATTTTAAGTAGGTTATTTTATTTCCTAGTATTGCAACTCATTGCTGTGTTTGTTTACCATTAAGATTTCGTTGTGTGAACTCGAATGGTGATTGCACAACTTATTTCTAATAGCAATACTAAAGGAAACCATGCGATTGAACGATAAAGACTGGAATATTTCATTACCTATGAAATTCTCAAAGTAAAAACTAATTTTTTTAATACATTGTCCCTCTTTGAGAATGAAATTGTTTAAAGGTGTGAAGCAATACTTTTGAGTTACGAGGAAGATTTTAATGGAGTTTTATTACAAAATTAAAATCTATATCATTTTATTTTCATGAAGTAAAAAATTAACAGTTCTTTCACTCGCTAGATGCCGCCATCTTTTTGGGCAATTTGTATTTAATGGAAAATATTACAAAGTTATTTCTTAATGTTAGATTATGTTTAAAGAAAGAAATAACACTTTTTTTTACAGTCTTTTTTTGTATTGACAGTACTACGAGATTTAAAAAAGTATAGGTTACTGATTGTCAAAACAGGATAAGCACATCATTGCCATGTTATGGTGTATTAATATCCTACAGACACTTAAGCCTAAGTTATAAAACACATTTTGTTATGAAACATTTTATTAACACATACTAAAATACAGTTTAAATAGATAAAAAATATTAAAAAAAAATCCCCCCCCCTTTTTTTTTTAAACAGATATTTATTTATTGATTGGGAAATTTCTAATTATCTTCTAAATTTCGTAAATTATTTTGATTTTTTTTGGATATACAGATTTATGTAGAACAGTATATGTCCGCTTTTCCGAGCCTTTCTGAATTTTACTCGAGATAAAAAAGCCTAAGTGATGGCGTTAGTTGGTAAAAATTTATTTTGTAACCTTACATGATATGAAAATTGAACAATTGCAAGTAATAATACAGTTTGCTTTTGCTGTTTTTCTTTTTCCTTCTTTTCTCAAAGGAAACTGAATCATTTTAGTGGCTACAGATTTTCACAATAAGATTCGATGTATAGTTATTAAATTTTAATTCAATTTCAAATCAAATTTGAGTTTTCATTTGAAATCATAATTTTTGTTTACTTTTTTGAAAATTAAAGTGAAAGTTCCCGTTCCCTGTTCTCTTGAGACGAAAAAGGTCTCAGTGATCAGTCCGATACTCGCCCAGCTGAGGTAGAATACAATATTCTTAATTTAGAATTATATAGACTTCAGTTTATATGGAGAGGAAGGGGAGAAAGAATTCTCTTCTCGAAATTTGTCCGAAAACTGTCATTTTAAAATTTCCACGACTTTCTCGTAAGTATAGTGGAACTTGGATAATTCGAACGTCTTTAATTCGAAATCGTGGTTAATTCGAAGATTTCTCTTGGTCCCTTGAATTTCTTATTAAATCAATGTTAAAAAATCGTGGATAATTCGAAGTTCAACTTCCTTAATTCGAAGTTTTTTAAAAAAAATTTCGAACCATAACGACTTTTCGGCGTTTCATAGTTAAGAAATTCGACACGTGACAACTGAAATCCCTTCCCGCCACCGTTCGACACGTGACGCCATTCGACACTTGACGCTTGAGACGTCATTCGAGCTTCCTGCTGTCAGTGTCACCATGTCTTTCAGTAAACCATGCGTCTACAAGAATTTAACGTTCGCTGAAAAGGTCGCCGTCATTCGCGAGGTGGAAAAGGTGTGAAGATCGCACACCAAATCGAATGCCAAATCTCCAACGAGTACGAGATAGCGCCGAATTTCGTCGGTACATTGAAGGACAAACCAACGTAAGTGAAGCTGTTTTCCGTTCACTAAACATGCTTGTTGATTTTGCTAACCTTAGCGACGGAATTCTACAAAACAATCAGACATTGCACAATTTTTTTGAAAAAACTATAATTTTCTGTATTGAATGTAATATGTACTGTAGCTTACGTAATATAAATCTTATTTTGCTTACATACATATTGTGTTTATGTCTTTCATACCATGATCTTTCTGAATAAATATTTACTTATTGACAGAATAATCTTTTCAAGCATTCAGTGGATCTGAAACTAAAGTTAAAAGATGTAACTTGTTTAATTCGAAGTCTTGGATAATTCGAAGTTTTGTAGTGGTCCCTTCAGCTTCGAATTATCCAAGTTGCACTGTAGTTAACTTTTATTCTGGGTTTGAGATTGAGAAGTGTACCATTAACAATCTTCGTAAGAATTCGTAGGACTTTTTCCACTCTAAAAAATAAATAGTAAATATGGATATAGAAATTCAAAAATTTGACTATTTTTATTAACTTGTATCCATTTCACGGATGACGAAGAATACGGTACTTTTGAAAAGAAAGAACCTGAGAAAAAATAAAAACCCGACTTCTGCCGGGAGTTGAACACAGGTCCTCCAATCCACAGTTCAAAGAAATCACTTAATATTTAATATTTTTTGTTAAATAACCTTTACTGCAATGGGTAGTGTCAACATAGTCTCTTAAGAGATTACTCTTGTCTTTTTGAATTGTAAAAAAAGATTTGATATCAAATTAAGATATTCTCTGCATTTTTAGAAGTCAATTAAGTGTTTTATGAGCGTTTATAGTTTTAGATCTTCATTGAACCGGGGATGATTCCAGTAAATATAAGATAGCGTACAATTGTAAATTCAAACATTCATAATCGAATAGATGAAAAACATTCACAGTTCGAATTGTAATGTATTGTACATCACAATTGTACCTGTCATTGGATTAAATGTTTAAATTTATTACCAAACATGTGCTACCTTATTACACTTAACTCAGATTTTATTTGACAGATTCCCTGTATCCCCAATTCATTCTTTAAATGTTGTTATTTTGAATATTGTTTAATAGAATCTGGGAACCTTATGTTACCATAATAACACTTCCTGTGTTTGTCGTAATTCTTATTGGCAGTTGGGTTCATTACATAAGAAAATGTAAACAACTAGTTTCATTAGACATGAATTGCTCTTTTGTTTTAAAGGCAGCGAATAAAAGCCATCATTCAGGAAGAGGACCCTGATATATTACTGACTTGTTTACGTATAAAAAAAAAAATGTAGTTACTTATTTCTCGATGTGATTGATAGCTTTTGAGCTTTGTCTTCATTAGTGATGTAACTTTTGTACAAATACAACCAGCAGTGATTGATAGGCTCAAAATTAAACAAGCTTTCACAGTGACTATTTGAGAATCCTGTCTCTCTCTAATGGAATGCAACGGAAAAACTATGTCGCTAACGATTAACATGTAACCAGTGAAATGGATCTCAAATGAAACTAGACAACAACTAAACCTTCTTTTTTTTTCTTCTTCTTTTGTTTGTTTTCTTTCCTTGTCTTCTGGATCTGAAATATCCGACTGGAACTTTCACAATACTTATACTACATAAAAACAAAGTTAGTCAATCTCAAAGTTTGTCCGTCCGTCCGTGTCTGTTCCCCTTACAACTCCCGAACGGAAGGTCGGATCGACAAACGGATTTCACTATCGTGTTCAGAGGCACAAACTCTGTAGGAAGGGAGTATTTTCAGGGGTCAACGCCCTCCCAAGGTTCGAGACGTTTGGCAGTTTTCATTGGATTTCAGCTACTGGCTTAAAAGTCAGAAATGCAACCATCTCATTTCAGTTGTCAGCTAGGCCTATAACGTGATCGGTAAATTCTCGGACTCATACGCTGAATGTTGTCGGTTCGATTCCGTGTATCTACTTTTTTTTCCTTCTCTTAATTTTTTTTTCTCAATGACGGCTTGGATATTTTTTGTTTTTGTTTTTCTTATTTTCCTTACTTTTTTTTTTTTATTTTTCCTTTTGTTAATGTACTTTTTTTTATTTATTATTATTTTTATTATTTTTTTTATTATGGGTCGCCCTTAACTTTACGCTTTGTCACCAAATTATATTCAGTTGTTTTTTGAGCATGGGTCAATTCAGTCCAACAAATTATTATAATTTTTAAGTATTGTTAAATAATATGTTTTTTATAAAAAATTCACTTAGCAATTGCTAATATTTTTCAATAGTACGTTGCTCACTTGTTTTGCTGCCACAATTTTTGTAATTTGCTACTCTTAATTTCAACCAAACATACATGTAATGCATACATAACAAATAATAAAAACATGTTCCCTATACATTGTTACTTTAAGAATCTCATGGTAACAATTAACCAATACCTTTATTTCGATAAAACAACAATTTACCTCATCTTAAAGATGTAAGTTTTCAGTTGCAACGAAAAATGTAGAATATATTTGTAATGTAATTTGATGTGCCATTAAAACATTGATAGAATTTAATTAAACTATAAAAAAATAGTTTAAATAATCGATTTTTAGAAGAATAGATCGTTGCTTTTGTTATCAGTAATAATGACAAAGTAGTATCTGTTTTATCTTTCGAATATTCTTATTCAGTATTGGGTAACTAACGCATTCCTTCTTGAGGTGACTTCTTACTTCCTGGGGATAACGAAGTTAGGATCTAAAATGGAAATTGTCATTGTTTAACAGAACTTCGTTGACTCAAGCAACTGCAAGCTACTGCAAACCTTTTATTTCTTTAATATCTTTTACCAATACACCTAAATTCTGAAAATTTAAATGTGGCTTGTAAAGCATCTGGGATTTCTATTTTTTTGTTTTTAATTTTCAAAATTTTCTACACTTCATTAAATTTAAAATTCAAAAACAGTCAATTTTTTGGGTGTTTACGAGGTATTACTCGGTATTTTCAACTCAAAAAATATGACAAAAAACTGAAACGATAAAAAATTCGTAAATTAACTTTTTGAATTTAAAATATTTATTGTTAGTGCAATAGTTAATTTTTAAAAAAGTAATTTAATCTCATAAAATTTTAAAAAACAAAATTTTTATTTTTTTAAAAATTAACTATTGGACTAATAATAACTATTTTAAATACAAAACATTATTTTACAATTTTTTTTTATCATTTCAGATTTTTATCAAATCTTTTTGAGTTGAAAATACCTATAGTAATACCGCATTAACACCCAAAAAATTGACTGTTTTTGAATTTTACTTTAATTAATTGCAGAATATTTTAAAAATTAAAAACAAGAAAACAGAAATTTCAGATGCTTCGCAAGTTTATTTTTAAATTTTCAGAATTTTAGATGCATTGGAAAAAGAAATATACAAACGAAATAAAAGGTTTGCAGTCGTCTGCAGTTGCTTAAGTCAGAACCTTTAGAAGGAACAGTAAATGGAATGATGTCTTAAGATGAAAATGCTGTTCTATCACTAAATATAAAATTAACTAGTTAGTTAAATGAGATCATGTAAGGAATTTCTCAAATTCAAATCGATAAATTTATTGAGAGGTAAAAGAGGTCCTGCAAGATAGTAACATAAATAAACTTCGAGTTTCGATTAAATCACTGACAAAAAAAATGTAAATCTTAAACATAAAGTTTATTAATGTGTTCTATGCTAATGTCATAATGTTAGATTGGATTTTCATTTTCTGATTTTTTTTTTTTTTATTCAAAATAGTGTTTGATTTGATTCCTTTTTTTTGTTTTTACTGGCAACTGATAAATGCAAAATGTTTTGGAAACATCTGGTCTTTTTTCACTCTTTCCTGCACGTTTGCTTATGTATCTATTTTTTTTTTTTCAAGGCGCCAACAAAGATGAGGTTGTTATGTGATG
>JAFIDM010000004.1:8799348-8842838 GCA_023159025.1 Thereuonema tuberculata | reverse complement strand
TCCGTGTTTTCTGTGTGAGTGGGACTCTCGGGACAGGGATCGTCACTAGTTAGTGTCTGAGTGGCCCAAGAGGAAACAGTTCGTGACTGGAGAAAAAAACATTGTAAATCGTCCATTAATTGATCCTCAAAGTGTGTTATTGCCCCCTTTACATATTAAATTGGGAATTATGAAGCAGTACGTGAAGAGTTTTGATAGAAGTAGTCCCTGCTTTCGGTACCTCTGTCACTACTGAGGAACACAAACGCAAATCAACACAGCGTTCATTCACATCAAAGTGCAGCAAACAATAGTGTTCTTGAAGTGAGATTCATACATTCTAGCAATGAACATGTTACTTTTTTTTAAAACGTTGCAATTTGATCATGTCCCATTAAAATTACATATATTCTCTATTATGGTGTTTTCTATCGAAATTACAGCAATGTGTAAAATTTGGATTTCAAATAGCAAAAAAAACTGTACGTGATAGGCAAAAACGGTTTACATATTTGAACTCAGCACACCTAAAGTAGGGTAAATCAGCTCTTCAACCTTTTGCCGGAGAAAAAATTTTTTTTTTCGCAGGCTAGTGTAATTTACAACTACTGGAAAGCAATATTATTCGCTGAAATTAGATTGGTTTAACCAAACGAACATTGTGAACATATATCTATCCTTTGATTATTAATTCCGATGTGTGTAACAGTGGTTCTGTCTTTTATTTCAAATATATAGTTAAAATACATTACGTTTAAGGGTTGTGTTATGTTGGCTTCTATAAAACTCTATAGATTGGTCTTGAAAAACTTGAATTTCGTTACTTCAGAGAAAATGTATTTAAGCGCCAAATGTGTACCTTCCGTTGCGTTTTCAATCAATAACCAGAGCCTCGGTAATTCGGTTATTAGCAATTTTCCCCCTGAGAAATCCCATTCTTGCACTGTGTTGTCTTGGTGAAATGATCCATTCGCCGTTTGATCTTTATTTCAATGATATCGAATGAAAAGGAGAACATTATTGGAGGCAAAAAAAAAGAATCTTCCTTGCCAGCGTTGCCGTAGAGTTTTCATTGCAGCCATGAATTATGTCGTAGAAACATTTGATATTTTGCGTCGGCTTGGCCGAATGATCAGCTGGGATACAGAGCTGATGAACCATTTCATCAAGACACAAGCTAAGGCTCTCATTTCTCATCATGGAAAGAACCTCCGTATTTGCAGATATAGAGGTTATGCTTACTATAAAGGTAAACGATTGTTTAAATGGTTTTAAAATATCTTTCGATCTTTTAGTGTAGTTTCCACAAATGGTTAAGGGATTGGAGTGGATAGGGATGCGGTTGCTTGTTGGGACTCATAAATTCTTAGCGACTCATTTGGGAGCTATTGTGGTACAAACCAAAATCGGTACTGTACACTATCGTTAGCTATTGCGTTTGTTCTTTCCGTCCGGGTCTGTTCTCCCCTAACAACTCTCGAACGGAAGGTCGGATCGACAAACGGACTTTACCATCGTGTTCAGAGACCCAAACAAACGTAGGATTAAGGTATTTTCAGGGCCAACGCACTTGTTCGAGATATTTGGCATTGTTGTCATTGGATTTCCGCTATTAGCTGAAATGTAGAAATTTCTACTACCATTTTATTTTAGTTGTCACTTATAGCTTGATGGATAAAGTTTCGGACTCGTATACCGAAGGTTGTCGGTTCAAATCTGTAAATATACTTTTTTTTTTTTCTTCCTAATCTTTTTTTCTCAATGTCCGCGAGGTTTTTTTTGTTTTTCCTTACGTTTTTGTTCTTTCTTTGTTTATTATTATTTTTATTTTTTTATTATTATTTTGGGTCGCCCTTAAATTTATGCTTTAGCAACAAAATTGTATTCACGTGTTTGTCCTTTGGCTGCTCTTAAATGGATCAGACCCGAAATACGAGTTTGATTTGTTTAACTTTTCCATTATTTTCTAATACAGTATTGTTACTGGTTTACTACCCGAACCCTGGAATATGGGAAAAGATTTATTGAACGATCCACATCAGATTGATATATCTTTAGTACAGTAAGTCTGGAAGTAACGTAGTAAAGAAAAGATAAAACAGCAACTTAAAAACCATTTGAGAATGGATACGATTTTATGTGGTGAATCCTTACTAATAGAACTTTGTTGCAATGTCTTAATACATCTATGTAAGCTTATGTCCAACGTATAGTGAATGGATTACTTAACAATTATAGTTTAAAATAAGTCTGACAAAACACACAAGAATGTTCTTTAAACATGGTAATAAAACTTTAAAAATACATTAGAAAAGGACGAAAGCTGTCGAAGTCCTTGAACGGCTTCCTTATCAATTAAAAAAAATACTTAACAATTAAAGAAAATACATACAAAATATTCAAAATACATATAAAGAGATTTTAAGAATACGTTACTAGTGTCTTGGCTTAGCATAAATTCGATAGAGAAAATTTAGGCGCGAAATAATCGTAGTCCCACACTTATTAAGAACGCAGTGTGATTAGAGTGAATACTTGAAGTTTTCTGATAATGGTCCCTCGGAAGGGAAAAAAGAAGAAGCGTTGTATACGAGGCTTTATATTTTAGTTTAATCCGTTGCACAAACGTAGGTTCACTGATAAGACGGACCCCAATCATAATCGAGTGTTTGTTAGATCTTTTTTTTTTTCTTCTTATTTCTCCGATCGACAGGGAAGTTGCTTGTTAGGATGAAAATCCTGGAACACGTTCAATAGAAGGTTCTCCTTGAGGGTTTACTTGTGACGTCACTGAACGGGAAAAAAAAAAAAAAAAAGGTAAAAGATTGGTGACGTCATGGTGCCAAGAACAATGGTCTCCTTGTGTCCAGGAAATGCATCTGTTGCCTGTAGCGATTTGTATCGTCTCGATTGTTTTGATGTCGAGTTTTTATGTGTTTTGTGTTACTGTTCCTCGGAGCAGCTCATACAGAAGAACAAACACCTCTGCTTTTTCAAAACAAATTCAAAACTGTCATCGCATTCATTTCACAACAGCTGCTTTAAACTAGAAGCCACTAAGAAAATCAGAAAGATGGCTCAATGCCGTAGGATGCTTTTATTGCTGCTCCATTTACTAAAATGACTTCTTATAACTAAGACTATCATTCTTAAAAGGGTTTCTTCGATGGTTGCATAGCAGTTCAACAAAAAATATCTAATATTACTGTTTTTATTAATTGATTATTTGTTTTAAGGTTGTGATCCATTCCTCGAGTTTTTGCCAGAATTGAGTTATCATTATATCTAGGTTAAAGTTTTTATTAAAAGCCTGATAAAAAAATTAAAAAAAAAATCAGATTAAGTTGTTGGTGTCAGATTAACTTTCACTTTTTTGGCTGAAGTTTTGAAATTTCAGTGGCTTGTTTACTAAATCGTAATGTAATGAGGGAAATTAATGAACAAATCTCTACTGCGTCTTAAAACCAGATAAGATTAAGCAGATTTCACATATGTTAGCACCGCATGTGAATCCTAATTGTAAGTGTTTTGTTACACAGTTGTTTTGTTGAATTAGACTCTACAATTTTCTGTACAGTTTCCATTAAAAATAACTGATTGAGGTATCGTGGATTGAGAATTTTGCTTATCTTGAACAAGGAATCGTTTTATTGTTAGAATTGAGCTATCTTGTGCAGATGTTTTATCTCTATCTGTAAGGGGAAAGTTTTAACGAATTGCTGAATCCATTTATCTGTTTGTTATTTATGAAACCTTAGAGTAATGCTGTGAACTATTTTAATAAGTACTTTTCATTTCTCACTCGTCAAAGCCTCGTAATGGAGGCGAAACCGGTCGTATCCTCTATATCTTTTTTAATGTGTTAAATGTTTTTTTAAACTAGTCAAGTGTGTTGACCTTTTTATTTATCATTTCATACTTTTCATTTCTTTTATGCACTTTTCATTACATTAATCCAGAATCCGTCAGAATCACTATATTGCGACCATTCTCTTGTTCTTTCATTTCTATCGGTGTAAGCTGCTATTTTTGATTTGGATGTGTGAATTGGAGTTCCTGCAATTTCGCTACGAAGGCTGAAAATAGAGGATGGACCGCTGAAAAAAAATTGTTTGAGTTCTTAAAATAAACCTGGTCTTTCTTTCCCTCCATGTCTTTAGTCTGCTATTTATTTCATGTTATCTGCAGACCTTGAAGAAACACGCGCGATTATATAAAATTAGAACCATTCAGTGAGATTACGAGGCTGACGAGAGAATGCCAGTACAACACCTCGCTTCATGGCGCCTCTAAGATTAACGGTTGGTTTTCTTTCCAGTAACAAAGAAGGGAAAATGTGAAAAGAAACATTATTAAGAATGGAAGCCTATCTTCCTGGAAAACTGGAATCTCTTCATTACGATCCAATGAAGAAGGTATAGTGCAGATAGAATTGATGTATATGTATTGATAAATCGTTCTGGTCACTTTGCCAGTAGAGGAATGTTAATTTGTCGTCATTGTTGTTTAGTTTGTTCTTTTACTTGAAAGTGTGGATGTGGTAAATTTGTCCCAAATTGTTGAGATTTATCGAAGAGATTGTGAATTTCTCCGAGCGCATGAGCTAGATTTCATCATAGTTAGTATTTTTGTCATTGTAATTATTTTTTTGAAACAATGGCAGGGACTTGCAGTGCTGTGTGTTGCTGCAAGTAATAATTCTAATTCATGTTTACAATGTTATCCACGCAATTATATCATATTTGCAATTTTATGATGAACAGGCACCCTTTCTTACATAATAAATTTGGAATTTGATTTTCCCCAATAGTAAATTTAAATTTCTCCCAATCGTAACAGTAAATTTAAGAGCAGTGTAGAGGCGGAAGGATACGTGATATCAGCAGTAGGTCTTTTGTACACAAAATTATTGCTCAACAATTACGTCTCGTTGAAGTACGAATCAACAATTTATCTGAAATGTATTACTAGGGATACGCTCAGCTTTGCGTAGTGGGGACAGAGCATATTGCACTAGGAGGTCCTACTTCGAAGACTAAGAGTGGGGAAGTGAAATAATAGCGCTTATATTTTATGAACCAAAAATAACCATCATATCACATTTTTTATAAAATCCCACCTGACAATTAAGAGAAGGATTTCGGGGGTCAGTGTAAGAGGTGGGAGACCAAAACAAATGGGCCTAAATTTTTAGTTGGGCCTTAAATAAACTACGTATCAAATTTGATACAAATCCGACTATCCGTTTTAAGGTGATTTGCGTATAGAGGACAAAAAGTTCAAGTGGAATGCTGTCGCATGATCTACATACAGTCGGACCTCTATTTAACGAAGTCGCTAAATCCCGAAAAAAAGTTCGTTATTTGGAAAATTCGTTAAATAGAGATTCACCTTTTAAAATTACTTTAACTTACATAAACAATAAATACTATTAAAAAAAGTAATAATTTTAATGACATAAAGCATACATTACCACAAGCGTACTTACATTTTACTAATAAAGTCTGTTAATTTTGTCTGAGCTTTTTTTTTTTTGAAAAAGTGTTTTCGCTCATAGTACGTCTCGCATCTTTGCATTGCACAAAAACCCCTTCAGTATTTTCTTCAAATTGTAATCCAAGTCGGATTGTTTCAAATGATTTTAGCATTTCATCATACGAAGGGTTTTTGATTTCTGCATCATGATCAAATTTTCCATGATCATTGAGGATGAAAGGGGGATATAGGGTAGACTGGGAATTGCCCTTCCTGGTTGAAATGTAAAGAATGACAGCGATTGGCGCCTTGTAAAATCATTTCAAGGAGAAAAAAAAAAAGTAGCTACCACGAAAAAGTTCGTTAAATAGAAAATTCACTTCGCTATTTGGAGGTTATTTTACGAAGAAATTAGCAAAATGTTCTTGGTTCCAAAGAAAAGTTCGCAAAATAGAGAAATTCGCAAAAATAGAGGTTCGTTAAATAGAGGTCCGACTGTATATTTTTAGTAAATTAATATCAAATGACCAAAAAAAAAAAAAAAACATTTTGTCAAAACCCGTCACTTATTGATGATTTGTTTTAAGTTGCGATGAGATGTTTTTGGTTCTTGCACGTTTAGAAAGAATAATTAACTGCTGATGAATTTTTTTGAGTGATTTTTTTTTTAAGCAATTAGATTATCTCGGTAGCATTTCCTTTTGTAATTAGTAATTAAAACACAAAAAAAATTAATTTGCCAAAGTAGCCGAAGCTTTTAAAATAATTATTGGAAATGGGAAGGTTTGATTCTAACCTGCTGTTCAAATACTGGTAGCATTGAGCAGAACATGTGTCTTGAATAACAACAGACAAGAAATCGATAACATCAGTACATTGCTGTGCTCTTAAGTCAATGAATCCCTGTCAGTAAAATCTCTTATAATCAACGGATTCATTTCGGCGAAGAGAGGCTTTAGATTCAGAGTTACAATTCTGTTAATAAAATTAATTCTATTCTTTTCTGGAGATGCTTTCATGAGACCCTTAGTAAGATTTACGACTCGTGAAAACGTATCTTTCAGCAAAATGAGAAATTCCTCAAAAAACCACTCTTTTAAATCTTAACGAGTGAATATCTCTTTGCCGTACAGAGAACGTAATGGCACAAGTAAAATAACACAAGAATAATTTATATTTGACCACAACTTGAACGGAGCTATTGGTAAAGAGAGTAACTTTCTCTCGCTTTGCAATATCCAAAAACAGAACATTGACAAAAGTCAATGAATATCAATTGAAACGTTGAAATTAGATGAATTCTCCAGGTTTTCATCAATCTGGAAGATAATGCAAAAAAAGTTAATAAAAATAAATAAGAAATGAAACAATGACTTTCTGTTGCTTTGCACTCTGATTGCGACGATAACCTTTACCTAAATCTGATGCTTAGATGATAATAAATTCAGGATTTTGTCAAAATTAATCCTGCAACTCTGATCTGCACAAAAACCAAGGTCTCTCCTGTTAGATTTACTTGCATTTATTGTTGAAACAAGTGTTAAAACATAAATTTAATATTTTGTAACCGATTCTAAAACTAACTTCGACTTCCTTATTAATATTTGTACAAATTCTGAAGATAGTAAGAAATTCTGTATCTTAATATTGTTATAAAATATTAAATGGGTGTTACTGTTTCCCTTCTCATTATAATATTCGTTTATTTCTTCATTTTTTTTCCCTTATTTTTCTAAAACCTATTTTCGTTGTTCGATTCGAAAAACCTTTGTTAAAAGAATCGAACAAATCTTCTGTTTTGCTTTTTTTCTATAGAAAAATTAAATGGTACAGGTTTATGTTAGCTCTGCACATATTTAACAATTATACGAATGATTTAGTCACTCCTGGATTTACGGATTAGCGATAATCCATAGGATCGATGTGATTGTAAATTCTTTAGTTTGGAAACAGGAATAACTGGAAACAAACCAATGGAGGATTTATAACAATAATTATTGAATTGAATTTACGTACATTGTTAAAATCGTAAAAATAAACCTTTACGATAAACTCATACAAACAGAAAGTATTGCCGAGATATCTGTAAAGAAGTTAAATCGTATTCAATACATAATATTTTTTTAAATAAACTACATAATCTACAGCTCAAGCAATGAACTACAAAAAAAAAAAACATTCAGATTCAGACCACGAAAGTAATGTTTAAATTTTCCATTTATTTGTTTACTTATTTGTTTCAGAGTGCATGCATTGTTAAGATAACATGAGCACGCGCTGTTTCATTATTGAACCTAATGATGATTTGAATATTTCATTGTTAGATATTAAAAATACTTTTAGTCTTCTGATAAGGATCAGAAGACTTATATTCCCGTTTTGTCGGGGACAAGTATCATTAAAATATCATTAGCAACAATGACAATAATCGCAATAATTGCGTCTTTCGCAACAATCACATTTATAATAATAAGGAAATTAAGGCAATAGCGATTATATTTTCATAGACGTATCAGAAGACGTTGCGTAGCATTGAGATTGGTTTACTAATCGCTATCCCTACCTTCTCTTTTCTTGTTAATGGAAGAAAAACTAAAGCGGAAAAATAAATTTGGTATAAAATAAGCAGTGTGAAATAAACAGATAAATTCCAATAAAAAAGATTCAGCAAGTTACTTTTATTTAATTTCGGAATAACTTATATTATTACTATATAATCTCTTAAACTAAGTTCTAAATGCAGAAAGATTTTTTTTGTCAACAATTTCATAACTTTGAATGCGGCCAATACTGTGGTTTAGTGGAATAATCAGTAACTTTCTGCCCAGGCAGGCGAAAATGGAAATAACCGTAAAAACCGGAGATTTACGACTTTGGGTAAATAAATAGGAAAAGCTTTGAAGGTCATGAATGCAGATCAGCTGTTTTTGAGCTCTACAGGAGAGAGAGAGCTTTCTGGCAACACAAGGAATGTTGTGCTGGCAAGCGTCTCTAAGAGACCATCTTCCGACTGTGTTATTGTTATCTGTTAACAAAACTTCGTTGCATTATTTTACTTTACAATGTGTTGTAAATTATCTAACGTACATTACAGATAATATATATACTATTACACTATTATAAATATATTTTATTTTTATTAGGTTAAACATTTACTGATATACTTCCTATGTTTTTGGCTTCTGATAGGAAACCCACTAATCCCGGTTTGTCCGTCTGTCTATGGACAAGTATCAATAAAATCTCATTAAATTATCATTAAGCACAACAATCACAACAATCTATAATACAGCTCAGCAACAATCACAACAATTGCGCCTCTGGCATTGGCAGCAATCACATTTATAATAATAAGGAAATTAAAGGAATAATGCAACATAAATGACATATCAGAAGCCGTTGTGAAGCATTGTGATTGGTTTACTAATCGCTATTCCTTCCTTGTTTCAATCATTGTTTGTTAATGTAGTTGATTATTCTTTTCCTTACGGGAATGTTAAAAACACGTAATAGAAAATACAGTTATATTAGCAAATAAAAATGAAATCAAATAAAAAAAAAAAATATTCTTAATTCTTTTTTTTTATTTCCTTTATTATAGAAGAGAATGTCTTTTGGGACGTAATTGATATTTTTATGCAATTTCCGAATAGATAATTAACTTGTAGCTTCCAAAAAGTTAAATTGATTAATTTGTTTCTATTGAATGTCACAAGGAAATTAAATAACCTTTTCTTTCTCTTTCTCGGTCCTGTTCTTGCTGTCATCTGTCGAAGCAGGTAAGGTTTCATGATTTCTCTTTTTGTTTTTTTTATTTTTCGAATGAAATTCAAATTTACTGAAGCCCTTCCCTGAATGCGATGAGTCAAGGAGTGGGTTTTCTTTGGACTCGTATCAGAAAGGCCGCGAATTCAGGACGGGACTCCCTTATGAATAATTATATTAAAGTCAATTATGTAGAAGAGAATCAGTCCTGAATTCGTAATGATTTGGTTTTCAGTTTATTTATTGAAATTTTAAACGAGAGTTACAGCATAGAATATTGTAAATAAATAAACATCATGAATTGAATAGTCAGTATCAGTATTCATGAAACGGCTTCTGCATTGTAAATATTTAATTCAAAATGGCATCGAGCAGATTTGCAAAAACTAACTCATAAAACAGTAAATTTGAGCCATTGCTTTGTTTTTACATTTTTTTTTATTTTCTACATTTAAAAAAAAAAAAAAAAAAGATTAGCCATTTAAGCTCAAGTTTGTAATCTCTTTTACAAGAGTTCGGGTCCTCTATTTCAGTGTCAAAGTTATACGAGTGATACGAGTTGGTTTTTTTTTTTTTTGTTTTTTAAATTGGCCGAAAATATTGCCAATCTTATTCATTTCATTACTGATTTTTAAGAAAGGTATATAAAAAAAAAAAAAAAAAAAAAGCCCAGAATGTTGTGCAGTAAAATTTTGTTTGAAGATAAGCACTGTGTAAATTATGTTAATGGAAGCTAACCAAATCATTAATTAACTACATTTAATAATATTGACTTAACAAACTAAGGCGAGAGTATATATGATTCTCTAAGTGCACATTTCGAATGGATGCGGTTTACATCATTCTCGAAATTTATTTTTTGGCATTTGCAACATGAAAAGCTCTTAAATAATAAGTATAAATTCTTGAAAGAACTTGCTCTCCTTTTAATATTGCCTTTTAAAGTTCTGAAAGTGTGTTTCTCCTTATTTTTTAAAATCCATTTGATAAATTCATCCAATCATATACTCACCTCATATTGCAATTTTTATATCATTAATAATTTCGTCTTCATTATTAAATTCATATATCTTACAACGAACTATATTTAATCACCTCCACGCGACCATAAGAACACTCTGCATTGTTGGACGTCCAGTGAGTCAATTGTTTTCTTCCGTGGAAGTGTAACTCACGTGCAAACGTCCCACAGGAAAGCACACGTGAAAGTTTTGAAACGATTGTTCATAAGTACATTGCCAAATTTAAAAGTTACTGAAGGGTAGGGGAAGATTTTATAAGCCTCTTTAGGTTAAAAATGGATAAATAGTTTATTTATTTATTTCCGTAATAGTTTATTTATCTATTTACTTCAAAGCTACTACTTTGGAAAAAGTAAACGAAAATTTTTTCGTTCTTGTTTATGTTCATATTATGACAAGATAAAAAAGATACTTGTTTTTTGTCTCGTTCTGATCACGTGTGTCTTCGCGCATCCATTCTCACGCTCCAGGGCAGGTTCCCCTCTCCGACATTTCTTTCTCAATTTCAATCATAAAATATCACTAACAAAAACGGAAAATCAAGACTTCATTAAACTTTAAAAACAGTTTTAGAAGCACAAACAAATTATAATTCAAAAGACAATTTTTTTTTTTTTTTTTTTTTTTTTGGAAAACAGTATCTACTTTGTAAATTTCAAAATCATTTTTTGCATCTTGAATGAGAATTGTTTTTTATCTTTATTAATCCTTCAGAACAAGTAGAGTTTCGTTCACATTTACTTTTTTTCCAAAGAAATAATAATAGTAATAAAAAATTGATAACTTAAAAGTTATTTTGTGTTTTATTTGGAAAAGAACTTGAATAAAACTGCACATACTATTCAATCCTAGAGCTAAATATCTCACTTGTCAAAAATAAATATGTCAGCAGCATTAATAAAAATTGGAAAAATATTGTTTATTTTGTGATTCAAGCATAAAATTTACTGTTTATTTTCTCATCTAGTTTTCTTATTATACTTTCCTATTAATTTTTGATTATTCCTTATATTGTTTGCTATATAGAATGAACCTCTCGCCTTTGCTTCCGGAAAATAGAAAAAAAAAATTTTTTTACCTTTTTTTTTGGATGGAATTGTTCATCGTTTTGTTTGTTAACCCCCCCCCCCAATCCAGAAAAAGACACGACGATTGTTTTTTTTTTGGTTGAATGATCATCTTAAATTCTGGTACGCCTATGGGTCACTAGGTTCCATCAGTTCGCCAAATCAATTGAAGTTATCATGTGACGTTAACTTTATAGATTTTGAATCAGATACATAAACAGGCCTTTTTTTATTTTATAATGAAGCATTACTATTTGTATACTTCTTACAAGTTTTAGCTATTTTTCGTTAGGCTTATTCAGAATATAATAAACGTAATACATGGCATTGGAGTATATGAAGTAGTATTTAATTCTCTTCGTCATTTCTTCTTTTAACTTCGATTGAACTGGAAAATGTTTTAATTTTCAATGGAAAAAATGGTCACTTATTTTTCTTGTCCGTCAGTGATGAATAAAGACATTCACCCAGTTAGTTACAACTTCTGCCGTTAATGGCAGCACCTGCAATGGAAAAAGAAAAAGAAAAAAAGATGGCAAATTGAATTTCCTGTCCAAATTGTAGTTTTGAAGATAATCATCTGTTTTTCAGTTAACAAATATGATAAATATAATTAACTTAATTTCCGATCTGTGTTTTTCTTTCACTTTGTTTATTTACAGACAAACAACAATATCTGTAATCTCAGCTTTGAAGTTCCTCGAAAACAAATTTTGATCATTTATATTTTTTTTTTTCCTTTTCTTGCTTCGAAGTTCATTCGTTTTCTATTTCCTGTCTCGAAAAAGTGAGTTTTGATTCATATTCAGTTCCTTATTAACTGAAAAAAAAGGGAACAATTTTCATTTCAATTGTACTGAAGTCGGGGAGGGAAGGGGAAAGCTAGAATTGGACTTTGTGATTCCAATCACGTCAGTGTAGAATATGAATTTCCAAAATTAAATTATTTGAAATCAAATCATAATTCAGGAAAATAAAATTGGACATAGGTTTTTTATTTTTGTTGATATCAATTTCAAACGATGAACCCGAGTTTTTTCAATATTTCGAGAATTTTGGTAGCCAAAGAAAATATTTTTTCCCCTCTTTTTTATTTATTAAAATTAGAAAGGAAATTAGGTTTTGGCTTTTGAATATTTAAAAAAAAAAAGTGCTTATCAATCCGACAGCAAGTTTCTTACTAATTTTTTAGAGGGTTGTAGAAATGTATATTTCAAGTTATTGCTTCAAAAGATGTTGTTTTCGCCTAAAATTCTTCCAAAGGGAGAAATGAAATTTTAATCTGGCCTCTCTCTTGTTGTGGAAGTTGTTTTTCGAAGATTAAAAAAAAAAAAAAAGAAAAATTGTGCTATCTTTTCTCCTTGTGTTGAACTCCACAGACACACAAATTCCACGCGAGTTCCTTTGCCTCCAGATTATATATTGAAGAGAAACTTAAAAGAGATTCGAGCTGATTAACATCGCAGCTGACGTGTAGTGACGTGTTTATACGAAGCGTATCTACCTGTAGAATCAGACTTTTTCTAACTCCAAGATAAAAATTTATATTTTCATTTGCGAAGGAGTTTTTTTTTTTTCTTTGCTATCAATAAAGAGGACGCATCTCGTCGTATCAACAAAGCCCTTTTACATTGAGACATGAGTATGAAAAAAAAATATAATCTTAGTTATATAACATAATTCATGTAATTAAGAATTTAGTGCGATAGAAAATATCTTATTGTATTCAGAAGAACACGAAGAAATATTTCCTTGTAAAATTTCTTTGACTTCCTACAAATATATATATTTATATATACAGGGTGTTGCAAAACTCGGGTGCCAAAAAAAAAAAACCAAGTGGTAGGGGCGAGGAGAAGGAACACGTTTTAGTGATGTAACCATGTCCGGAAACGACTAATTATGACCAAAGGTCGCGATTTAGGAGGACAACATGTCCTGCAACAACACATGTGAAATGCTAGCAGGTGATGCTGGTTGGCCGGTTCACGATGCTTGTTCCTTTTATTCAAATGTTTCGATTAATCTGTAAAATACAATAAGTTTCTTAATTAAAATTCAGTTTTTGATTACTACTCCATAACATCGATTTTTTTTTTTCTTTGAAACCCAACCCCGTGAAAGAGATTTTGTCTCAGTGAGTTTTAACTTCCAACATCACTTCTAACAGTTTCCATGTTTTCTACATCTCACTTCATCAAAGGAATTTTATTCATAGGATGCGGTTCCCGCCATTCCTTATTCTCCCTACCTTAACTATGTAATCGATAGTTATTACTTCTACTAGTTTATTCTATCAATCTGTACAGACATGCATTCTGTCAAACAAGGGACATCCCCTCGGGAACTCCTGGTGATTCAGCTTCTGTGCGTGGATTTGCTCAAGCTTACGAATAGTTACCAAAGACCTCGTATAATTTTCGTGGCTAGTTTTAAAACTTCGGAATTTCCGCAGAATTATGATTGGTTTAAATTAATTTACTATTCAAATGACAAGTCACATTCGCGTCCTATTTGACATGCAACAGTATCGCTTTTAATAATATTGTTACGAAAACATCAAGAAATATATTGCAATTCCACTGCAGTTTATCTCGTAGACAATATCTTAAAAGGAATCCTAATGATTAATATTTACTTTCTATTGGTAAGTTTTCCTACATTTTTTTTTGCGACTATATTTTTTATTAAAATACCGTTTTAATCATCGTTACAAACATTAGGAATTTATTATATTAATAATATTCACTGCTCGAGTACTAGACAATGTAGCATCCATGTAGACCGTCTATATTGAAGTTCACTTTGACGAATCTTTCGTTAATACTTCGATTCTTTAGTTTTGATAGGAATAATAAAATTTGAGAACATTCATGAAGTTAAAGCTTTTTTTTTTGTATTTTCAATTAACAAATAAAAAAAAAATAATAATGGTCGATTCTAAAACGTGTTTCCACAAAATGTTAGTATAATTTAACTCTCTCTAGCTGTCCGTAAAAATGCAGACTTATTTAAAAAAATTATTATAAATATATAAGTATTATTAATAGTATTATTAATATTATTAATACCAGTATTATTAATAAATATACAAGTATTATTAATAAATATACAAGTAAAATTATTGTAAATATATAAGTATTTAAACAGAAAGAAAACCCGAACTTTTGATATTGGATTGAAAATTTGTGGGTAAGTTCAGTGCCAACGAAGAATGATAATGAGAATGCTTCGCGTAAAGTGAAAAGGAATAAATAAATAAAAAAGTAAGTTGGCGTACCAACTTTGGAATATCTGCGTGATAAGGCTTATAAACAGTTAATTCCAAAAGGCAGTGAGTGATAAGTGGAAACTTACCCATCACCTTTTCTAGGCATAATGACAATCGAGGTCGTTTGTTGGTGAATTGAGGCATCTTGTGAACTAATTTCTACAATATGTTCCAAGAACTTTCTTTAATAATATTTATTTCCTAGATTTCCTTTATTTGGATGCAAAAATGAAGCCGTACACCTGATTATGTGAGAAATGATTTATACAACAAATAAATAACAAGAATACACGACGTTTCGCCGTCGAGAGACAGCCTCCTCAAGTCCTCAAGACTTGGCATATGGCTTCATTTTTGCATCCAATATTACGCAGTACATGTAAAACCTTTTTTTTTTTTTTTCCTTTATTTATTTATTTATTTGATTTAAAAGTTGTGAAAACGGTAGAAATGAAGCTCCTTTACTAAAATTATAATATCTAATAGATATAAAAAGTGCAAATTTTCCATTTTCCAAAAAATTGAATTAAATTCGTATCATTCGCTTGAATTGTAAAAATTGGATGAATTTTAATCAGATGAAATCACTTACACAAGAGATCAGCTAAGATTTTAATATTTATTGTTTAAGAAATAGCACAGAAATCCATTGTCTAGATTCAGTTTAGTCTCCTTCTAATTCATTGACACGGACCCTCTTGGAGAAGGAGTTGAAGTTTAAAAGTTAGTTAGTCCCTATTTACAGACAAGTTTCAAGAAGTTATTGGGAAAAGGGAGGAACACACATACAGACTGAGTGATTTTGATGACTATCGTCTTGGAGAGTAGGTTAAGAAAATCAAAAAGAAAGTTAAAATTCGGTAAAGTTTATCTGCTATCAAAATTTCAGCTTTAGAAGCTAAATAATTACAAGAACTAAATTTAGCATGTTGAAAAATTATTAATAAATGAAAACCAAAGATTGCCGTTTCGTCCTTAGTAAGGACTCAAAAGGTGATTTCCATTTCTTTTCACACGTTTCTGGGTTTATCATCAAGGAGGGTGGATCGGGCTGATGAGTCGCTACTAAGGACGAAACGGCCGTCCCGATTCTCTCTGCTCACAAACTTTGGACTTTATGTGCAGATTTTGTTTTTCAATTCTTAAGACTATTGGATTTACCCTGTAAGCCTTTGTCGGATTGGTTTTCTTTCTTTCTAATTTCTTGTCAGACTCAGTAAGGATCATCCTTTTAGTGACTTAAGCTTATCTCAAAACTTCAGTTTTCTGGAATGAAACGTTTTGAGATGTTAGATCAGAGACGATGGGATGGAAGCTTTTCCATGTCAATTCTACTTTTGTTTGTTTCCTTTTCTCGTGCCCATTAAAGAGTTTAACAATTGTTAACTAGCCTTTACTAGTTATGCTTACTAAGGAGATATTAAGCAAGTGAATATTAAACTTTGTGCTAAACCTTAAATTTAAGGGTGAACCATAATAATAATAATAAAAAAAAAGTAGACTACAATAACATAAAAGAAAATAAGAAAACACAGGATAAGGAAAGCACATTGTCCAATGTCAACAGTTCAGAATTTTCTTTTTTTTTTGGAGTCATTGTTTAATCCAATAGTTCGAATGGTTGGAACAGCATTTCACTGGCGGGACAATAACCAGAGGTCCTACAATTAAACTCAAAATAACAATGAGTAACAGAATCAAACAGCCTTAAAGTTTACATATTAAAACATTTTACGTATGTTCAAATAATTTACTAAAAGAAAAAAGCAGACACACAAATTTAAAATAAAATACGTTTATCAACAAATGAGCATACATGTTTCGGAATGCCGAAATTACATTCCATTTTCAATGCTGGCAATTAATTGCAGGAGCCTCTTTTTTAATAAAATAAGTAAAGTTAGGAAAATAAGAAATAATAATAATAAAAAAAAAACAAACGGACATTGACAATAAAAGATTAATAGTAAAAAACAAAACAGAAGATACACGGATTCGAACCGAAAACCTCCAGCGTATGAGTCGAGAACTTAGCCATCAAGCTATAGCTGACAAGTGAAATGAGATGGTTGCACTACTAACATTTAAGCTAATAGAGGAAATCCAATGAAAACAATGCCAAATATCTCGAACATTGAGAGGGGGGGGGGTCCCTGAAAATACCTTGTTTCTACATTGTTTGGTCCTGTGAACAGATGATGAAGTCCGGTTGTCGATTCGACCTTCGGGAGTTGTTAGGGGTGGACAGATACGACGGAAGGACAGGACAAACGCAATAGCTACCGATTTTGGTCGGTATCACAATAATCACAAATGGGTCGCAAAAAAAACCCAACCAAAATTGTAGCATTTCGTATTTCATTTACTGTAAGTGTAGTTTACAAAGACGAGTGGCTGGAGGGGAAACAATGAAGAAGGGAGACAATTTAAGTCGCATCATTTGATGGAAACTTCGCTAATAGTAAAATTAAAGAGATCGAATCAGTGATGATCAACCATTTATTATTTTCCGTCTGTATCCGATTGAAAAGCACCCAGAGCTTTGTTATTGTCGCTGCTGAGTTCTGGATCTATTGTGAGCTTTTGATTAATCCGTCATTAATTATTGTGTGCTAATCCCCTGATCTGCACGAGTTGAATGGACAGCGGGGAAGAGGAAGCCATTTTAACAATTTGAGATTAGGCCTAAGATCAGATAGCAAACCATTTCTTGGCTTTCGGAAGAGTAACGGTACATTTAGTCTTCTCCGACGTTGCCATGGAAACGAAATGCGCAGGGAAAGGTCGAACAATTGAAATTCATTCTGTTAAAATCTCGTATTGCAGTTGAACAATTGGTGTGCGCTGCAACAAGGACGGAAGTCGAACACAGCCTGGAAACAGTTGATGACCTGGACGGAGAAACCAAGAGGACAAAGAAGATACATAACTGTACATCCAGTCTTGCAAGGAAATGAGCTTCGAGATTTATGACTCGAAGAAATAGATTTCAAATATGTTTTTAAATAACCATTCCTTCAAAAGATCTCTCTTTTGTGATATTTTAGTTACTTTTTGCAAACAATTTTTGAACACGGAATCATTATAATTGGCTGAAATGAATCAAAGTACGGTAGGATCAACATTGAAATATTGGTTAGGTTTCATAAAGTTACAACGATTGTACTCTGATTACAAACTCCAAACTCTAAATCACGTGTTGAGTGAACTCCTCTGTAAGAACTTTGATGTATTTTGCAGTATTTTTTTTTAGCTGTTTCAGGGTATGTTTTGATGCTCGTAAAGAGGCACTTAAAACTAGTTTACAAACTTAAGTTTAGATAAAATCTAAATATGAAGTTTCATCAATTCAGTAGTCATTATTTTTTGAATTACCGTGCCTAAACAGACTGATTTCAAGACGTACAAACATCCATTCATTTAAATATCACTCAAAACAAAAAGCCAAAATATAAATATAGTTTCTTCCATTTCCTATATAAGGATACGAGATCCTTAGTTCATGAAGAAATGGAAGATAAAAATGATGTACCGAAGAAGAAAACCGTTACAGGTTTTCGAAACTTGTTGATATGAAACAAGTTAAGTTTTATATTTTTTATTTTCTTATTAAAGCTGTTTCTAATGTTTTGTGCAAACGGCCGTTTTATATTTATTATAGTTGCATGTTAATATATCGTCTTAATATATAAAAATGAATGTTTCTTTGTTTGTTTGTCCCGTATGCGTTCCTATATCATTCATCAGATTACGATGAAACTTTGGTGAGTTGTTGTGCGCATGCCCGCGAAGGTTTCTGAATTAGTAGAACCATTTTACAATATCTGGTGCGCGAGGCGTTTCAACAAATGAGTGTATTTCCGGTTTCAACGTTTGCAGTTTCCGGTACGACTCGCATTTGCAATGACCATCAACAAAGCACAGAGACAATCGCTACAAGTGTGTGGATTAATGGAAAATCCATGCTTCACACATGGACGATGCTCACGCGTCGGAAAACCTTCTGATTTATGCGTCTAAGCACCAGACGGAACAAAAAATATTATGTATCCAAAAGCACTTCAATAAACAGAATTAAAACACAAACACTTTCTTTCTTTGAGTGGCATTGCAACGCATGCCGGGTACAGCTAGTTCATTATCATCATCATCAGTGTTCTGTCGTAGACAGGTCCAATGGCAAGCAGCAAATAAGGTCAGCAATGTCTCTTTCTCCAAGTCGTTCTATCTCTTGCCTCCTCCTTCAGGCCTTGATATCCACTTGTAGTCAATAGGTCATTCAGGATCATTTTTCTCTTTCTTCCTCTTGGTCTCTTTCCCTCAATCTTCCCCTCCAATACTTTCTTCATGAGATTTTCACCTCTCAGCACATGACCAATCCAGTTCTTTTTCCTTCTTCTAATATTCTTTAATAAACTTCTCCCTTCCCCTATTTTTTCCAGAACTTCATCATTAGTTATCTTGTCTGTCCATTTAATTTTCTCCATCCTCCTCCATAGCCACATTTCAGATGCTTCCAGCATCTCAGCATCTCTCAGAGTCCATTAGTTCATTATAGAAATGATATATTACAGATTGCAAAAAAAACCGGATTTTATTTAATTCGAATTTATTTTTTTTTAATCAAAGTTTGCTTTATTGGAATATTTGGCATACCGTTTCCTTTTCTGATTTTTATTTATTTATTTATTGATTTATTCATTCATTCATTTATTTATGTATCCCATATAAACTTAAATCGCAGATATTTGTTTTGGATTTTTGTTAATGTGCTGTGCTATTGAGGATTAATGCTGTGTCCGTTGTTGTTGCTGTGAGATCCATTGCTGCATTTGTTGACATGTGCGTCTCCAAGACACAAAACAAGAGTATTACTGATGCCAGCAAATGGGGTCCCTCTCTCTCTCTCTCTCTCTCTCGGCTTTTTAACTAATTTAACTAATGACGGTGTTTTGTTTTTCATGATGAAATTCTGAAATTGTAATTATTTTAACGTTTTTATTATTTATTTTGTTTAAAGGTTTTTGTTAGGATTTTGCATTGGGATTCATTACAGTCAGTAAAAGTTCTTTCACATAATATATTCTTAAAGGTGAAACATATGTTTATTCTATTCAACAATGTGATGCTTCTAAGATTTTAACCTTTCTAATAGTAATTACTGTGGGCCCAGTAGCTGAGTGATAAGGGCGCTCACTCCCCCCGCTCCATTCGACTACAAACGGGTCCTAGGGTCTACCCAGCCCTCTGTTGAATGGGTACCGGGTTTATTTCAAGGGAATTAAAGGCGGGCGGGCGTTGGGCTGACCACCTGACCTCAACTTAGTCCCGTTGGTCACGGAACGCCGGTGGCCTTTACCTCCCGCGACCCCAAGGGCGAAGTAGGCCTATAGTGGGACACTTTAACTGTTTCACTTTAATAGTAATTATTGTTCAAATAAGTAATTCTTATGCCATTTTTTAGATCGACCGCAAATGAAGTAATTAATACATTGAAATGCAAACTAATTGAGATTTATTAGCTAAAGGGAAAAATAAAATTAATAAAATGTAATAATAATAATAGAAAATGCAGTTAAGATTGGTAGTATTTTCTTTTCTTCATTTGGCTTATTAGCTTTAAAAGAAAAAGTATCTTTTACTCAACATATAGATTAAAAAAAAAAAATCATCTTCTTTTGTCTATTTTCTGAAATGCATTCCAGGGGAAATGAATTCGTGTCATTACATTGTCTAGCGCCTCTAATATTACATTACCAACATTTTTCGATGCTTTGTTTTTTTGTTTTTGTTTTTGAATAAGATGAACTATAATAAAAAACTTTGTAATGACAAAACTTCTTACTGTTACTAATATGTTTGAACTTGCTGAATAGTTACTTTTAATTCTCCAAAATCTTGTTTTACGATTTCAATTGTCTGGGAAGAATTTCCTACGAGGAATAGATATGTAATTTGAGTAACCTCATCTGTGGCGTTGATCTCCGGTGTTAATGTAGGCTTTTCCACTGAACACACAGATTGGCCAGTGAAGCTTATTTGGGATTAGAGAGCGCAAAGATATTGATCCATTCATTATAGCCAGTTAGAGACACATGTTATACGTATGTACAAGAGTAAAGTTATTTCAACTATAGAAGCAACTGAAAAGAGTAATAATGAAAAAAGGCTTGAACAAATTCAAATTTTAAAATAATAATTAATATTCAACTTACCACAGTCAGCGAATTTTCTTTAAGTCAGGCAGCGCTGAATTTAGAAGAATATGGAGGTTTAGGTATATTTGTATCAGAATTGTATCTTGAATTTCCTTGAAAGATTTTCGTAATCTCACTTTTTTTTTAATCACTCGCCTTTGTTGCGTAATGTCTCCTTTTCAATTCCGCTTTGAATTGATCCACATTCATGGCAAGATCTTTATAGTCAGTATTTCGAAACTAAACTGAATCGTCGTGTCTTACATAGTTTTCACAATCAAAATACACGTATCACGCTGACGTAAATTTTGACAAGAACTATATATTACTAATCAGATGCTGTACGTTTCATAACAAGACCTACCACTATCTCTTAATTCAAAACAAGCAAAACTACACCTTGTTCCCGTGGGAACTTCCAAGGTGGGAATTGCTAGAACCTGTTTATCGCGAAAGTTCTTCACAGCTGTTTATCATTGCTTAAACAGAGTAAAGATTTTTCTAGAGAAACCATTAATTTTTAAATACAGATGTGATGTCCCGTAAGTCTGGACCCACAGGGAAAAATTAATAAGAAGTACAAAATAGTCCACAAATTTATCATATAATCTATTCAAAGTGTCCTCCGTGATGTCACATACATACTTTCACTGTGACATCACTTTCTAAATCATAGTCGCAGAAATTTCATGACAACGCGTGCTTTAAGGTGGACAACGCTCTGAATTTTGACCTCGTACACTGTGGCTTTCAGGTAGCTCCACAAAATCCAGCGGAGGAAGATCAGGGCTCCTTGGTGGAAACTCAACTTGTTCTCGTCGCCCACTGTCCTGGAAACTGTTGGATAAGGTAATTTCTAATCGTCATGGCATAATGCGGAGGGGCGCCATCCTGCTGAAACCACTCAGGGTAGTCGCCTGCTGAGTTCCATAGACTAGGAAATGCTTCTTCCTGTAACGTCTTGAGGTACTCGTCACCTTTTATCGTCTCACCAAAGAAGAATGGACCAACGATTCTGTCTTTCTATGAGGCGCTGGCAGGATCAAACTTTGGAAGGATCAAACCACTGAGGATTTATTGGTGACCAGTATCGAATGTTCTGACGGTTGGCTTCTCCTAAAACATGAAAATTCGCTTCATCAGAGAACAGAATCTTTGATGTCTACGTCTCATCACTCACTTGAACTGTCTCTTCTCTCTAGTGAGTGACATGGTTTACCAGCAACAAAATTAAAAAAAAAAATATTTCAAAACCTTACGGGTTCAGACTTAGGAGCACCTTATAAATGTGAGAAAAGGACTCTTCTAAAAGCCTTATTCGTTGCTGGTGTAACTTCTCTACCTCTGAGCCATAAGAACATTGTGAGGCTGCATCTGTAATAAACATTGTGCTTCTCAAGTCTGTAAATGCCCTAATCTAGAATAAATTGTAGATATCAAATGATCTAGGCAAACACATACTTAAATTACATTCTAACAATGAAGTATTTATTCATTTTCTAAATTGCCTTGAAAAATATTTGAAGATTAAACTACCCTCTAAGTTGTAGAGTATTGTGAGCAAAAATGTTCTCCTTCGCGAGCTAAAAAAGCGGCAAAGTTGTAAACAAGCTACATTAAAAAGAAAAAAAACCCAATAGTTTAAGGGCGGTAAAGTTTCAAGATCTTTTAGGAACTCATTTTCAGATGCCGTGGTATCAGAATTGAATGCTAATTTATTTTATTTTTTTCTTGTAGCTTTTTAGCATTGGTCCGATACTTAATAAAAATCAATAGACATCTTCCTAATTCTTAATGAAATAAAGTTTTAAGAGCGAATATCCTTCCATGTAGGTAAAAATAGATGTTTTTAAATCTGTGATGACAAGTTTAAAAATTAAGCGCAAGTTTAATTAAAATTCATTTGCAGTTTTTGTTTTTTTCATCGTGAAGAACGAGCTCCTTTTTTTTATATTTATTTATTTCTCTCCTTCCAATTATTCCACAAAACGCCTTCCTTACAAACTACTGTAGCTTCTACAGTAAAACCCCGCTAATCCAGCATCCGATAATCCTGCACATTCAATAATCCGGCATCTGTCTAATGTTTTTTTTACACTGAAAGCCTTCCGGGCGCGTTCGGCAGAGTTCGCGGGCAATCGGCTGAGGTCGGGCGTACTCGGCAGTGATGACAAATCTAATAAAGTAACTATACTGTACTGTATGTACTGTATTAAAATATAATACTACATAAAAGTTTATTTTGTTGTTTTGTTTTTAACATTTTCCATTACTACCGAAATCAGAGAAATCACAATAGAACACGTGAAAATGGTCTGATACCTATTACTACCCCTTTTAACTCTCTATTTTAGCGGTATTTTCGCTATCCTCGCAATAACGGCTAGTTTTAGACGGCACTCAGTAATCCGGCATTTTCGGTAATCCGGCACTGCCGAAGTCCCGAACGTGCCGGATTAGCGAGTGTCTACTGTACAAGGAAAAACCATGAAGGCGCCATTTTTAATCTATTCCTGTAGTAAATAGTTTGGTTTTACGTAAGGTTTTAAAGTCTCTTTTGGTAATTCTGTTATTCCTAATTGATGAACTGTGGAACAAAATTAACAAAGCTTATTGATGCGTGAGTTAATACAGTTGTATTTGAAATTGAAATTCTACAGTAATTGAGAATTCCATTTTCTATGTTTAACCGTCCAAAATATCCCAATGAAAAAATACGTTCAAATACTTTTCGTGAACTGCTTGTCTTTGTTAAACAGATATTTCTTTTTATACTCTCTCATTTGTAATAATTTAAAAATAAAACCCACTTGATTAACAATCCACAATCCTTTTTTGCATACTTTACTTCTTTTTACGTTTCATTTTATAAAATATACTTCAGTTTTTTTAACCTTTTCCTCTTTAAGGTCTCAGCAGTAACATTATTTAAAAACATAACAAATCCTTGAATAAAGATGGGAATTGAGTTATTCAAATAAATGTAAATCTCAACACATTTATAACGGAAAAAAAAATTTACATCCTGTTAATAAGAAATTAACTAATTGTTCACATTTTGCTGTAAATAATTACAACAAAATTTTGTGTGTGAGATTACTTTAATACAAATATATCTTTATCACAATTTTCAGTGTGAATTGCCCTTAAGGAGGTAACGTCTAACAGCGGTGTGCTTTACCTCGAAAAACTCTTTGAGCTTATAATAATTTATCTATAGTTTAAATTACTTTCTTTAAATTAAGTGTATCGAATCAGTTTAGACAGATATAAGACTTTTCACTTATTTTACCTAATTCCAAGTTACTCTTCTCAAACATTTTCTAGTTTATTGAATGTTGTTTACGTCAGTACTGTCACTGTTCTTTGTCGAAATTTTCTCCCTTGATTGTAACTTGATTCTTTGACTGACTTCTACAATTAGAAGGAATTGAACTGTTTGCGTCCCACGATTTTCATTGAATTTTACTTGTTCGATCCTTCAAAGATCAGTCTTTTCAGGGAAGTCCAGTAGTTCGAAAATGAGAGTTAAATGTTAACTCTTAATGTTTCCAAGTATGTATATGAAAAAAACAAAACAAAAAACAACTATAGACGAAATATCAGTCTTTTTTTTTTTTAATGTTTCTCAGTCCTATTAGGTGTGCTTATAATAATGCACATCTGTAGTATAGGTACTGATAAGTTTAATATGAGTAATAACAAAAATATAGACAAAAAAATAATAATTTCGTCATTACCTTACAAAATTTGTAATGTAATCTTTTCATCAATAATGTCAGAAATTAATCTTTCCTTTACATCTTTAATTTTTTGAGAATCATAATTTTCCCACTTAATTTGTTTGAATAATTTGTAGATAATACGACCATTTAAACGGTAGCCATTATTTCTGATTTTATTATTATTTAAAGCACTGAGCCAGTTATTTCTAGTTTTTGTTTCTTCATTATATCTGTTTTTATCATTTTTTTATTTTAAAAAATTTTTTATTAATTGTTTTGTAAATAAATTTTTCCTTTATAGTTAAGATTTTGAATTTTTTTCTTGTGTGTGTAGGTTATTTTCATTTAACTGATTTTTTTTAATCTTCCAATGGATGCAGGTGAACATTTGTCACGTGATTTCATCAGTGACGACGCCATTAAAGCTTCTTTAATTAAAGTCCTAATTGAATATTTTAAATTTAATTTTCTCGTCGTCCAAACAAAATGGGACAGAACTCAAAAGAATATTAAAATTGAAACATGATTTTAATTCGGATTATAATAATAAAAATCAATAATAATTCCACCAGGTTGTTTTTTGCTTGGGAATCTAAGTTTTGATTCTGTTACGTTATAATAATAATAATAATACAGTATAAATCTTAAAGAAGGGGGTTTTTCTTTCCTTTGTTTTTAATAAGAACCTCAATCTGAATTTCCATCCGTAGAAACCATAAGTAAAACCTACTGACAAACATGAAACCTACTAATATGACGTCTAGTGTTAATTGTATACTTACTTTTAAATTTTAAAAAGTGTGGCAGTTTTCAAAGGTTGTGTACTTCTTCTGTTTATTGTAAGAATCATAATATTACTTGTAATAAGTTCCTAAAAGAACTTGAAGTATATTTTCTTTACACGATTTACATTTTTTTTTTAAATTTTGTTTTTGAAAGTCGTGAAAAATAATAAAACCAAAAAAGTCTCCCAAAAAATTATTTAATTTATTTTAATATCTTCCAATACAAATAATGAAAATTTTCTATTTAAAAAAAAAAACAGCAGATAAATTAAATTTACAAATTACCAAAAGAGGAATATTTAGATGTGTTTAATAAATATTGATAGACATTCATTTTTTTTTCGCCTCTAATGTCCTATGTGAAGTTTTGTCACTTCACGCGCAAGTTTCTCTAATAAAACCCACACGAAAAAATGTTGAATTTCAAAACGAGACGGTTTCTACAAGGTCGGAAGTATTTAATCATTTATTTGTAGTTAGAAAATGGATTAGGGATAAAAGACACGCCTACACACACACACACACACAGGCTGATTTAATTAGCGTTCAATTTCTTAGCTAAATCAACTCATAATCACAATTTGGGAATTTAATTTAAAAGTCTTTTAAGAGTTGAGGAAAATTACGACTATTTAAATTTCTTACACCTCCAAGCAAAATTGGATGGTGTTACGCATCATTTGACCCACAACAAAAATTGGATTTTTTAAGATTATTGCTCTATCTAATAAGAAATTGGTCTTCTGCTTGCTATCTCAACATAATTCTGCATAATTTGGAATAAACGTCAATCGACTAATCATAATGAATAATATATTTATCATGTGACTAACGACCTTTGGAGGATATTATTAATTTTGATAATGATCAGAATTATCCTGTGAAAGTATCTTCATTCTGATATATAAACTCTTCATTCCATAAAATATGGGACGAAATACATAAGCTTTTGAGTTCTTACGAATATCTCAATTTTGGTGTTTGGTCAAATGATGCGTAACACCATCTAGTTTAAACATTGGGAAATAAGGGGGAAAAACAAACAAACCAAAAACCCATCTTTTCACTAATTTTGTGAAAGTTCATAAAATCCATTTTAGAAACTGTCTCGTTTTGTAACATCCAACAAACTATGTCGTTGAATCAGTAGAGATTCTAGAAATTGGAAAGTTTTCGTTTATGTTTTTACGCTTAGTTGATATTCTGAGAATCAACTTCTGACAAATTAGGTTGAGAATTTCACTATTCCGAAACATAAATGAACTTTAATATTTGAAACCACATTGAAATGATGGAAGTGTAAGTATTACAAAAGAGAAGTGGATGACGAATCAAAAGTCAGCTAATAATGATAATGAAAATTTCACAACATTAAAAATTCAACTATATTTTTCAATTTAATATTTAATCTGAATCGTTTAAGAAGTTTGCAAATATTGTATGAATAATAGCACGTCTGCTGAGTTGCTGAGATTTAAGTTTGTGACGACAAACATCACTAAATTTTATAGAAAGAATTCACCACATGTTTTGTGCATCGTTTCTCAGAACTTTGTCATTATTCTTTTCGCTCATAGTATGTCTCGCATCTTTGCAATGCACCAAAAACCCCTTCAGTATTTTCGTCAAATTGTAATCCGCGTCGGATTGTTTCAAATGATTTTAGCATTTCATCATATGAAGGTTTTTTTTGATTTCTCCATCATGATCATTTCCATTTTCATCATCTTCATCTTCATCGCAATTGATTGCTGTATTGTTTTTATTTTTCACCCTGTCCAAAATATCCGATTCAGTTAGTGTTTGCGAGGTCTCAACCTCAAAATCAAGTGAAAGATAATCATCAATCAGCACATCATCAACAATTTCTTCTGTTTCCCTCAGCTGTATCCACATTTCTTTCATTTCCTCTAAGGGAATATTAATAATAAAAACATTTCAAGGAGAAAATAAAATAGATACCACGAAAAAGTTCGTTAAATAGAAAATGCACTTCGCTATTTGGAGGTTATTTTATGAAGAAATTAGCAAAATGTTCTTGGTTCCAAAGAAAAGTTCGCAAAATAGAGGTTCTTTAAATAGAGGTCCGACTGTATTTGCTTCTTTGTGAACTAAAGAACGGGCTTTACAGATCCTCCATCCCTAGAAGAGTTGGGCCATTCCACTGCCCATGCGACCTACAATTCATTCTGATGTTATGTGATGTTCTTTGGATCCTTCATCTCCTGTGGCGGACAACCTGACTTGATGATGTAGGCTGTAAGATTGATCCACGTATGACTGCTTCAATTAAACAGCAAGATTTCACGTACGTTAGCTTCCTTTTGGAAGAACATTTGAAGAAGAGAAAATTACAACATTGAAGATCACAAACTTATTGTTTTATTTTATTTATTTCTTTTATTGAATTTCGCTTCTTTATTTTAATGAAATATGTTCTAGATCTGGATTTTGTCTAATATGTAAATTTTAAAAAAAGAATTTCTTCGTCGTCTTTTTCTCGTTCCTTTCAATGAAGTCCTGGTGCTCTCGGATCCCTTTGACTCCCCCATTGTTGATTTGTGTCTAAAGACATTTCGATACAGTTCATTAAAAGCGTGCTTTTATAATTTGATCAAAGCGATCGACCAACCAGCGAGCAAAACACGGTCGGAGGTCTTCTAATGAGCGTTTGGGCCACCGTTCATTAGGGAACTTTTCTTCGTACCTGCCGCTCAGTTGGGGGCTAAGCGCCGTAGCTGTGCGTTTCTGTGTCTGCTCTTATTCCCGACAAATTGGTCTCACTTTATGCTAACAGCAGCGGACTCATTATAGCTGAACCGCTTTCATAACGATTCTATCCTTCTTTTTGTTTAAGATACAGCGAAAGGAAAACGAAAAGAATAATTAGGAACTGAATCACTTTTCCCCATCCTTCTCTTTTTTATTCATTCATTTCCATTAAACAAAATTCCACAACATCGTTTTAACACAGTTAATAGCGTTTTCCACCTACTTGTACCAATTGTTTTATAACACGTTTAAATTTCTATGTAAAGCCAACTTATCCAGTTTCAGTATCGGCCTCTCACCTCTGAGTCTTGAGTTCGGTTCTCATTTGAGTTTCGTGATGGTGGACGATCCGCGCTGGGCAGGTTTTCTCGGGGTTCTCCCGTTTCCCCTGCACTTCTCCCACCATACTTTCTCAGTCTTTCTCTCCATCTGTCCAAATTTCCGTGGGATAGTACAATAGACCTCTGGTCGCAGTGCTTGGCTTCTGCCACCCACCTTCACTACATACATACATACATACATACATACATACATACATATCCAGTTTCAGGGGCCAAGATTTAGACATTTTTTTAAATGGTTATTACGGTTTTGACGTCTTTTGGGAATAGTCTATTTCTCTTAATTGTGAGGTTGATGAAGATTAACATTAGAAGCGAGAGGCAATGATTTATTGAAAATGTCGAATTGTTCATAGTAAAACAAATAAACAAACAAAAGAAAAAACATGTTCTCGGTTAATTTGAGGTTGGTAACTTACACAAGTAATGTCATTATATTACTATAAGATAAACTTATGAGGACATGTCCGTCTTTCTGTCTTTAATACTGGACAGATCCTTGTTTGATCCCGGATGAAGTTTACCCGATATTTCGGGCCGATGCCTCGGGCCTTCTTCAGGAGATGTACATTAACTACAATTAGACTGGGGCATATCTAAGAACTTCCGTTGTTAGTTTCTCCGATAGGCTGTGCTCACCATGTCTCGGAAAGAAGACCACGAAAACAAGCTATCCGAGAAACTAACAACGGAAGTTGTTAGATATGCGCCAGTCTAAATGTGATTCATATACATCTTCTGAAGAAAGTCCGAGATACGGGACCGAAATATCGAGAAAACCTCATCCCGGAGTGTGAAAATCCCTCAAACAAGGATCTATCCAGTATCATGTCCCCCACCTCCTTCAGAATCAAACTAATAGACTTTAATAATTTCTATGTAATTGAGTGTTTCTCATTGTCGTTGATAGCCTTTGCTGTGCTCACCGTAAGTATACTATATTACATATTGGATCCTCTTCTCTGTTTTTATTTGTGTTTCCTGATTAAGTGGAGATCTGGTCGTCGCCTGAGAACAAAATGATTTTCTGTTGTATTTATTATATTCTGTGTTAATGGAATTTTGTAGGTGAAGACTTTTTCACTTAATTTGATATAAGCTATTTTTTATATTGCGCAAATTTGTAAAAAAAAAATAAAATAAACACAGGATGACTCATTAATATTTATGAAGAAAAGATCTCTAATATCAAATTTCTTGAAAATCTGCATATGGTCTCTTTGACAACCATACCTATATCTGTGTTCATTCCTTCATACGATACTAAGTAAATAAAGGCCCTTGTCCCACCGTAAATTAATAATGTTTGATTAATAATGTTGCTAATTATGGACACCAGCGTTGTATGTGGTTAATTGAAGAGATTGACTTGACATTGTTTTATATATATTTAATCGAAGTATCGAACTGTCGCTTTCAAACATCAAGACAATTATTATATTGCTCAAGAAAACAGTTTTAGCTTCTTCCATTTAACTTTAGTTTTCTTTCTTGTTATACAGGGTGGCCGGGAAGTTCCCGTACCTCTTAATTGGTAGTCATAATTTAAGAAAATATTTATACATTAAGTGTCCAATGCGTCTGTGTGTTCACCATCATGCTGTACTACTTGACATTTTTGCAGCAAGTCCGGTGTGATGGTTCGAAATGCGTCCTCAACTGCATTGCGCAATTCTTTAATTGTAGCATTACGACGTTCAGATCTTGATAATTTCCCACAATGAGTTGTCAGGCGTGGTGAGATCAGGACTTCGTGGTGGCCATTTCAATGGAACTGGCGATGCTGGAGTACAGCGACCAATCCAGCATCTTGGAAAATGTTCATGAAGAAGCCCGCGCACATTAACAGCGAAGTGAGCAGGTGTTCCGTCCTGCTGTAGCCATACGCGTTCCACGATACCCGCGTCCTCAAGCTATGGGATTAACCATGTTTGTAATATGTGTAAATTAGTTTCGTCATTAGCATGACCACCAAAAAAAATATGGTCCAAACAAATAATAATAATGTGTACAGTATAGCGATACGAGAACTTCCCGGCCACACAGTATATTTATCTTAATTTGAAGGTAGAAATGTAATATGCGATATATTATTCTGTGTTATGTAGTAAAGGGAAAAGTTCGTTAGCAGGTTCTAATCCAGATTAAACTGTTAAAAATCTCTAATAAAGTCTGAAATGAAACAAAGACCAGCTATTTAGGAGCGACTAATAAGCATAGAATATATAAAATTCTATAAATGTACGTAATCTAATTGACGTACGAGACCTAATCGATTTCTTATCAAAAGCTTAAGCAAAAGGAAAAAGATTTTCTAAAGAACTTAAAGCCAACTTTTATAAATGTTATTTATTAAAATTTATTTATTGATTTATTTTTATAATCATGAAAACGATTGAAACGAAAAGCCTAAATTTTATATTCAAATTATAATATCTATTTAATATCTTTCATTTTGTGACAAAAATTAAATACGTATTTTTACTTAATTGCTTACACAGAATTAATTTCGTTTCTACGCGATCCACGCGCAATGGATTAGCTGAAAGGATTTAATTTTAATTTCAGGTGTTAACAGAAATGAGACAGAAATCCGATTCAAAACTGTTCTGTGGGGGAGTGTTTTGTTTGTTTCTTTTGTCGCCTTCTGACACTGAATTCAAGACAAAGGATCCATTTAAAAAAGACTTTAAATATAAAAGTTAGGTCGTCTCTAAAATTCCTCGAATATATACTTAGATAACTAGTTGGTTGGCGTTGACCTCTCACCTCTGAGTACCGGAGTTCGGTTCTCTTGTGGGTTTCGTTATGGTGGATGATCCGCGCTGGTTTTCTCGGGATTCTCCCGTTTTCCTCCATTTCTCCTACAATACTTTTTTTCGGGGTTCTCCCGTTTCCCTGCACTTCTCCCACCATATTTTCTCAGTCTTTCTCTCCATCTGTCGGTACTTCCGTGGGTTAGTAAAATAGACCTCCGGTCGCAGTGCTTGGCTTCTCTGCTACCCACATTCAACACATAAACACACATACCAAATTTCAAGAAATCGAGTCAGCGGTTGCAGAGGAAGAGGACACAAAGACACCCACATTCAGAGTTTCTTACGCCATATTTATTATGTTTAAAGTTTGTATTATAACAACTTCTGCGCTTCAAAGCGGCACCCACAACGCCTTTCTTATCGTTCCTTGTCAGGATAAAAACAAGTAACAACAATAGACAGCAGATATCAATTCTCCGCAGGCAATTAATTTTTGTACATCTTGAATTTCCTGTAGAATTGTAATTGTGTGGCTTGTTCCTCTTTTCCACTGAACCTCTTAAAGCGAAAATAAAATATTTATTGTAATTGATTGTTTTAGAATATTACAGCTTGTTTTATAAGATCAATTTTAAAGAACTTTAGAGGACAAATATTTACAGTACAAACACAACTAAAATTATAATCCACTGGTAGACAGTGCCGTGCCGGCGTGGTCGTGCGATCTCAGGCGTCGGTCTGCCGTGCGGTCACTGTGCCGGTACCCGGGTTCAAATCCCGATCGAGAGCATGGATGTTTCCAATTTCCCTTCCTGTGTTGTCAGCCTCTTCTTCACTTTCTCTTCGGTCTGACGTCATTCCGTAAAGGCGTCCTCCAGAATCTGTTCCTTTGTATAGCTACGGCTTCTCCTAGGGGTTCGCCCTTCCGGGGTCACTAGGGTTCCGTAGACTTGAACCAATCTCGGATTGACCTACCATGGTATGGTATGATAGACAGTATTAGAAATTAAAAACAAAAACACAACAAAAAACACTCACTTAAGAATATTTATACAAATAATTTACTGTTTTAAAAGCTAGGAAAGCAAAATAATAGATAGAATTAAACTTATATGACTAAATTAAATTTAGCATTTTTTTCAACCACTCATAATCATCTTTTAATTTGAGTCCTTTAAAAATTATAATGATTTAAAGACGTATTTACCAGGTTATTGGACAATTCTTTATTTTGTTTCCAAAGAAAACTTGCAGAATGGGGAAATGATAAGAAATGGAAATGGAAAAATCATCTCAAAAATACCTTAGATTTAGCGTCATATGGTTCTCTTACCGCCAAAACTATCCCCCAGTGATTTCGGTATTTACAGTAAGAATTAGGGATGGACGGGACCCCATTATTTCGGGAAATTTTCGGGAAAATTATAATCCCGTTTATCGGGCGGGATTTGCTTTACTTCGGGATTTCTTCGGGACGGGATTTCGCGATTTATTTAAATTCAACAAAAGGCTTAATAATGCTGGGATTTTAATCCTCGCAACTGAAGACTACAATAAATCATTGAGAAATACTCTGGACTATTTTTTTTCCTTCTACCTCCCAATATTAAATCAATAACAAAGTGTTTTCGTCATAGTGTTAGCGATCGACATGGTAAAGATGAAGATACATGGTAAAAAGTTTTGCAATAAAAAGTATAAAATGTTTTTGTTTGTTATTATTATTGTCATTCATATCAAGTTTCAAAACCCGAACAACTATTTCCCATTTACTGAAGGAAGGACAATCCCGTCCCGAAACCCGTCCCGATTTTTGCGAGGGAAAAAAAAAAATCCCGTCCCGTCCTGTCCCGACCTAAAAATCCAATCCCGTCCATCCCTAGTAAGAATTAAAACTATTTGGTAAAGATAGCATTTCCCAAGTTCTACGAAACAAAGTTTTGTTTTTTATACTTTACATCATCGTTCTAGTAACATTTCTTTCCTTATTTTTAACTAATTATTACTATTAACGTCCTATTTACTCAGGTGAATCAGTGATGAATCCACAATTACGTGGGTTTTATTAACAAATTAACTCATTGAAGAATATAAGGCAAGGTTTATTTTCTTGCGTCATAAGCTTTAATCTCACTTCAGATAATCCAGACACAGTGAATGAAAATGAAAACAGTATTCATAAGAGCTTCTGCAATAATAATCTCGCCTTTTCAAGGCAAAGGAAAAATAAAAAAAGAGGGTTTTGAGATAGGAGACTGATGTCATTTCTCGCAATGAATTATTCAAGCGTATAATATACACACGGTGATTGTAAAGATAGGGGAAAAACAAAACAAAACACAAGTTGAAATGAGGCTTATCTCGTGTTTTATAAAGTATAAAGGAGAAGAAGAAGATAGAATAACAAACACCAAGCAGAAATCAAATTGTGAAATAAAGGGGATAAATAAACCCATCTCTTAAAGTGTTCCCCCATCTTGAAAAAGAGTCTAGTTCATAACCAACTAATAGAGATTATATGATGAATTCACTAACACATTAACAGGATGGAACAATTAAAAACTGAATTGTGAAGAAGATACCTTTACACTAGTTAAATCTCTATTTGAACAATTCACCAGTTTCCTGACGTTCTAAAATTTACTTTTGCTAAATTTTAAAAATTAGGTGTCTTAAGTTTCCAGTTAAGTCATGGAATTTACTGTTATGACTGTGGATTCAGACCTAAGAGCCTGCGAAGGAACCCTTCAGTAGTACTCTCAGTGTCTTGGTACTGTGAGACTTCTAAGCACTTACTCTTTTAAACCATGCAACATAAAGAACAACATAAGGTCACAAAGTGTTCTGAAACTGGGAAGAACCTCCATTGTTGTCCATGCAATGAGGAATGTTAGAAAGCAATCCAAGTGTATTCCTGCTTTTGCTATGAACCCCACTAACGTGTGGGCTTTTGCTAGTCAGTTCTATTGGCCTTCAACATTTGTAAACATAATGAGGTTCAATGATTCCTATTATTCGTGTACCATCAATATTTGAAGTAAGTAATTAATTATTAATTATTTACCAACGAATTCTTTCTAAACATTTTTATTTACATTTTTGTGGATTCAGCTTCGTTTGCAAGTATTGCGATTTATGAACATAATTACAATAAATAAGGGTTATTGCTTTTGCTTTATTTTTATTTACTGTTCGTTTTGAAAAGCGAGAGCTACAAAAACACAGACGATTCTACTCCGCAAAGGGGTGATATGCTGAGATGGGCATTTTCTTAAGACCTGTTTTTCTTTTAGTACCTGTTATTTTCGCAATAGTATTTATTCTTTCCATAATTCTTTCCCGAAAAGCACAAATAGAACGCAGCTACTAGTAAACTAACACTGATAAAAAGTAAATATCCTCTCTTTATTTTTCCTCAACCCTATTTTCATGAAATCCAAGGAGACCTGACGCATGCGCAAAAGCGTTGAAGGCTCTCGTAAACGAAAACGAACAGTATTTATTTATTTATTTATTTATTTATACTGTCTACTGAATATGTTCTTTCAAACTTAGTTGTTAGAACTTAGAAGAACAATGTTCTATTTAAAAAAAAATCACAAACTGCATTAGATTTAACGAAAATTAGAGACTACATCTATCAGATCTAATTCAGTTTGCGATCAGAATTCTGAAATAGCTCGTCAAGGAAAGTCTGTGTGTACGTGTGTGTAATATATATTTATTTCTTTTTCTTATTTTTTTTTTTTTTACATTAACTTATTAGGACATTTCTGCTTCCCGGTAATTTATAAAAGCGAATTTAAAAAATTTAGAAATTCAGTAAATAAAAATAATAATTACAAATATTTGAACAAAATGTTTGTACAAGCTGTAAATTTATACGTAACAGCTCCATCGTATATTCACATACTTCGAAATTTCAATTGGCTTTTTTCCTTTTGTTCAGAATCACTACAATGATTTGTTTGGAAAGCATTCAAAATAATAACTCTTATCACAAAGAGAAAGTTCATTTTATTTTTGAATGCTCGATTTTTAAAAGGCATACTTCTTCTTATTATTATTTTACTTAACATATTTGATTATGGGTGGCAGGGAAGCCTAACACCGCGATCTGAAGATCTATTGTGCTATCCCACGGAAATGACAGACTGAGAGAAAGACTGAGAAAGTATGGTGGGAGAAGAAGTGCAGGGGAAACGGGAGAACCCCCGAGAAAAACCTGCCCATCTTTGATCATCCACCATCATGAAACCCACGAGAACCGAACCCCGATCCTCAGAGGTGAGGGGCCAATGTCTTACTGACAACGCGCGGCCTTACTTAACATCTAGTCCAAACATAAATGAAAATTAAAACGAAAAAAGTAATGTTCTTACTGCAAATCTGTAATTGAAGGATAACAGTGCTCATTTTGTTTATTTGTTTATTTGTGTTTTAAAACTCTCAAAAAGCGCGAATTGTTATTCTCTGTAGTACAAACACTTGGTTAATAATTCAGTTGAACTGTTTTAAAAATAAAAAGAAAATAACCAAAAATGACGTTCTGTTTATTCTTCGCGAACAGTAAATTAGCTTGTAACTTAAAGGGACCGTTCCGCTCAGGAAATAAAGGAATTCGACCGTAAATTCACATTTCCGATGTTTTACCTAAATACCATGAGACTGAAATAAAAGACTTTACGAAATAATAATGAAAAAATCATGATTCTTTTGAACGATTCAGAAGCATTGTATTATTCCTAACTTCCAAACACAAAACATTTATTTTCAGTCTTGCTTTTAACAAATTGAAATTAATGAGATACGATGCTTTGTATTGTAAGGTTTTAACGTTCAGAAAAAGTATAACTTGAAAAACAGAAAACCGATAAAAATGCACAAATTCCTTTGCTTTCACGCCTTTGAACCATCATCGACGGCAATCTGGGACAGCTGTTTCGTCCTTATTAGGACTCATCAGCCAGAGTTACCCTCGATGATGAAGCTCAGAACGCGTGAAAGCCTAAGGATCCTTCTCCCGCTCTCGGAAGTGGGACCCCGCAAAAGCAAACAACAATTGAAAAATCGATAAAAATATAAAAATAATAGAAAATAAGGACAAAACAGCTGTCCCAGGTTGCCGTCGATGATGGCTCAGGGCATGAAAGCAAACGAATTTGTGCGTTTCTATCGTTTTTCTATTTTCGATGCTCTGTATTCTCAGCTCTATTGTTTTTATTCTTCTTGTTTCTTCTATATCTCGGCAACAGGTAATATTCTGTTATATTAATAAATATTTATAGTTAATAGTTTTATTACTGTATAAAATAATAGGAAAAACCAAACATTAACTTAATATATAAATATATATTCCTAAATAAGACATGAGGAAACGGTAGGGAATGAGAAGAGAAAAGGTATAATAGAGGTAATTTAAGGAAAGTCTTGTTATACTTCCTGTTTCTCGCTACTAATTTTAAAAAATCTTGAAAACCCGAGCTTAAGTTTAAAGTGATCGTTTTGGGCGAATAAAGTTTCAATGAATTATCATTCAAGATTGATTGGAAAAGAGTCAAACGAGGCCGTTTGTAGTGAAGAGGTTATCTCAAAGCGATGAACACATCGCGAAACAGATCGCGACAGCTCGTGAAACGTCGCTCACACTCCCTAACAGTGATGGGTTGGATTTAGGAAGAGAGAATTGGTGAAGCCTGTAATTCTCTTACCAATCTGTGGCTAAACAACAGCAGCTGAGAGGCAACATCAGTCACTTTTCTCTAATCTTATTAACACAACTTTAATGGTCCTCTCGTAAATTTAACATGAAAACCTTTAAGTTTTTTATTGCAGAGATGACATTCATATACATAATAAACTTTTTTTATCGTTTTTAAATTTGTATTTTAATATCTATCAATAAGTCGAAATTCACAACTTATTATCGTTAATGGCCGCTTTACACGCTGTTGAAAACTTGCCTGAAACCGGCAAGTGGCTCGAAAACCTCGCACTTGCTCGAAAAATCTGCTAGTTGCTCTAAATAGAAACGGTTCTAAATTCAAGCAAATATTAGAAGCAAGTCGACACCAGCGCTCATGGCGGAGAGAAAATTTATTTAAAAACTACGGCAGTGTTAACTTCATGCTGAAATCTGGATTCCTTTGCTCGTTGTTTCAATCCAGGCTTCATTCACCACATTCTCTTCCTCCGGGATCTTTTTTACCTTTCTCTTTATCTCTGCTGTGAAATGAGTTGAGAATTAATAACAAAAGAAAGTGCAAAATCATCTTCTTTGTCGCTTTGGCGAAAGCAGTCTTCAAACGAGAGCAAAACGAGACTTGAACAATCTTCCCGTGTAAAGCGATACGACAAGCGGCAACTGGCAATTGGCAAGTCTTTGAGCCGTTTGAGGCAAGTTTTCGGGAGCAAAGCAGCCATAACTGTATCCATCTAAGATAAAATTTGACGACTTGTTCTAATCTCGCTATTCTTTAAAGTATAAAATTTATTTTGTCATTTTAACATTATCCTGATTTAATTTTTATGTTATGATCTAATAAATGAATAAATCTTAATATTTGAAATTGAATGCTCAGCAAATGTAGTAAGATAATTGTAAAACTAAAACTAAACTTCAAATTAAAAAAAATAGAATTAATTGTATCTCAACAGATTAAAGCCTTTAATGAAGTCATCTTCATGTGTTTAAATATATGGATAGATGATTATCCTGTTCTGCGCAATGGGAGCCCTTTCCGCGAACACATTAATGAAACTACAAGGAAAAAAGATAAACATAAGATAAATAAACCGGTTTAATGCGTGAAGGTAGGCTACATTGGCTACATTGCGCAAAAAACAAACTAATTTAGTTAAACCTACTCTATTCATTTATGAAGATTCTTAAAATCGAGTAATCATTTAATAATGTCTATCTATACCGTGTTAGTAAAGCAATTGGATGAAACATATTACTTATTTATAGCCCATTACTCAATAGAAAATGCTATTTTATCTGATATAAAAAACAGATTAAAATCAAGTCGTTGTAAGGTTTCTATCTAAAAACATGTCGTAATATGTTCCAGCAGGTTATTATAATGTTATTAATTACCTTTTTAATTCGACATTATGTTAATTGATTAAACTTAATTTCATTTCTTTTATTAACGTTAGCAGAATTTCATTAGGTGAAATTGATAACAAAATATTGATTGTTATACGTTTGCTAAAAATTTAATTCAAATAAATTGGACTTATTAATTTGTTTAAATTGAATTAATTTTGACTAGATTAATTTCACTGCTTTGCAAATAAGCCTCATTTAACACTTGGTGATTGTTGACATGGAACTATGATTTTTTTTTAGGGAATTGTAACAATAATTTAGAAATCTCTAAAAATTCTTCTTCTTCTTCTTCTTCTTATTATTATTATTATTATTATTATTAGTTTAGTAAAGAAGAACAATAAAATCATTTAGGCTTTAGATCGAATAGTTAATTCTGTAATAGACTCTTATGATAGAGCTTATTCAAACTAATTAATGAAACGAATGAAAAAAAAAAATGCATTCTTTCTGTGCAAATTCGAAGTTTGGAAAATATGTTTCACGAAACGGTGTTCGAAACGTTGATCGTCGTTGTCACTCCACTGCTGTCCCAAATATTTATCCAGAATTTTGATTCACTTGAGTAGCTGCAGGTTGTGCTTCAGGCCTTTAACGGAACAATAACTACCTTCATAGCCACTTTACATATATCCGAAATCGTTCTATACTAATCAGAAAAATAAAATTTAAAATAAATGTCGTTAAATAAGCAAAAATAGTTGAACTTTAGAATAGCTCCCATTAACGCATTTCAAGATCGATTGCCGGCTGCCTCACCTGCAGCCGACTGAGTTTTGCAACACTGCGTAATTTCTACCCTTGCTGCTCTTAAATTTCTAGGCAAAAACTAGGTACAAAAAATAATTTTCTGCGCATGCTCAAATTTCTGAAGAGTATTTGCAACTTGTTTCGAACATATACATTTTTTTTACAGTATTGTTCTATCTTATCAACAAAATTCTATTCCCAGCATTGATACGAACAAGATTAAAATGTTTCAAGATTATATTGGAATTTATGATCACAGAAGATTTTGTTTGTATGAAAGCAGGCTTTTAAAATAGGACGGAAAATATTCTTAATTTAAATTTATTGAGTTAGATTTGATTTCATAATACCATACGAAGGTAGGTCAATCCGGGGATTGGTTCAAGTCTACGGAACCCTAGTGACCCCCGAAGGACGACCCCTAGGAGAAGCCGTAGCTATACAAGGGAACAGATACTGGAGTGGTTTCCCGTTGCCTTCTCCAGGACGCCATTATGGAATGACGTCAGCCCGAAGAGAAAGTGAAGAAGAGGCTAACAACACAGGAGAGGAAATTGAAACATCCATGCTCTCGACCGGGATTTGAACCCGAGTACCGGCACACTGGCCTCACGGCAGACCGACGCCTGAGACCGCACGAGATTTCGTAATAGGAACTTTAATTTTAATTCCAATGTGAAATGACGTTTAGGGTGATATAAATTATTAATTCAATTTGTAATAAAGGAAGAGAAAAAACGGCAATTGGATTAAATCTTGTGAAATATCCTATCTTTCCCGGAACTGTAGGCGATTGAGTTAATTTACTTCTGTGATTCAAACTTGTTAAATCCACAATATAAAATATTTTCGTAACTATTCAAAAAAGGCAAAAAAGAGATGAGGAAGCTGAAGAATTTTCTTAATAAACACTGTTAAATATTAATACAGGTCTGATTTGTTTTTCATTTATTTATGTTATAGATTTTTTTGTCAAGGCATTAAAAAGCAAGTGATTATAATTTTATGCTAACGAATAAATTTAAAGGCGACCCATAATAATAAAATAATAATTAAAAAAAGGAAATACATTAGCGTAAGGAAAGATAAAAAAACAAGTTAGGAAAATTCAAAACAAAAAAAAAAAACAAAATAAACACGCGGACATTGAAAAAACAAAAAAACAGTAGATATACGGACTCAAATCGACAACCTCCAGCATGAGTCCGAGACCTTACCCATCAAGCTATTGCTGACAACTGAAATGAGATAGTTGCATTTCTAACATTTAAGCTAGTAGCAAAAATCCAATGAAAACAATATCCCTGAAACCCCTGAAAATACCTCATTCCCACGGTGTTTGGACCTCCGAACACGATGGTGAAGTCCGTTTTTCGATCCGATCTTCCGTTCGGGAATTGTTAAGAGAGTACAATGAACTGTGCCAGACATCTCGAATATGGGGGGGGGGGGAGTGGTCCCGGAATGTACCCTATTCCTACAGTGTTTGGGCCTCTGAAAATGATGGTGAAGTCTGTTTGCCGATCCGACCTACCGAATCGGAGTTTTTAGGGGTGGACAGAAACGGACGGACAGAACAACTAAATATCTACCGATTTTGGTCGCTATCACAATAGCTCCCAAACGGGTCGCTAAAAATATTTAAAAAAAAAAAACAGGAGAAGAAGCGATTTAACTGATATTTTGTTTTGATTGTTTTGAATTTCAATTGAAAGTAAACTACAGAAAAGAATATCAATTAAAAATTCATTAATCTATAATTTGTTAGAACTTTCAAATACAAACGATGGAAACTCAAAATTACAATCTTTTGTGGCATTTAATTAGCATGACAGATACAGTAAAACAGCCCCCGTGCTTAATTACAAGAGCAGTGGGTCCGAAACTTTTTTTTGGTTCACGGCACTGTAAAACAGATTAAATACTTCTAGCGCTCTTCATATACAAAATTAAAAATACAGTAACATATTTCAAAATTAAATATATATTAATACATTGGAAACTAAGAAAAAAATCACCTAAACTATGGGAAACTATTACTTACTATCATAAATTAAACATTGTCCTACTATTAATATAGATGTGATGAATCTCTATACAAATACATTTCTTATTTTTAAAATATACTTTTATAATATTCACAGCTCACGGTTTGAGAATCGGTGTACTACAGGGACTAAAGTCATTCGCATGGAATCCTATTCATACATTGATCTTAATTAATTTATTTATTCATTTTTTATTCTTTATTTTATTTTTTTTATTTTTTGGTAACCCAATTTTCGTTTTTATTAAATTCCTCGTTAAAACTGTAGGGATGATCCACAATGAACTTTAGAAATAGTATCAGTATTGCTATAAATCCGCATATCATGCAAATTTATTTATTTATTATATTAATATTTTTAGCGTTCATTTTCATCTTCAAATAATTCGCTCTTTTTTGTTAACAAATAAAACTATACATTACAAAAATAAATTAAACCCAAAAAATGATAATACAGTGAAACCTCCACTAACGACACTCCCGAAAAGCGGACACCCCCCAATAGCGGACAATTTTGCAATCCCCAGTCCCTTAATATAGACATTTCCATGTATTGACCTCCGATTAGCGGACACTCCCAATAACGGACAACATTCTACAGAAAATGAACGATCTTGTGTTGCTTTTCAAAAGCAATAGAATCAGGCTAAAGTAATTCATAGCGTCCAGGGAAAAATTTGAAATTATGGATCACGAACTCCAACGAAAACTCCAAACACATCAAAGTTCGGAAACGGAGACAAGTGCGATCGACTCTATTGTCTTCGATTGGTTTTGCGCTGCACGAGCAAATGGGCCATTATTGCAAGAAAAGGCATTGGAAGCAAAGTGGACTCTGAGGCCTTGCAAAGTTAAACGATTTAAATATTCATATTGAGAAACATGTTTTCAATGCAAAAAAGAAATGTCAAACTCTGTTAACTGATTACTTTAGTTAATAAAATTAATTTTATAATCCGTTTGTCTTGCTTAAAATAATGACAAAATTAATACTGTAATTAATTTTGTCATTATTTTAAGTAAGACTAATGGATGAGCATTCATTTGAAAAGGAAAATAGTAAACAGTTTGCAATTGTTCATATTTTCTCATAGGGCAAGGTTAATTGTAGAAATTTAAGATTGTACGTAATTTTTCATTAAATGACATGCTATAAGCTAAAAATTGAAAAAAAGATAGTCCTCCCCAATAGCGGACACCTCCCAATAACGGACGAAACTTCCGGTCCCGTGACTGTCCGCTATTCGGAGGTTTCACTGTATTAATCGTAATGATGGCATAGAAGTTGAAAAAGAATTAGTTAATTTGCCAAAAGATATGGTAAACATCATGTATAAATAATAAAAGATTGGCAAAATTTGAAGAATTTCAACAATTGTAGGAAGGATGAGATCTAGTAGCAATTGATTGTAAGAATAATAATGTTAATAATAAATAAGATATTGTTGGTTTCAACTATATCCAGGATGTATGTGATGTGGGACAGCTCGATATTTAATTTATTGTTTGATATAACTTGAAAAAGGAAAAAAGAAAAATTTCCGAAAATTTGTTTAAATAAATATATTTTACAATATATTTTTGAAGATGACGTCTGTTACTGATTGAAATGCAAATAAGTAGAAAGGAAATAAGAAAGAAAAAAATATGGACTTAAAACCATACATTGCCAACTTTTATTTATTAAACTCAGTTTTCGTAATTGATTTGCCGAAATAATTTTCAATTTAATCTCGAAGAATAAACAACACAAAAAGCAATTAGTTATCTTGTCGAAACAAAGAAAATAAAGAAAAAACAATTTCTGAACTTACTTTTAATATTAATATTGGTTGAGAAAAACAAACCATTATAAAGACTAGGAATCAATTAGTAAAAAATGATTATTATGTTGATATAGTTTTCGTTTATAAAGCTTTATAAATAATGCATTTCAACATACACTTAATATAAACTACAACGACTTTGAATAAATAAATGAATTATTAGATTTTTAGTGGATGGCAATGAAAAAGAAATTAGAAACTGAATTTATCAACATATGAATGATGTGAATAATTTTACATTATTGTTTAATTGTCAAGTAATTGTTTTATTTATAGCGTTCTTAAGTTTTTACAATTTTTTTGTTTCTATTTTTTGTTAATGACTTGATGATTACGTTTTGTTTATTTGAAGGTTTTTTTTGTTTTTTTTTTTCATCGTATTTAAATATTAGTTTTTTTATCGAAAATTATTTGTAAAATTTAGAAAAAAAGAGAATTCTTCTGTGATCAGGAGGAGTTGCGTCAATGTTGGCTAAATAATGATAGATTGAAATACACAAAGAAAGAGTTTTATTTCCCTTAAATTATTGAAGCGTAAAGATTTGTAATATCACCAATACAGGGTGTCACAAAAAAATATACTCACTCTTTAAAT
>JAFIDM010000004.1:8631712-8791882 GCA_023159025.1 Thereuonema tuberculata | reverse complement strand
ATGACTTCGTACACACGTTAAAATTCGCACTTAACATAACATGTTGTTACTGAGTCAAAAATTCTTCTTATATGTTTTACTAAAAGATCTGTTTTGAAATGTGTTTTTTGCAAGGAATTCTTTGGTAATCGAATCCGCGTAAACAACTTATCAACGAACTCTTTGGTTAAAAAGTCTTTACGATAGTTCTGCTTCACTAACGTTTTGATCAGAACGTGAAGAGGCTCTACTTAAAGATTAGATTAAAATCCGTGTTTTCGTTTCTATATTTGATGATATTTTTAGTTCTAAATTTGCTCCTTTTGCTTTTGGGCGTATTTATTTAGCATTTGGAACGTCGGCGAAATCATTCAACGCCCATCTTGTTTACCTGGTCACTTGTAAGTGATTTACCTGCCAACTGCTCTTTGGTTTTAATAACTTCTTCCTGCCGAGTACTTAATCAACCAACTATGTCCTTTTATGAAAAGTGAGGAGCGCATGCGCCACACTTTCATTCATTCATTCATAAAATCGGAGGCTCTTTCTCGCCGTTATCAGGAAAGGACTTTAAATCTCGCTTCAAAGGATCTGGAGAGATTCCCTCGACTAATCCACTATCACTGTCGGGTAAAGAGCATCTAAAAGCACTTGTCTCGATACAATCAGAAAAATACATTTCATGAAAGTAAAAAAAAAAGTCGATTTCGATTTCATCTCTTATGTTCTCTTTTAAATATCGACCAATTTTAAAAATGAGAAGTTGTATGTAACATTAGATGTCTTAAATGATTATATCAAAATAAAAATTCTCAGTAATTGAGTCATAAGCAAGATTTGTAATTAACATTACCGTTGTTCTTCTCAAAGACGACATAAAGACGAGAAAATTTACGTATTTAAATCTGTTTTCATTGATTTTTTTTCCCTTAAATTAATTTCTAAGATTGTTTTGAATTAAAAAAAAATATTTCTAAGTATTTATATATAAAAATATTTAAGAAAAAAAATCTTAAATTCTGTTAGGTCATATTTATTTTTTTATCGCATTTAGCATTGTTTTCGTACTATCATTATCCATTTATAATTTTTTTCCTTTCTTTCTAACGCTAAAATGTAAGTTACTTAATAATTTTAATAATAAGACTTAATTTTAATAATAAAAAACATTAACGTGTGGAACATAATTATAAGAATAAAATTAAAAGGCCACCATACTAAGACTACTGTTTTAAAAAATATAAATACAATCTAAAAATTACAGAAACGTTTTCGGGCCGGCCAGTGACCCTTTATCAAGACACTTTTCGGCCGGCTCGAAAACGTTTGTATAATTTTTAGATTGTAAATATATTTTTTAAAACAATAGTCTTTGTGTGTTGACATTTTAACTTTATTCTTATAAGACTTAATTTTAATAATAAAAAAAAACATTAACGTGTGGAACATAATTATAAGAATAAAATTAAAAGGCCACCATACTAAGACTACTGTTTTCAAAAATATATGTACAATCTAAAAATTATAGAAACGTTTTCGGGCCGGCCAGTGACCCTTTATCAAGACACTTTTCGGCAGGCTCGAAAACGTTTGTATAATTTTTAGATTGTAAATATATTTTTTAAAACAGTAGTCTTTGTGTGCTGACATTTTAACTTTATTCTTATAAGACTTAAATTTAATTAATATTTTATTTCTTTTATATTCTCAGATTACAGTAAATTTAAAATTAATAAAATTATTATTGGATTATGGAAATGAGTCAATAACGAAAACTTAAATTTTGGGAGAAAACAAATTAAAATATGAGTTGATTAGAATAAGGAGCAAAATGGCAGGATCTGTGGAAATTTAGGTACTTATATATTGTTATCATCAAATAACTCCTCCGATTTCAAGTGATAGGTTTGATTTTTTTGGGTGTTTTGTCCAAGACTGTGAAGTTTCATGTAACTAATGTCTAACAGATGGATGTTGATGATCACGTTTGCGCGAGAATTACGAAAAACACGAGATCTCGCCATTAGCCTCTTCAGCAGGTCTCAAGGAATTTAGTATTTTTAATGTCTGTCACTAGAAAAATGCTACATAATGAATTTATTGTTTGTTTATTGACTGTTTTCGATTTATTAAAACTATATTAAAATGTAATAAAAGTCTCATGCATTTGCCCGTATTAAAATTCATTTAAATATTTAAATATTTTGTGAGAAGACATGGATAGAGACTATTCTCGCGTAAATTACGTGAAATCATGAAAATACGGGACCGTCAACATCCATCTGTTAGACATCATTAGTGGTTTACCAAGTGGACATCCCAGTGCAGCTGTTTCACGCTAATATGGCGATCATCAGCTAAGAGCAGTCACCTGTAAACAGCGAGGTCTCGATACAGAGGCTAATAGGAAATATCGCCGGAATCAATGTGCCGCCTGAAAAGCATAAATAAACAATAATAACAAAAGAAAATGTTAAGAAAATTCATGAGCCAGCGTTTAAGTTTTGCAAGCTTCACAATGATTCCGACGATGTTTCCTATTGGCCTGTGTATCGAGACCTCGTTGTTTACTGGTGACTGCTCCTAGCTGATGATCGCCATATTAATATGAAACAGCTGTTGTAGGATGTCACTTTGTAAACATTTTGTCTCGCATATTGTTATATATTAATATTTAGGTGCACATTTTTATTTTTTAAGCGCTAAAAAAAATCATCATGGCCGCGGAACTCGTGCACATGAATTTTCTCTCCAATTTTCCTTTTGGTGAGTTTTTTTAATTGTTTATTTAATCTTTACAGGCTCCACATTCATTCCCATGATATTAGTAGTTGATTTGCTATAATAGTTTTTATTAAGCTTTTGTCCAATTTTTAGAAATAATTTGGTTATATTTATTTTAATTGAAAATGATGACTGTGTACAACGCTATGATTAAAAACGTGTGAACAAATTGGTTCAATTTATTATTTTTTTTTAACGTCTCAAAAGTCGTGGTTTTTCAATAAAAACTATTTTCCCTTCGAAGACTGAAAATCTTACCTTTTTAGTTTTGATGTAGAATTTATTTCAATTGTGAAACCTCATTAGAAATGTGTTTACAAATCTTCTAAATTGAGTTGGAAAAAAGGGATAACTTTCACTTGATAAACAGAGAAACTTTCCAAGACATATAATGCTACACAATACACTTCAAAACTATTACAGCTAAGACTCCGAAACCATCATCTCTCCATTATTTGCTCAATCCGTGGTTGGAATCTGATAATTTCGGTTGTAGAAAAGGTAAAAAGATTTTTTTTTTTCCTCTACTATAAAATCGAAACTCCCTGAATAGCACCAGAAGCTAATATGACTCTTCCCTCTTCACTGTAATAGTAAAATCAACGTGAATAATCAAATGAAATTTTAGACTTGATGACACATTTCACTAATGCCAATTTACTGTATGGCAATCCGAGATAAAAACACTTAATAAAAATAGACAAGTAAATATTGCAACTGGGTTTTTGAATGTTGTATTTCACTTCTTCAGAATCAAAGGCTTTCTTCTCTTTCAAGAAAAGAAGTTAGTTCTAACGGTTCACAGTTAGTTTTGTATATAAATATTAACATAGCGGAGACTCATTGAAAGCTATATATTCTATATATCTATTGTTTTATGAACTATGTATTCTTTGTATGTAATTATTTTTTAGAATTTTATAAAAAAAAAATTTATTATATTACTTCTTGCTTGAAATATTCTTATTTTCGGGACTTAAGATTTTTCCATTTAAAGTAATTTTGCAAAACTACTATTTTTAGGAATAATAATCCATTGTAATCGCTTCTCCTCTCTTTTATTTTATTTTGTAGTGTTTACAAACTGTAAAATAAACAATCCGTTGAATGCTGTACAGTTACTACAAACAATATTACTAAATTGATGCATCCTCCGTCTCGTTGGGCTTCATCGTTTGATTAACGTTCTAGACGAAATCAGATACAGATTCATCATCTTCTCTTGTTGAATCGATTTTTCTTGATGAATTTCTTGTTATTGTTGTGTCTGACTTGAACCGTCTCCTAAACGAAAGCAACTAGTCTTATAGGGGTATTCTATTACAGTATTTCAGACTATACAAACAGATGTGTATATAAATGCTAACATTCTGTTTTCTTGCGTTCATTTTTTTTTTTTTTTTTATCTTGAAAAATCTTAGAAGGGCAAATTTTATGTTGTAACATTTGTGGAATGGCGAAATGCTAATTTGCAAAGTGACATTCATTCTTTGAACACAGTTTTCACGTTTGTCTACCACGTAATTATGAAACTGAATTTTGTTCGACTAAACAAAATACTCAACAGGGTATACAATACAAGAAGCTTTTTTATAAACTGAATAAAGAAAAACTAGAATCGCCCCTTGTTCACCGTAGCTTTTTCTATTGTTGTGATATAGGATATGACTTGCAAACATTCTATGGCGAATTAGCGAGTTAAATCAAACTACTTTAAATAACTTATTTGTAAGCTTCTAAAAGGAATCCATTACATAATTAGCTGTTGGTCTTTTGTCAGGCTTTTTTTTTGTGGTGTAATGATTGCCTCTTCAGAATATCAACGGTAATAAAGATGTGGAAATGGTAATCAATGAATTACAATGACTGCCATGAGCAGAATCTTCAATCCGTATAGCTAATAATACTTAATAATATTGTATTAATGTAGGAAGCATTTAATTTAAAATGTGATTATTTTGATTTATATTAATTCGCCTTTAATATTTTTTGCAAACTTGTTCCATTATAATGAAGTTCTAATTATTTTTGTTTAATAATTCTTCAGCTATATGTGGAATTATTTACATTAAGAGTTTACTTATTCTAAAATTTTCTTTTTTATTTATTCCAGTGAAGGATAATAAAATCCGTCCTTCTTAGAATAGAACGTAAATGTTTCTTGGTTAAGATTGTTTACAAATAAAAATGATGTTATTACGAAATTGATTAACATACTGCACAAAAAGTAATCCCACAATGCCGTTTTCTATAACATATTCGACTAAAATTCTGGATTTACTTTTAATTTACCTCCACATGAACCTGAGGGAATGAACCTTTATCGTATTATTCATTGTTTAATCTATTGATTGGATGGTTGATAAATAAAACCATCTGCATTCCATTTCATTTGCTTAGCACATAGGTTTCTATGGTTATTATTTTGAGAGAAACCTTTTTTTTTTAATTTGACAAAGAAAGGGTTAACATAGAATCTTAAGAAACATATGGTAGAAATAGATTCATGAAAGCAATGACTGCATGAATTGTAATGGTCAGGCAAATGTAATATTAATCTGTATAGTTCTTATTATATCTTTCATACATCGAATATGATGTGATTTAGGAATATCTTCAATTTCATGGCTGTCGTTAGATATATTAGGTTACATAAACAAGCGTTGTTAGTTGTTGAGTCAAGCTTCATCCTGTTTTTAAACATGTTAGTTTTTTTTTTTCTTTCCTTAGGTATATTTTTTTTTCTTCTAACTACACGTGTACTTTGATCGCATTGTGGTATTAGAAGCTGTTCCCGCGTCAGCCTTCTTCGCAGCTTCGCATTAACCCTTACTACAGCCTTAGAAATGAGGGTTTGAGCTTCGTTCGTTGCTATGGAAACCGCATCAGTCTCCCTGGCGACGCGCCGCTGGAATAATTTTAGGTTGATAGAATAATTGGGGTTGGGAGCTACTAAAAATACACTTATTCGACAGGGGCGCCCCTTTCGGGGCAGGCGTTGATCAAATAAGGCCTTTTTCAAGCGAAATAAAACTTTGTCAGCCGAGGATCAGGAGGTGAGTGACGGGATCTTAGTAAGTTACTTTAATTGCTATGTGGCCCAAAAGGAAAGGCATTTTGACTGGGGAAAACCAACTGATAAACAAGCGCAAAGAATCAATATGGCGTCCCGCAATTAATGTCCTTGCTTGAGTTCAGAATCAATTGACCGCCTCGAGTTAACGATGATTTAGATGACAGACAACAAAGCAGTAACCTAAAGTTAATTTTCTCAGTGAATGATTTCCTCTAAATTTGTTTTGCAACATAATAAGCAGCGAAAAATAGTTCTTTGTGTTATGAAAACGTGCCATACGTATATCCGTGTTTGTTTTTGATTGAAAAACGATTTTATTTAGTTTGATGGTAGTTATTCCGTTATTACGATAGCTTTTGATTTTATATCTAACTATTATTAATATTATACTGTATATGTTTCTAAAAAAAGGAAGCCTCTTTTAATACAATATCTAACAGTTGCATTTTTACTGTTAATTTGAATTTCCATTGTCATCCAAATGTAACGAAGTGAAAGTATTTCATTTGTTTGTAATGATTCGTGAAACATAAGAACATGTTAAACTATTATCATTGCATTAGAACAGGGGATCTTAACTTTACTGCGCCCATACCCTTTCAGTTCTCTTGCATCTGTTATGAAAAACCACTTCAGTATGTCATTAAATAGGAACTGTATTATATCAATGGAAAGATAGAGAAAGGATTGTATATTTATATTTTCGCAATAAAATTACGGTCATGTAGAAAATTACTCCCATTTCCTTACCAGTACGTTAATATTTAAAATTAGTATAGTAATAGTATAGTTATAATTATACTGTAATATAATTATAGTATAGTTATGTGTTATGTAGTATAGTATAGTTACGGTAAATTATTATCTAAAAATAATTACTGTTATTTTGCAATAAGCTAAACTTTATATGCTAGCCTTCAGTTCTCTTTATTACGAATTTCACCTCGTTAAGCATCCGAATAACCATTTAAGATGAGTGTCAGTTAACTACAAAACGAAATACTGTAATCCAGGAATTCTACTCCATCAAATTAACGCAAATATACAAAAAAAAAAAAAAAAAAAAAGAAAGAAAGAGAGAGGAAAAAAAAAAGTAGACTTACAGTTTAAGGTAAATGCTTAACTGAAATATTAAAATTTCTTTCATTTTTTGTCTGGGACGACCGTTTCGTCCTTTTTCTGGACTCGTCAGCCAGACCCACTCACTAGATGAAATGCTCAGATAGCACAAAAGTGATAAGGGAAACCACTCCCACACCCGGTCCCTCTTCAAAAGAAAACACATTTAAAAAAAGAAACCAAAAAATGTGTAAATTCAAATCCTGGCCTCTGAACCGTCAGTCGCAAAGGAACGCCATCCCAGACTCTCACCCATGAAAGCTCAGATATTTTTCATTTCTGTGTCATTTCTTTATTATTTTCTATTAATTTGTGGCACGTTAAATCTTTTGTTAAGATTTTTGTTACTTTTTAGAAATTGAAGTCAAATCTTCCGTTTGAATATTTTTACTAATTTTTTTAAGCTTTAATGTTTTCCACAGCAGCAAGGATAAAAAAAATGGCAAATTTTGGTTTTCAGTGGCAGTAAATTTAGTCGTGGATCTACGATAATTACGTTTTGATTGAGTTTACAGGAAGAGTGTGTTAAAATTAGATTGTATGAAAGCTTAAAGCCATTAAAGTGTTGTATATTTGGCGCTTATAATTATTATCGTTCGTAAATAAAAATAATTATCAATTAACTTTCCAATAAGGAAACAAATAAATTGGGAACTGGTACTTATAGGAAAAGATGTATATAAAGATATAATTATAAAAAAATATCTCAAGAATGCTTTTAGTTCACATACGCACATTCTAAGGACAACATCTTTATGTCAAGTGCGATGTAAACATAACACACACATTCCTGGAAGTAAAATTTAGAACATTTAAATGAAATTAGCTGACATCGTTTAAGGCTGGATGATTCTTAATTTATTTTAATTGAAAATTAGGTTGGATTTGAATTTTAAATGGCAGAGTTATAGCCATTGAAGTTTACTTTATTAGTTAAAGACTGGGGAAAAAAGTCTAATATTCATTAGAGATATCACTTGGTGTTTTTTGTCTTTTTGTCGTACTTTTGTCTCGAAAAAAAGTGATGACAAAAATAATAGAATTTGTCCATTAAATAAACTCGTTAGAAATTTTGATTCAGAAATTTGGAACAAATTGAAGCAGATATAAAAATCTTCTTATAAAAATTCAGAAGACACAATAATATAATAAATGAGGAATTATTTATTGAAAAATCAGAAAACTTACTTAATAATATAAGAAATAAGCAAATAATTGACCCAAATAAAATAATAAATAAATTTGTAAAAATTATAAATAAATCTAAAAAACAAATAAGTAATAAAGAAAAATATAGAGAAAACCATGAATATCATTATCAAACTAAAAATAATAAAAAACAAAATTATAAACATGAATGGATAACAGATGAAATATATAGTCATATTAAGGAAAAAGATAAGTTATATAAAAAACATAAAAACAATAAAACAAATAAAGAATATAGAGAAATTTATAGAAAAAAGAGTAATTGGTTAAAAAACCTAATACAAAAAACATAGCAAAGATTCTATCAAAATAAATTTCTAAACACTTACAATAATAATAAAAAGACTTGGAATATAATAAATAATATTATAAAAAATAATGAACATAAAACTATTGATAAAAACAAAATTTGTAAATTAATAGAAAAATATAATTATAAGCAAACTGATGAATTATTTGGTAAAACATTTAGTAAAGTTGTTAGTACATGTAATTGTAACACTAGAAGTAATAATACGGATATTGAAACTTCAATAAATTCAATAGTGTTTAATATACCTAGTATTGAAAATATAATGAATATAATTACATTAATGAAAAATAAAAATACTGTTGGTATTGATAATATTGCTGTAAAAGATATAAAAAAGTATATGGATATATTTGCAGCAATATTGCATGAACTTATAAAAGCCATGTTTGAATATGGAACTGACCCAAGTATTTGGAAAACTGCGAAAATAACTCCAGTATATAAAAAAGGAAAAATTGATGATATAAAAAATTATAGGCCAATTTCTGTTCTTTCCAATATGTCAAAAATTATAGAAACATGCTTAGCTAATTCAATATATAACTTTTTGTATAAATATAAATTACTAAAAAAAGAACAATTTGCATATCAAAAAAATTTAAGTACTGATAAACTCTTTCAAGATTTCCAAAAAATCATAAATTGTGCATTAAATCACGGTTATTATATATATATATTATTTTTATAGATTTTGAGAAAGCATTTGATAGTATTAATCATAAGATATTGATAGAAAAATTATTTCATATTGGAATAAGAGGCAATATGATAGAAATATTAAAAAACTATTTAAAAAATAGAAAAATAAGAATTAATTTAAATTCAAAATTAGGTAAAACATATAAATTAAAAACAGGAATTCCTCAAGGTTCAAACTTAGGACCACTTTTATTTATTTTATACTTAAATACATTATATAGTACAATATCAACATCAAAAATTTTTGCTTATGCTGATGACATCATATTGATAAATATAAATGAAAATTATGAAACTGCAGAATACAATATACAAAAAGACTTTAATAAATTAATTATTTGGACACACAATAATAAAATGAAAATAAATAGTGAAAAAACAAAACTAATGATATTGAAAACAAAAAATAAATTTTTACATACAAATCCAGTAATAAAATATCATGATTATAATTGTTTATTCGATGATGACATAAACTTCCAAAGTTGTAATTGTGAAAATATTGAAATTATTAAAACAATTAGATATCTAAGTTTTGTATATTAATGATCAATTCTCTTGGAAAACACATTATTTATATATATTAAATAAACTTAATTCATTAATATATATGTTTCAACATATAAAGGGTATCTTTTCTATAAGATACAAGATGTTAATATATAAATCATTTATAGATTCATTAATAAATTATGGATTATGTTGTTGGGTACATTTAGGTAATACAGACACTAATAACATAAATAGAATATTAAATAAAATAATGAATTACATAATACAAGATTATTGTATATTAACAAAGAATGAAAAAATACAGATAAGAATAAAATATAAAGTTTTGATGCCAAAAGAAAAAATATTATATTCTTTAATAATAAATAACTTTTATAAAATTAGAAATCAAATTAGAAATTATAACTTAGAAAATATTACTAGAAATACATTAATAAAGATTTTATATTATGAAAATCCTAAGAACAACTTTGGATTAAGAAATAAAAATAGAATTCTATTAAAGATTTTTATGCAAATTACAAATGAATTAAAACAAAATAAATTTAATAAAATAAGTATATTAAAAAGGCAAATACTGAAAAAAATAATATTTGGCGAAATTATCTGGAATATTTAGGTATTTTTGATTACATATATTATATTTATATTTTGTGTGTTTTTGGTCTTGTGTATTGATATTTTGTTTATATATTTTTTAGTTGAATAATTTTGGCATGAGAGATTGTTATTTAAAGTTTTATTTTCACAATTAGATTTAGAAATTTTTAATGTTATACAGTATAAACATTATGTTATACAGTAATGTTATACAGTATAAACATTGAAAGAAAGAAATTGTAATTAGAATAATAAGTAAAAAATAATTTGGGAACCTTAAATTTGATTGTAATGAATGATATTTATAATAATTTTCTTTTTGTATTTGATTTTCTTTTTATATTTCTGTGATATATTGATTTTTATATAATTATATAATTGAATCTAATTTAAGTATAATTCGTATAATTGCGTAATTATATAATTTTTATATGATTTTATATGATTAATACTTTTTAAATTACAAATATAAATTATTTATACTTTCAGCACCTGCATCACAGGATTTCATTTTGAAAACCTAGCAGGACTGTAATTTTAAATTTAGAAATAAAAAATAAATTCTCGTCAATTTTTGAAATTGCGATGTCGAATTGTGATTACAAGAAATTTTAAAGACAGACATTAATATATAGCGAACATATTAAACATATACATTACAAAGTGAGACCTATGTTCTTAAGTGACATCTCAAGAAAGCCTATCTCACCGCTAATATGGTTATCATATTCATATACGAACTAAGCTCATCTTATAACGGAGGTGTATTAAGCAGAGTTGGAAAAGAAATGGAACTTCCACAAATCTAAAATAAAATCATAAAAACGCATTAAAGAATAAGAAAATCATAAAGCTAGCCATGAATTATTCTTTTCTTACCCTCTATGTTAAACGTATGTACATTGCATATATTTCCTTTTAATGTATTCTATTTAATTATTTATTGTTTATTTAAATTCAGTATTAGTTCCCTTGTAGTTCAATCTCATTGTAAGAATATTGTTGAAAGGAGTCGTCCATCTGTCAGCATCTCAATTCCTTTTAAGAATAGTCTAAACCAGCGACTCTCAAAGGGATAAAAACCACAAGTATTTTTTTTTTTTAAACGGGAAAATAAGACGAAATATGAAAAAAGAGCTATTAAATATTTATTGAAGCTTTTATACGTGCAGATGAAAAGTTAAAAGTAAAGGATCAGACTGCACTTAGATTAAAAGGATTTTATAAAAGTAGAAAAACAGTTAGAATTTTGAAAGCCTGTCTTCCGGCTTTCTTCATCGGACTGGAATACTAGATGAAGACAGGCTTTCGAAACTGTAACTGGTTTTAAATTTTGATAAAATCCTTTTAATCTTGAGTGTAGTCTGGTCGTTTATATTAGCTATTAAATATTTTAAAATACCTTATTTATTAACACAAGAGAAACACGTACACTATGAGTAAATACAAGGTGCAATGGTTAAAATTAATGAATCGATAATTCAATGAGAAATTTTTTGTAATTTTTATAATTCAATGAGAAATATGGGCTTGTTTATTTTTGCACAATTTTTTAAAATCGGGTCGGTATCGTTCGAGATATTTCTCAACTTTTCTCCCAATCGATCTTGGAAGTGGTATCGGCTCTAGCGATACCAGTGCAGCCAAATAATTAAAATATTGGACAGAAATATTTAAAATAGACTGTTGTTGTACAGATTTTGATAGTGTTTTTCTAGCGTTCCAGTAAACATAGTATAGCAACGAAGAAGTTTGGAGTGCCATTCTAATATAGGAAACAGCGTTTACTGTGCTGACGGATTTTTCAAATACATCAGTGCGCCGTGAATTAAAAAAAAAAAGATTGAGAAGCTCTGGTCTACATCATAAAAAGAAAATTCGAGTTATTTTTGACAATATTCTTCCCAAAAATCGAAAGAAGAGTCAAGTCTAAGTATTTATCCTAGATCACAACATATCCGATTTATAATATCGTATCATTTGATCCGATGACTGGCTTGCACTGTTGGAGTTCTCTAGCTTGTGTTCCATAATGTCACCCTTATTATTGAAGGGCTCTGCAATATCTTCCGTTAACCTGTGTCCCATATAGGTCATGGAGTAGAACCGACTGAAAATAACCTTTCCGATAATTTAATTAGGACGGACAAGACCAGGAAAGAAACTACCAACCCTTGCCAATTGGATGACATGAACCCACACATTTGTGTTGAGGGAAACCTTTTATGACTGTATTTTGCAAATACGGACTTTAGTTTCATCTTACTATATATATAGTTCAGACGTCACTGGTGAGTTCGATTTTATATTTCTGTTAATCCCATCAGTTTAAGATTACGTGAAGGAATTAGAATTGCATAATCAGATGCTTATCTAATTTTGTAGATCTTTTGGTGAAGCTTTCCTTCACCAGGCAGAGTTGGACTCATTCTTGAAGGAACACAACTTTAACTCCAACTTTTATTGTTAAAAAACTTCGAATATATTATTACGTTTTACTACTGATAACTTCCTGTCATAATTATATGTTTATTTCCGGCTTATAAGTAGGAGAAGAAAGAGGGTCCATTTAGAACGATTCCATTGCGTGGCTTTCATCTCTTTAATTTTATCTAATATCATTTTACTAACCCTATTTTTCGTAATTCTTACGATTCCAAAAAGCGAAGTTTTAATTTTATTACGGAATATTTCGTCCATTTCAGAATGCAGAGGAACAAAAATACATCAGCTTCTTTTTTTTTTTCCCCCTTCTACAAATGCGGATGGTAATTTTCCTTGGTTGTTTTCTGCCGTTGGAGCTCGATTTCAACTGTCTGTACATCTAATAAAGAATGCCAAATTGTCCTCATAATGTGATTCAGGCTTGTTAGCGTCGATGGCATTCCACCAAATGGCTTTGCTGCTGTTCAACACTGTTGCTTCGGAGACTGTCGTCTGTGGAATTCTACCACCAGTGCACCCAAAAGCCGCTGTTCTTTTAGACCAGTTTTGATTTGGTTTCCTGTTTTACCAACGAATATTCTCATAAATCTTAAAATGAATCAGATGCTGTCGAGACGAAATCACTTCGTTTATATAAGTAATATTGTGCTGGTTTTTGTGGGAGAGTCATTGAAATGGAAAAACAACGAGTCAAGTTCTGGAACTGAACTGAATTAATTTATTAAATGAAAAACATTGGTTTTTATAGTATTTACACACTGTGATTTGATTGGCTAAGTAATTAAAAATATACATAATGATTGGACAAGAAAATAACGAATTTAAATTAATTAACTGATTCAATGGAAAAGAATTTAAAAATAAACAGAACATCAGTTATTAGGAAATGCAAAGGAATAAATAACGGATAAGGGTAAAAATGAATACAGATAGATAATTTCTACAAAAATACAGATAAATAAATGATTTCTAAAAATATTATATACAAACTGTTACAATTTGTTGAGATATTTACAGACGGGGAATTGAAAACATTAAATATGTCATTTTGAATCATGTTACTGCCTAGATTACAAACTAAAAAAATGTCAATAATTTTTTTTCAACAAATTTAAACTTTGCCAGATAACAAAAAATATTGTTTTAAAACGAGGATCACAACAAAACAGTTTTATTTTTATTTCTTTATTTTTTTTCATTTTTAGAAGTACAAAAGAAAAAAAAAAGAAACTTATTCGGAAGTTCGAATAATGTGATATATTTCATGATATATCATTGATGAACTTATAGTTTTCGATATGTTTTGTCTTACAACTAATTCTTTAGCTTTGAGAGTTGATTCGAATTCAATACAATTTTTTCAGACCGTTTTATAATAAGTTGTCTACTTAAATTACAATTTAAAAATGACATTGAGGTCCATTTATAAACTATTATGAAAAAGCTTTGCTAATTTGATTTTTTTTAATCAACAATTTAATTTAAGGAATAATCGCTATCATTTCGTGTGACGCACTCATAGCTTATATTCATAGCACTCATAGCTTATATTCATAGCACTCATAGCTTATGTTTATATGATGCTTGATATGTGTTCGCTTTCCATTTGCTGTCCGATGTGCGCAAGTGCAGAGACGCACTGTAGGTTAAAGATGGCGCTGTCAAGGACGCCATCAAAATCTTATGCAGTTCGCAGAGTATTGACGTTAAAATAGGAATGGGAGGATATTGGGCCACTGGTCAATATCTCATTTCACTGAGGAATATGTGTTATAATGAATATGTGCTGTTGTGTCTTGTGTAAACCCAAAGACAAAAAAATAGAACCAGCTAACCACGGAATTTAACCAGAATAGCAATTTTTCTCAGACCACAAACCACAAATGCTGATTTATCTAATTTTTGCCTGTTTTTCAGTGATTTCTTCTACATTATTTTACTTCGGTTCATTGAAGACAGGAAAAAGTTGCATCTTTGATTGATGTCTTCTGTGTATATGAGGATAATTAAAAGAAAAATGATCCTGCAGAAAAAGACTGCAAAAGGGCGATAGTTTTTTGATAAGGGGAATATTTCTCTTGGAATTCTCATATAATATTATAATAGATATAACTATAATAACGGTATTTCGAATGTTAGATCAAGACACCAGTGAATATCACCTCAATTGACACATGAATGTTACATCAGGAATAATGTACCAATTGTATTACTTAATCGATATCGTACCAGAATGGTTTTCGCGAATTTACGATATTACATTGAAGACAACTTATTGGAATTGAATCCTGTAAATCCTGTCTGAAAATTTATTGATCTCTCCATCCCCGGACAGTTCTAGGTTTGCTGAATGTAATAAAGATATTACAGATACTGTATTTGTCTTTGCTACACCATCTAACATCTACTCTGGGAACAACAGAGTGACCTAAAAATTACCGAAAATTTTTAGGTAATATTGTGATTGTGTCTAATCAAAATTGCATAAGTTTAGTTTTTTTTACTACTTATCTTTTCTTGTTGTCATTTTAAAGGCGAGGAAAAAAAATACCACCGAATGTAAAGCAAAATGAGTTTCGAATTACATTTTAAACTTGAATATAAATTTATAATAATTTATTTAAATATCATTGAAATGCTGATCTACAAAATGAACTTCTAAAAGTACTCCCACTACAGTCTTGTGGGGCCCTTGGACTCGCGGGCGATAAGGCTACCGGCGTTTCGTGACCAACGGGACTAACTTGAGATCGGGTGGTCCTCAAGTTACCCCTGGAAAGAATCGTGGTCCTCATTTTACCGAGTGGACCCTAGGACCCGACTAGATTGTCTGGGATGGAACCTGGCCCAGAGGGGAATTTTTAGCATCTTTCATTTGATGTTTTTATTTTATTATATTTTACACATAAATTAAATTTTAATTATTGTACCTTATTTGTAGGAGTAAAATAAACTAATAACTATCATTATACATTAGAAGAATAAATCGTTAAAATTTAGGGCTTAATAAATGAGCAATTAAATAGGATAAAATTTTTCATGAAATGACAAGAAATGTATAATATATTGTTATTATATATTCTTAGTAATATTTAGTAAGAATTAGTCCTTAAAGAAAATTAAGATTTCCAATATCTGAAAGTTTGTCTTAAAAAAGGAGGATCTTTAAAATTTTAAAAAAATTGCCAAAACTTATTCGAAAGAGCTGAATAATTACTTTAATATTCATCTTTCGTTTTGTTTTTAAAGCAAAAAGGCTACGTTAAATTATGAAAAATGCAATCAGAAAACTGAATATCTCCTAGTTTATTATGCCATTGAGTTAAGTTATCATTAATACTTAAGTTTGTGTGTTATCTTTTAGTTTAAAACATGTTGAAACCCGATTTCAATTTTTTTTCGTCCCTAAATTACTTAAAATTTTCTTTACCATCCTTTTTGGTCATGAAAAAGTAGAACTTGTAAAAAAGAGATATAATTTGTTTCAAAATGTTTATTTCTGCTAAATTATTAATATTCTTTCATTTACAATTATGCTGGCGTATCTATTGTTTTTTTTTAATAGATTTAGTCTTAAATAGAAATAGAAAAAAAAGGTTCTAAAATTTTAAAATTTTAATCGAAATATGTTCATCTCCATCTGTGATCAAAAGCTATTGGTTCAAGAGCGCTAAACTTCTAGCAGAAGGTTCAGCTTCGGTTATTATGAGGAATATCTTTATTGATTTTTATTATATAAAGAGCCAGAGTTAAGGACCTACTGCCAAAAACATTGGTCTTCCATCGCACTTCACAGCATCTCATAAAGTTCTTTTTCTCTTCTCAGATATTCCTCGAACTTTTTAACTTTTCTTTCTTCTTAGTTTTTAATACCTTCAAAATTACTGCTAGTATTTGCTACAGCTTCCGTTTTATTTATTTATATATTGATATTTATTTTATGTTATTAAACAACTTACTATTATTACAAATTATTATTATTATTATGTTTGTATGTTTCAAACCTTGGGTTTCCCCAGCAAAAACAATATGGCGGGTCAAGGACCAAAGCACATACTGCCAAGCGTAAAGACGTGTGCGAGAATGATTAGGGATGTGTGGTTGTGTCCATAAATTTCCTAACTATGCGTGTTGTGTTGAGTACCACAGCCTTCTGGTAGTTTTGCATAAGTGTTTTTGTGAAGTCCTAATGTGCTGAGACTGTGGTGCAATGTGTGAGGCACCAGATCAGTGGCAGACAGAACGATAGGTACAACACGTACTCGGTCCTGCCTCCACTGTTTCTGGAGCTCTTGGTGCTAGATCGGTGTATTTACTGATCTTGTCTGCGTGAGTTTTCTGCATGTTCTTGCTGATGGGCACTGCAATATCAATGAGATAGGTCTGTTTGTTGACCTTATCAACAAGTGTAATGTCAGGTCTGTTGTGATGTATAGTTGTGTCTGTGTGAATGGGGCGATCCCAGTATAGCCTATGTGAGATTGACTCTAATACGCTTTGTGGTGTGTACTTGTAATATGGGACCGTGTTCTTAATAAGTGAGTGTTTGTATGCTAGCTGTTGATGAACGATCGACGCTACCTGATTGTGGAGGTAGTCTGTTTGGGGGAGAACGGAACAATCTGATATATCAACCACACATAAAAAAAACAAAACACCTTGAGTGTTATTTTATTTCTAAAATGTCTAAATATGTTTTAGAAAATTTTTTTTATTGCATAAATGTATAATACTCATTTGCTTTGAATGTCGATTTGTCTAATTCTTTTTAGATTATGTGGAAGAATGAGCTCAATTCAGTCGGTCAATGCAAGAACTTCCCAAGTCCAAAATATGAAAATTCCAGGTCAAAGTTTTTAGGTGTCTTGAAGCATCAGTGATGCGGTATATACGGAGCAACAACGTTTTAAGTCCATTGCAACTGTCTTGTTGAGGCTGGCATTACACAACAGTGACAGCAATAACATCTCAAGTAACGAATCCAGACAGTTTTCTTATTTATCTCAAAATAAAGTTACGTGGACTTGGAACGTTCTGGCATCGACCGACTCAATTGTTTATTTCACTTTTGGCACTTTTTTAATAATTTGTTTATTTTTAATCAAACACTATGAGTTGAAAGCCAGTTTTAACATATCAACATTTTAATAACATTCTGGTATAGATTTGAATTAAATTACTTCAACATCAAGTAATAATATTACGAAAATTCAGTTTTCAAACTAAACTCAATAATCACAAATTCAAGCGAATTTCGAAAACAGTAATCTTATTTACTCTTTGAAGCAGAAAATTATATTTTATTTGCTGAATTAGAATGAAAGACGTAATTTGATTTTGAAGTTATTTTTATCTACACTGTCAAATTCAAATGATCAAATCTTCGCTAAAAATACACTTTTTATTTTTTTTAATTTGATTACCAGTAATTGACTGAACAAGCCTTTAAGACTGTCAATAAGCCTTTTAAGCAAATATGTTGAATTATACTTACTTAGCTTCGAGTGGTTTAAGTCTTGTTTTGTGGATTTCTAAGGTACTCCTGTTCAGTCTGCACAGTAATCATACAATCAGAAAAATAAAAGAAAAAGAAATGCTCTTCAATTAGATTCTGATATAACGTAAAACCAGTGTTAGCTGGTGTCTAACTTCATTTTAAAAGCATTTGCTTGAAAAAGAATTTATATATTGTAAATGGTATTTGAGGGAGAGTCATTGAAACACAACGTGGAAAAACAACGAGTCAAATTCTGGAACTGAAATGAATTAATTCATTAAGCAAAAAATATTGATTATTTATCTATTGTATGCAGAAGAATTTGATTGGAAGATCAATTAAAAATATACAGAATGATTGGATAAAAACTTAATGAATTTAAATTAATTTCTACAAAATGGAGTCTTTGAAGAAGGCTCCTCTCGGAGCAGAAACCAGTACAATATATGATTTTTATGTGTAAAATAGTTTGTTTTTAGTAAAAAATGTTTTAAATTTAAACAGATGCATGAGCTGTGACTTAATCACTACAAATTAATGATTTCTAAAAATATTTACATATAAACAATGTTACTAAAATATTTAATAATATGTAGTAAAGAAATAAAGAAATGCGAAGTAATGTTTTTTTACTCATTAGGCCTATTTCTTTTTATTTCAAGATCGTAAATGACGGGGACGAAGAAGAATTACTGAATCATCTTTAGGATTTAAATCGATTTAAGTAGAGTAAAAAAACTTCCTAAAATTGATTTGATTAAAATTATCTATGCTTTTTATTAAGAGAACGTGAAGTTACTATTTTTCTCGGATGTTATCTTTTCTTTCCATTAGGTTGCTGATTGCTGTAGCTTCTTCCTCCTGCACTTCTTATTCTCTTCCAAAGTTAGGGATGTAACATTCAATTAATTAAACTATATGAAATTAGTATTTTAAATTATTAAGTGAGCTTGTGTCAATTTAAATAAACAAGTAATTATATCACTATTTACATGTCGTGGCTTTTATTTATTTGTAGCTTTAGACTACAAATAAATAAGAATAAATAACAACTCATATTTATGAGTCATGGACGTATCAGTGCGAAAACAGATAACAATGTTTTGCACTAAAATTATTCACAAAAAGAATTAAGCTTTACTAAGCCTGTTTAATCGGGCTTCATAAAAATAACGAATTACTCCTTTGATGAATGTTTTAATTATAATAATTGTAATAAGAATACGAAATTGAATGATATTATAAATTATTGATCGCAGTCTTTATTCTTTGAGACTTCAAATGGATGGCGCAGGTGGATGCACGTGAAAGGATCTACGCTAATAGGATTAAGACTTTGTGTAGCAAAGACAACTTCCACCCCCACTTCATAGGAAAAATGAGAAGAAGGTAGTGATTAGATCATAAGAGCAGATAATCTCATGATCCTCAATCTAATGATCCCCAAAGGATAAGGCAGCAAATGGAAAGATTTAATTGGTCGTAAGTGAAAAACCCAGCTTCCATATCGAAGTCAGTATCATCAGAAATAACATTATTATAAGAAGTCATCTAACTTAGTTTTTTCTGCTTTTGTTTGTTTTTACTTGGGGACAAGAAACGGTTGAACTTTCATTCTTAGATCCATGAAAAACAAAAACCTCACAAATATATGAGAATATGATGCAAGATTCTATTTTCTACGTAACAAGAAGACAAATGTTAAAAAAAAGGACTGACTTCTGTACATTTTGTACACGCGTTTAGATACATTACAAAATCTATTATTTGAATTACTGCAATCAGAAAAGTATCTGGTTAGCCTAGACTTTCAGACAAAATTGATCTTCATTTCTTTCCTTTATTGTGACTTCTTCCTCTCCTTCCAGATGTTTCTACAGCTATTTTTTATTTTTTAGGATCTTTTTATATACAGATCTGGAGGCCACTTTCAAACAAAAAATTAGATAATTTTTGCCACCATTTGATAAGAGAGGAAATACTAAAATCTGATTGTTTTTTGGAATGATGTAAATCTTAATTTAGTGCCGAAACACATATTATAACTTAATACAGATATTGCATAAGTACGCATGTTAATTGCAATATAATAGAAATAAAATTCAGCGTTTTCACATCTAATGTAACAGAATCTAATAAATGTTAATCAATTTAAATAAATCTGTAACATTTTTTTTTTCAAAACGAGTTATTGTTGCAGATGTTAAAAATCAGCTATATTGATTTACATTTGGCAGCTATTTCAAGCCAAATATTGACGTATAGTCTATAGATATATTTTTAATCAGCAATACGAACGACTCCATTTGCTAAAATAGGGATGTGGTTTTGTTTTCTTCGATAAATAGTTTTTGCGTCCTCGCAGTCAGGAACGCTAACCACTGGACTACTCCTGGTCCCCAATATCCAATTTTACTTTTATTGTACTTGTTCGCGCTCTATTTAATAATGAGTTTATTCAAATAGTTTTTGAATGGACCGATTTCTCCGTAAAAGCTTTGCTTCCCACGCCAATATGAAATTAAACCGATGTAAATATACTTCTTTTTAATGTGAATTCCAATATCCCTGTGATTACTGCACAGAAATTATGGAGTGGATTTGGCTTTTTTAAAATTAAAGTATATATGCACAAAAGTGGTAGATTTCTACAACAGTAGATGTCGACCAAACGGCGGAAGTGAAAAAAACTACAAGTTAATTACATTTTATATGTTTGTTTGTTTTTTAAATTTTTTAGCTAAACAAATCTACAGAACCTTCGTATCTGAAACTTATGTTTCATTTTATATTATGTCCATCTATTAATATAGGTCAAATCTCAATCGCATACGAGTTGAATTGTTGAAGTTATTAAACTGTGAATTAAGTGTTTTCTGGCCATCCGATATGTACATGCAATTGAACCAAATCCATTCTGTAATGGATTTACAAATCGTTGGAAAATTGCAATGCATTCTTCTAGGTCTCATTAGAATATCAACTTCGTCAGATCTTAAGCACCGATGGACACACGCGTGATCATATCTCATAAAACTTTGTAGGGAATTTTGTTTCTTTGCGGATAAAAAAAAAAATGTAGCATATTGACGAAGAGCGGAAAGTGATTATTAAACCACGAGAATAAGATTAGAACAGCCTTTATTCTGAGAAATCCATGAAGTGTTGGGTTTTGAAAGGCGCAGGCTTTGCTGTTATGCCGACGTTGACATTCTACTAATAATTTCCAGCTACACAATATGTGGTTACCTTCGATAGAAGGCTATTTATAGCCACGGCTTTGGCGAAGGTTTGTTCACCAGAATATCTCCTGAAGATTTAGATTTTGATATTTTTGAACATCTTCACAAACCGAAAAGCCAGCGAACAACAGTGGAAACGTTATCAGATCAGAGTTTTGCGAAGAGTTGATTTGAAATATGCAGATGTTATTATCAGTGTTATTTGCCAAATTTCAAAATGCACGATCATAAAGTATTTTTCTTTATCCTAATTAGAAATTAAAAATATAGAGAAGTCGATTAGAACAACGTGTCCCTTCGCCAAGTCACCAACAATAATAATTCAGTTGTTAGAAGGCCTGGATCAGAAGCTGAATTTGACGTTAATTGAATTAAGCCACGATGATCGATTGATAATTACAGCCCCTTGCACATAAGCAGGTCACGTGAGACGCTCTCTCTCTCTCTCTCTCCAGTTTTCCGGAAAATTGAATTAATCCAAAGATAAAAAGACTGTTGAATACCGGATCCTCGGCTAGGACCACCCAAAATGTTTGACATGTGTAGCCTCCCTTGCTCGTGCAACAATAAAGAAAACAACGGACACCCCCGGACAACAGGTGCTTAATTACGGGTATTCTTTTCTATAAGAACCTTTGAGCGACACTGACTTGAGTTTGAAAAGATGAGACACAAAAAAAAACATGAATGAGAAAGGATGTTGGTTTTGATAAGTTGGAAGCGGAGGAACGTTCCTACAGGATGTGGTTTACCGTTGCTGAAAAAGTTAATGCATCAGGTTATACATGGATTAACCAACTCATTAACGTCCACCCATGCTTCTTACTTCATTTACCAAAGAGTTGTGAAATATTCCTTAGATGACATTAGCCATGCTATCTTAGCAAACCGAAATATAAATGGTGTATCCAAGCATATTTATAGATACAATAGAAAATATTGTAATGGTGTCTGTGGGAGGGTCTGTGGGACCTAAAGACGACGAGTCAAGTTCTGAAAGTGAACTGAATTAATTTATTAAATGAAAAACATTGGTTTTTTTATAGATTAGATATGATTTGATTGGCTAAGTAATTAAAAATATACATAATGATTGGATAAAAACGTAACGAATTTAAAATAAATAATGGTTAACGATTAAAATGAATAAAAATGCAGATAAATAGTTTCTACAAAAATACAAATAAATGATGTATAAAATATTTACATATAAACTGTTACAATACTAACCATTTTAGGATCGATATATTCTAATTTTTTGTTCGGATGTTTAAAATCAAATGACGTTGTCTTCTGGTCTCAGTAGATGCAGTAATTATAATGTTACTATGGGTAATTTTGTGAATTGCTTATAATATATTATATATAGTTCAAGTACACTCGTAGCTTATGGAAAGTGCACAGATGAGCCTATGGATAGTGAGGCTACAAAAATAAGAGTGTTTTTTTTTTCCTCTAATAACATTGGAACCATTGTTCAAACATTTATTATCGAGAAACGATCTATGTCTTGTTATGTGTGTGTGTGTGTTTGAAAATTTCTCGTATGGATTCCTATGGAGAAATTTATTCTTAATGAATGAAAACTCCCATAAAAGAGCATTAGAATCGAAACAATTAATTCAGCCAAGTTTTTGATTTCCGACTTGTAATAGCACAATGTGAATCTTCTAAAACTTCACTGGCTTTAATGCGAATTAATTCTCTCGTAGATTTGCCAATTTGATCAGTGAATAGGAAGAAAATAGGAAGATGAATTATTTTCCGGAATACGATCATTCCGCATTTCTCCGTATAATCCGAAGAGTTATTGCCCGAATAGTTGTAAAAGCTTAAAAAAAAAATCAAAATAATTAAATACGTCTTTTTCAGGAACGACTTTACAATTTCTAATTTCCGTATTATTTACCTACGATGTTTGAGAGTGAGTTGGTAAAACAGATGTATCTCGTCAACGAATTAATCCACGTAGAGATTATTAACGAAAGGAAACTGCAAACGAAAAAGAAATTATCATCATTATGTTGATATATACAGAAGCAGATTTATGATTTCACCGCCCCTGCTGAACTTAACATGCTCCTCATTGTGCCCCAGAAAGATTTATGTGTCAGTGAATGAGATCTAGGGTTCAAATAATAGCTTAAAGCGGTTTCTCAGAGTAAAGGAGGTATTCCATATGCACGGAAGACGTCTGCTTACGTTTGAAATAACGTAACGACGTGTATGATATTATTAATAAATTATAGGAACAATTTATAGATTTTTCACGAATTGTGCTCATGTCATAAATTAAAATAGTTGCTAAAACTCGGAATCACAATGGCGCCTCAAAAGTAAAAGTTCAATTGCTATTAGCTTCATTACCGAGTTCTTGTTGTTTACTGGTGACTGCTCCTAGCTGATGATCGCCAAAGAGCGTGATACAGCTGTTCTAGGATGTCTCGGTAAACACTTGGTTTGTTTAAACATTCATCTTTCTGTTCATTAACTTGCAAAAGACACTTCTCTGATATGTTCTGGTCGATGATTTCACTAAATAGAGACCCTGTTGTTGCTAACATCCTAACTTGACCATCACAGGATTCCATTCGTTTAATTTCATCAGTGGAACAGAACATATTAATAGTTCTTCCTGACCGAGGAAGTCAACTGATGCATTTCACATTACCGTCCTGGTTATTAGAAGGATTAACTCAACAAGTTCATTTAACGAAGCAATGAAGTTCTACTGGGATTGGAATTCGTTGTTATTTAATGTTGAAATATAGAGTATAATGTTATCATCTAATGTTACTTATGTTTAGTGTCAGTGGTTGTATTCAGGTTTACAAGAGCAGCTTTTCCCGCCAACATTATCAATCGCTATTTTTTAGTCTTTTTGAAGGAAAAAAAAAGGCTAAAAATAATCCTGTCTGCATGTTTGTCCCATTGACATAATACCGATTTGCATATAGCATCCGTGGATGTTTACGGAAGAGAGACTTTTTGTTTTATTTTTATTTATTTTTTTTCTATTAATCTAATGTAAATTAAGGGATGATCTTTTACATTTTTCCTTTCCAGAAATTCTGTATGACTTAAAAATAAAATGTAAGATCGTGGAGGTCTGCAAACATCCGAAATTCGGTTGAGGTTTTGTCTCAATTTTATTTAATTTAAATGGCCTCTTGAAAATTGTTTGATAATAGCAAATATAGCTTATTTTTGAAGTGATTTTACAAAATGTAGATTCCACATTGTTTCAAGAACTTTTTAATTGCTACATTGTTACTTTTGATTTTTTGGCAAAGGACAGACTTTTCTTAAAGAAGGTTTAACGTGCATAAATGTAATATGAAAAGGGTAAGAAAAATCTGAAAATGCACAAATTCGTAAGAATTGTTTGCTGGCCGAGGTAATTTTGCTGTGATGGTTACAGCGTACCGGTATTTTCTTTAGTTGTTTGCTTTCAACCGGGTACCGCTGCCCTGACGGGGAGGCGGGATCATGGGTTACGATGCATTCTGAGTTCCATTATCAAAGCTAAATCTGGCTGATGAGTCCTAATAAGGACGAAATAGCTATCCCAGATTGCTTTTGATAATGACTCAATGCGTTAAAAGCAAACAATTCTTACGAATTTGTGCATTTTCAGATTTTTCTTACCCTTTTCAGACAGACTTTTCTTTTTTTATCTAAAACAATCCAAGGTTTTAATCTTATCTAATATAAAACCCGTAATTCTAGATTACGACTGTTTCATTTTAGTTTTAATTTAAAAACCTTATATTTTTCGCACTTTCTTATAGGTGGTTTGTTAACGTAGTAAAAAGAAGATAATTCACAACTCTCAATTCTTTCTTTATCAAAGAAGAAATATATATTTATAAGCTACAAGCAGCTCTTCATTATTGTTATTCAAATTACACTATGTATCTTAATGTGATCTGTGTAATGGTTTAATTCTGCAACTTTACTATTCTGCAATTAAATTTTACTATTTTTTCTGCAATTAAATTTGTAAAAATCTGTAAGACTATCTTATTGATACTAATCTAGTGTTACGTTGATGTACTATTATTGTTCATAAAATAGTGATAATATTGCATTATTGTCTTTAGACATATACTACATGTTCTGTACTGCAATGTGTGAACATTCTAGAAATAAACACATATACACACGTGTGATATAAACTTATTTTTTATAGTCGTTCTGTGTAATATGGTTAAAAGATTTACTTAATCGTACTTAATTTGCTTAGTTCTACAGTCGCTTAAATGTACTAGTGAAGAAACAATTGAAAACTTTAGGAACGGTTTATAAAACGTCTCGTTAAGTTAGCGTCTTACTTCTGTTCTTCTTTTCTCCGCCAGATGGCTTCTAACATTCATTTGCCATAAAGTTTCAATCTGACGTTAGCCATTTTGTATTCGTCCATCAACCTTGGGTGGAGTTTGTTTACTAGCGTCATTTTATACACTAATAAAATACCGTAACGGCCAATAAAAAGAGTAACCCTAATAGTATACCTATGTTGTCAGTTGGAAGAAGGTTTTTGAAGTTTAGGCGATAACATGCACTTCTTTCACTGTTTAAGTTTTGTTCACTTGTCTAAAATTTAGAAAATATGGCTTTCTAGTTAGTTTAACTTTTTGACAATGTAAGATTTTTATCAGAAAATTCTAGTAAAACCTGAGGGACCTTTGTAATTTATAGTTCGGTGACCGCATTCACACTAACTCTCCGCATCATATTAACGAGAATTTCCCATAAATCAACTTTATGGGAAATTCGATAGATGACGCTCTACATTTCGAGGATGAGTCTTCCATAAACCTGTAATCATTTTGTCGAGCAGTTATTTACAAGCTTCATTGCCGGGGTAAATTGCCCATTGCTGAGTCTTGATTTCACCTGACACGTATAATTCGCTTTCACCAAGATGTTGTGATAAAGAGAAGAAACAGTTTTTAGACTTCTCTACTGTTTAGATTCTGGAAGGCTCTTTCTTCAATATAGTCTTGAAATATAATACGCAGATAGATCTTTCCGAGAAGAGGATCGTAGCCACTTGAGTACATGAGTGGATAATTTTTGAAAGAGAAATGAAATGTGTGGAATTTTGAAAAATAAATTGTTCTAGTGCCACTTGAATCTTTGAGATTTGGTTTCAATTTAGACCTCTCCGCGAATAGCTTATAATGTTAGATTAAAGTGGTTGAAATACGAAGTCAGGGCATTTCTGTCAATAATGAATTAGATATGGTAGAAGACCACAAGACTGGTTCTAACGGAAGAAAGTTTTCAAACTAAATCTGCAAAAAATAAGATTGAGATTGTCCAATCGCTGTAATTAATTATAAGTTTCAAATTAACATAATACAAGAGTTTTAAAAAAACGTTGTTTGGCGCTTTGTAATATGATCATGGCATAAGACTCTGTCCGCGTTAGGAAAGACGGAGACAGTGTCGAGCTAAATTGTTTGTTGCTCTCATTTTTTATTTTGTTTGTTTATTGAAGGAATTTACGAATGAGTTATTTGTACTTTTTTTTACTTCACATGATGAAAGCGTAAGTATATTTTATGCTTTAGTTTTAAATTTCTAAACTAAAGATGAAATTAAGATGAAGTACTGACATAGTCGTTCAAGACTTGATTCGCGTTATATTGACTAAACTATTCCCAGCGAAAGAATGACTCTGATCTTGAACTACACTCATGATTTCTTAATCATTCCAGGACTGAAGTTTGTATAGAGAAACTATTCACAATGGCGACTCTCAAGCAAGGCAAACCTATCACAAGCCAAACACTTTCCCGCCATAAACACTGACTTATACAATCGATTCAAATTCTACTATTGCGCCATCTGGTGTCCACAGTCGTTCTTTCGCTGGGAGGACTTTACGTACAACTGACAAACACGTGATGTAGAATTGTTGTAAAATTCATCAAAATTAAATAAAGAATTACCAAAAATTGTTTATTAAAGAAATTAAAAGAAAACCGTGCACTAATTAAAGAAAAGCATTGGTTTCACGTTATTCAAATTGTGCTTTTTATTATTTGGGATTCTTTTAATTTCGTTTATTGGTTTGCTCCAATAAGAAGCCTAGGGAATAAAACCTATTTGTATAATTTAATATTCATTTGATTACTCGAAATTTCAGCGTTCATAACTTTCTTGTCTTGAATTTGTGAATTTGGAAAAAATACGGTAAAAGTTTAATGAGCTGCATTATAATCCATTTATATATTTATATATTTCTATGTAATTTGTAAGATATTGGCAAAATATCTCCTCACTCTGTCTTAGAAACCTAGGAAATGTATCAAGGAATTCTGATATTTGACTATTACGTACAATTGTACATCCAGAATTGTCCGTTTTAGCTACGAAATGCTGCTAATGGCATCCTACAACGGTCCCTATAGAACATTAGCTTATAATTGAAATAGTTTTTGCTATTAAATAAAATTAAAAAGTAATAATTAATTAAATTATTAGCAATAGTTAAATAAATAGTTAAATAGTAATATTTAAAAATAAAAAAACAACCTGGCAATCATATGCTATTGGAAACTATATTGCACTATTGAGGCGTATTTTATACAGATGGTGAATAAACGTGTGTAATAATTTGAACCATGATTACTGCCGAATGTAAAACGTTTTTATATTAATTATTGGAATTACTGGAATGGTTTCCCATTGCCTACTCCAGGACGCCATTACGGAATGACGTCAGACCGAAGAGAAAGTGAAGAAGAGGCTGACAAACACAGGAAAGGAAATTGGCAACATCCCTGCTCTCGACCGGGATTTGAACCCGGGTACCGGCACAATGGCCTCACGGCAGACCGCCGCCTGAGATCGCCGGCACCGCTACGTGCCTGTAAACAAGAAAATTGCTAGCCAGAATCCATTTAAAATACATTTGAATAGGTTTAATTTGAATAAAATTAATATATGAAGAAATTTACATCTTGGAGGTGAAATGTCAGTCTTTGGTAAATTTGGTTCAGAGTCAGATGGATATATTGATCGAACGATCCTCCTTATTTTTACGAATAAATTTAGAAAAGACGACTGATCAATTATAATTTCTTTTAAATTTTCATTGTGAAAAGTATTGCACAAAATGGCTGAGTTGATCGTTGGATTGTGAGATACAAAATACAAGACATAATTAAAAAAAGAAGAAAAAAACGTTGTTCTTAACCATAAAAATACCCTTGATTTAGACACTTGTTTACAAATCAATTTTAATAGTGAATATTAGAGCAAAACTTTATGTTATGTTATATTATGTTACTTTACGTTACGTTACGTTATGTTATGTTATTGTGTTCTTAAAACTGTATGAGAATAAATCTTTTGTGAACTATCTATTCAGAAACTATTGCAGAAACTGAATTGAATCGAGCAGATGACGTGTATGTTTAACTAAAAAGAAATAGATAATCAATATTTTCTTGAGTGGATTAATTTCGAAGATATTTTCAGAGATGCCAGAATCCATTTTTGACTGTTTCTTTTCTCTGATTTATCTTTCTGTTCTATTTTTGCATTTCTAAACTCAAAAGCTCCAAAAAACAAAAGCCTTTCTGGGGAAAAAAAGGAAAGTGATAACAAAATTCTCATTTAATGAAACATGATAGAATGTCCGTCCATCGAGCAGGAATTCAATCCGTAGACATTCTCATAGATATATATTTTCCTCCCCCATAATTAAATTGGAGTTGGCAAAAGCACATGGAAATACTATAGCGCTGCTGCGTCGTCTTCTATCAGATGCCCTTTACATTGTGGTTGTTTTGAATCGAACGTACACCAAAGACCATAGCGCGTTCTTAATCCTTGTCGGTTGCCATGACAACGGCGTTTCCAATCCCGTTCGATGTCGAACCGTTCTTTTCCATTTTGCCAAGGATCAGATTTTAAACCAAAAGACAACGTCACCCTCCGTTTGTGCTCATTTCTTCTGTTAATCCTCTTGTCTGTTTCATATTACGAAACGTTCGCCATTATTAAAGGGAGAAAAATTGGTTCCAAGTTTTGTTCTGTACTTCCATTTTTCTCCGCTTTCTTCTGCTAAAATATGAACTTTCACGTTGTAGAATAAGGCTTTACCAATATTCTTACTTTTTAATACTCATTTGGGAGCTGTTGTGATAGCGACTAAAGTCAGTAGCTATTGCGTTTGTCCTGTCCGTCCGTCCGTGTCTGTTCCTCCCTAATGTTATTGTACTTCCTTTATTTATTATTATTTTTCAATTTTGTTAATACTATGGGTCGCCTTTACATTTATACTTTAGCACAAAATAAGATTCATTTGTTTTTATTACTTTTGTTTTGTCTTAAGATGTACGACACACTCACACACACACACACACACACATATGCTTATATATACATATATACACATACACTGTCCGGCCACTGTATTAGGTACCCCCTGCTGAGCGCATGAATGTCTGGACCCGGTGGGGGCAGTGTCATGGTGTGTGGGATGTTTTTCTGGCACATGTTGAGTCTATTGATACCTCTGGAGGCACGTCAGGATGCTAGAGCGTACCTAAACATCGTAGCTGACTAAGTGCAACCGTATATGTTAACAGTTTATCCTCATGCAGATGGCTACTTCCAGCAGGGAAATGCACCGGTACACAAAGCCCGCATCACTAGGGGATGGTTTGAGGAACAAGACGATGACTTTTCCTTGCTGCAGTGGCCCGCTCAGTCCCCGGATCTCAGCCCGATTGAAAATTTGTGAGATGAGCTGGAACGGGCTGTTCGCTCCAATCGTACACCTCCATCAAATCTTCAGGAACTGCGTGACACACTCATGTCTACATGATACACAATACTTCAACAACGTTTTCAGCATCTTGTGTAATCGACGCCTCGACGAATTCAGGCTGTTTTGAGGGATGAATGAGGCCCAACACGCTACTAGGTAGATGTACCTAATAAAGTGGCCGGACAGTGATTAGTAAAATCAGGATATTTGCATAGATTTCTTACAAATTCCTTGCTGCACTCCACATTATTTTTAAAAATTGAAGCTGTTATTATAACAGTATAGATCTATTATTTCTGAAATCAACTTAATCTCTCTGAATATAACAATTACTATAAATATTCATTATTACTGTTAAGATGCTCTTTGGAATAGATGCTCTTTTCTTTCGAATTGATAATTATTATAATTAGTGCAGTTAATAACATCACTTTTCTTGAACAATTTAACTTTACGTCAACTTCTCAAGTTTTCTTAAATCTGAACTCTTTTAAGTATGATACAAAAGTTTCGATACAATACATTGTGCATTCAGGCCCCCCACATCAAATTCGGGGCCCAGGTACCAAATGCAGTAACAGCTCCCCCCCCCCTTCTCCTATGTTACGGTCAAAATCATAGATTCTTAGCCAAAAATATCGCAAACCCACACGATTTCGTAGTTCTCCCTTTTAAACATGCCACACAGAGTTATTATCATTGTTTTTTAGAGTAAATTAATTTAACATCAACACCTGTTTTTTCCAGCTCTATCCAAAAGTTTAGAAATGAATTTTAGAAAAAAAATCGCTCTATGCAAACATTGTAATGCAGAATACCTCTATGCAGACGGTTAAAGCAGAAAAGTAGTTTATATAAAATGTAGACTTAACTATAAAAAAAAAAGCCTAGAAGTGATAGGCTAATTCATATAATTTTTCTTTTCGGTTAAGACCTCAGCCCGGGCCCCTTTGATGGTCGGGCCCCGGTGCTAAGGGACCAGCTGACCCTCCCCTTGTGGGGGCCCTGTGTGATTTACTGTTGGCTTTACTGTTGGCCTTTACTGTTCTCTAGTTGTTTAAAGACTTCTTTTATATCTTTGTCTTTCTGTAGGTTTTACTTCTTCTAAATCCTCAGATTCTTTAAAATCCCCTTCTCCAAGCTTTCAGTGAAACTCTCTACTTACTGTGGAATCTTTATTTGTTAGATCTATTCGCTTCTTATTGTAATCCTTTACATGGTTAGGTAGCAGATTTTTTTCTTGAGAATTTAAGTTTTACTGTAATCTTTTCGTTACCCTTCAACATATTTTTATCCATGAGGATTTACTCCATCAATTCATCAAAGATGTATATTAGCGTTAACGGATTCACAGAGTCCTAATAGTCCATCGATGCTGTTAACATACGCAAGACATTTCTCCTTTTCACAAAATCTTAAATCGCCGTTACTCGGATGTCAATATTAAGAGTAGTCTGCACAATAGAAGTTATAAAGTTTACAACTTTACTCTCATTGAACTGTATTACCGTTAAATTTGATATTAATTATAAAATTAAAATCTGAATTTTAGAATACAGGAATGTTTAGCTGCACCATCAAATTCCAACTGTCATCTGGAAAGGAGATTCGTCTTTAGGTTAGGAAATTTGAGGCCGAAGCCATTTCAGCGAAAGACGAACATTTGAGGTTTTTTCAGAAAACTCCGTAGTGAAATGGATAAGGGCATCTTTAGTTACAGATGAAACTTATAATTTCCTTTTTCTAAATAAAATCTTTACAATAAGTGAATGGCTAAAAGATTTTACTGTATTTCACAATAGTTATCGTATAAAGACTATTAGACCGAACTCCGACCAAAAAATCTGTTTTATTTAAAAAAAAAAAAAAAAACTGTGCGTGCGCGTGCGTACATCCGCACAATGGAATTTTGCAGCAATTCGCACGCGCGTTGCCAGGCAACAGGAATACTCAACTGCGCAAACTTCCGACTATTACAAATGGATTTCAATATTCTATTGCAGGTATTTTTTAAACTTTATTTTTTTTAACTTTAGTTTTAAGTTTTAGCATTTAGTTTACTTGATGTAATTTGTTTTTTAAAATTTCCGTTACAAATGCGAGGCTTCCGGAGCGAAGCTACGGACAGCCGTCTAGTAATTATTAAAAATTACTTTTTAAGCAGATAGTTAAGTCTAAACTGCTCATTGTTTCCTATCATAAAGCCTTCGTCCTAGACATTTGTGAACGTCTTCCTATTCTTAATATTCCGAATGCTTGTTTTGCACCAGATTGGTTTTAGGCTTCCACTCTAATTTTCAGAATTCACTCTGTAAGTACTGTTATTATTTCCTTTTGAAACCCAAATTTTTCATTGGCTTTACTTTGTTTAATTAGTTTTAATTCCTTTAACTTCGTCCAATCAGTGGAGATGTTGTTTTCTGGAAATGCTTTTGCATTAAAAGCTCTGGCGAATTGAAATAAGTTTTAAACGACAAACACAGCAATAAAACGGAGTAGGTTTACATGTTATGTAAACCACGTTGTTTCATATTCATTTGAATTTCCAAATCCAATTCCGTCTAATCTATGAAATCAACTTTTCCTTTATTTTTTATTTCTTGTTCTCGCTTTGTTTGGTTTTATAACTAAACCTTTCTCCTGTTTCTCTGTTGAAAATTAATATTTCCAAAATCTTTATGTTTACGCAAGATTCAAAATTCAATTACTTAAAAGATCTTCAATTGTGTTTTTTGTTTAACAAATGAAACCGAGTAACTCCCTGCAATTCCGAGAAACATTTGGGTTTACTATTTCTCAAACCACGACAGTAGATGAGGAAGGATGTTCATTCGCCCTTCTCAATTAATTCTGTTTTGTCCGAGATACAGAATATGTCAACAATGCAGGTCAAGTGAATACCGAAAGCAATAACATTTACAAATATATATAAACAGGGATGATATTATTATATCATAATTACAAAACAAGGTAGGGATAGCGATTAGCAAACCAAGCACAGTGTTGTGCAACGTCTTCTGATAAGTAAATATAATTAATATTGCTTTAATTTTCCTTATTAGTATAAATGTGTTTGTTGCGAATGCAGAAGGCGCAATTGTTGCGATTATTGTGATTGTTGCTGTTTTATCAATGTGATTGTTGTGGATGCAAAACACGCAATTGTTGCGATTGTTGTGATTGTTGCTAATTAGATTTTAATGATACTTGTCCACAGACGGACAGACAAAACGGGAATATTAGTCTCCTGATTACTAATCAGAAGACTAAAAAAAAGGAAGGTGATTGAAAATTAAAGAGAAAATATAAAAAAAAATTGTGATACTGGCAGGGATATGAAACAGAAACAACATTGAACGTTTTCGTGGAGGAAAAACTGAAAACCCTTTATTTAGTTTATGGACATTTACCAAGATCAAAAGTTAAGTTCTACTACACCTCTCATTTTAAAAAAATGTAGAAACTAGTGTTTTACTATTTTCTTTTGGAATACCAAAATGTTCTTTCTTGGACAAATTGATTTAATTATATTTAATTATAATGACAAAAAAATTTAACATGCCTGGGACACACCACAACATAAAAATAAGCATTAAAACGCACATATTTAAAGATTCGCTAGCTATTTTTGTAAATTTTGTTTATTCTCGTCCTTTATTTAGATTTCTTTTGACTCCACTATGCTATGAGTACCGGGTGAATCCAACTGACGATGGCTAAGAAGCCAGAAACAGTTTGTCATGGGTTCCCGCTAGGAAATTTCGAAAAATAGCTCAGTGAATCTTTAAATGTGTGCGTTTTTAATCCTTATTTTTCATGTTATATACAGGGTGATTCACGAAGATATGCAGAAACTTCGGGAGCTCAGTTGTTAGCTCTCAAATCAAAACAATGCAATTCACATTATTGTTGAACAGCTGTTATTGTGTTGCCAACTTTTTGTAGGTTCCACGTGGGATAAGCTTCAAACCACTAGGAGATACAGTTCTGCGACATGTTTCATTCGATTTTTCAGGTCAACAACCATAACAAACCACCCTTAATTTACCCCTTAATTTACCTTCCCAGACTTCCAGCAAGTCTTCATTTCACCCAGGGTACTACATTATGAGCGAAATCTTTCGCTAGCCGTAACTCGATACCGAAGCATTTCCGGACCTATGTTTATATAACTTTTTTTCCTTTACTTTTACGTGTAGAATGAGCTCCCGAAGTTTCTGCATATCTTCATGAATCACCCTGTATATTTAATTAAATTAATTAATTTCACCACCCTGGATATTACTTAGATTGATAAGTGGTAGTAACGGCGCGTGTTATTAGAACCTGAGAATGAAGGTAGCTTTATTGTTATTGTAGCTTTATTTCTGTATTATTGTTTAATAATATCGTGGGTTATTTGCTTCAGCGCTGCAGATGAATACTTTCTAAAATCTCCCGTCTATCAAAACGGTATCTGCCTCATATAAGATTCTGGTTGAGAACGGATTGAAAGGCCGCCCTGTACTGAATTCCCGAACTTCTACATTCCTTTGCTTAAAGACTCATGAACAGTCGAACAGATATAGGGTGGATAAATTGAGAGTTTCTTGTTTCAACAACAAATGAAAACCAAAACGCCTTATGGCTGAATTGTGGAGATTTTGATATTGAAATAGAGCATGCGCACGAAAGGAATTAAAATAGAAAAAGAAAAGAAACTCTAAACAGCGAATATCACTGTTACTGTGAGTAAGAAACTAATATGTTCAAATTAAATCTATTGATATTGCTTTGAAGTCTCTTGTTATTGTTTAATCTTTTAATCCAAAGTGTTCTTTGCTAATCAGTGAAGTTTGGCAAATCAGGTCGTAATTCTGTTTAATCTTTTGCCGTTGTTGTCTTGTGTTGTTTAGCATCTGGGAGATCCCTGTATCCGACCTTGACTCGTGGGAGATATTACACTGGCTTGTTTTCCGACGTCTCTTGTAGATAACAGTTACACCAACATTTCTCTGCTTATCATCAGATTTTTGACCCAAATAGACTGAACCACATAACCGTGTTAAAAGTACTCGATATTTCAGTGCACGTTCACAACCATTCAAAAGGTTGTGATTAAAAAAAATCATATTGACATCTTCAGAAAACATTGTAATCTTTATGAGAGAAATTTGGTAACATATATTTTTATTATTTTTATTTTTATTCTATTAAGAATAATTTAATAAATATGGTATTCTCTTAAATCGTCATAAAAGCTTTGTTAGCACTGTTATTTAACAAATTAAGCTTATTTTTATTATATAACTGTAAATGTAGCTTATTAATGCTTCGGAGACTCCACATTCATTCCTACGATAAAAGCTTTTATTTTGTTGTAACAAAAAAAACAACAACTAGCAGGCTGTTGTATTGGTTTTTAGAATATTTTTTTTTTTTTATTATTATTTGTTTTTTAATACGGTAAGATTTTAAAACAAGGTAGGGATAGCGATTAGTAAACCAATCACAATGCTTCGCAACGTCTTCTGATGCGTCTATGAAAATATAATCGCTATTGCCTTAATTTCCTTATTATTATAAATGTGATTGTTGCGAAAGACGCAATTGTTGCGATTGTTGTCATTGTTGCTAATGATATTTTAATGATACTTGTCCCCAGACAAAACGGGCTTCTGATACTTATATCAGAAGACTAAACATAAAAGCTAATTGAAGGTGTTAGATCCAAATCTTACTTGTTTTTGAGGAAACAATTCTTTTGTTAATTAATTGCTTATCAACAAAAGCTGGCAGAGGTACAATGGCCAAGAATTTTGACTTGTAAATGTGTTGAAATCAGAGACAAGTCAGCTTAAAGATTTTTGTTTTTCCCTAATAATATATTAGTGTATTGCATTTAGTATGTTAAAGAAATAACGAATATATTTCTATATATTCAATATATTTCTATGTGCTAATCAGTGGGTTCTTCTTCTAATCACAAGGCCAGCAATGCTGCAAATCGAGATAGGTTATGATTTCTTGTTGAAATAGGTTGAGTGTTTATATATATATATGGTTACTTGTTTATTAGCATGTGTTTCGATAGTTAGGACAATTGATTTTGAAAAATTGTCTTTGTCAAGATTATTGATTTCAGTCTTGCTGTGATGCTTCGCAGAAAAAGGTTTTTAATTTATGTAGGTCTATTTGAAAAATACTACAGACATTCTTACTTACTTAATCTTGTTTGGCGGGAAATTAAGTTAAAAATTAGAATTTGCCAAAACATTAATTAGTTTTTTGATAGATTTCAAACAGTTTTTGGCCCATTAGCCTAAATGGGCCTTATCTATTTGTAGGACCCAAATCAAATACTTATAATTTATATTCTGATGAAATCAGCTATTGACTTGTAACCTCTTAATTCAATATTAGCTCCTCCTGTGTTTGTTTGAAACGTATCTCTTTGCTTTTACTTTCGGTATTTTGTCTTTTTTTTAGCTTTAACCCTAACAATGACACAACTGTGTTTGCTTCGGAAATAAAAGGTTGAATTCAGTGTCAATATTAAGTTACTTTGCTGCTGTTTGTTCTATTGCGTCCCATTCTCTACCGAAGTTAAGTAATTTGTTATCCTTGTGCGAAAAAAAGAAGGACTTGTTAAAATTGTTTCTTTTATTTCAAAAATAACTGTAGTGGTAGTGCTAAAAGAGTTATAATAATCATAGCAACAATATTAAAACAGTGTATATTTCAAAAAAAAATTATAGTTATTAATTTCTATAATTGATCTATTAGTCAAAAAATAAAAGATAGCTAGTTATTAATTGCTTTTTAATGCTTTCATTGCACTTAAACTACATTCCATTATTTTATTAATATGTTAATGAATTTGCAATAGTTTTCATAGCTACGAGTAAAATCATACAATAATAGTTTATTAGTAATAACGAAGGAGAATTTTTTTGATGAATACTTCGCTGTGATATCATGAAATTTTGTAAGTGAAAACTTGTGGGGGTTGAGGGTGGGGGCATGCGCAGAGGCGGATATTGGCGAAAAAAAAAATATTTTTTTAAATTGACTTTTAGACTTGCTATTTTGCCTACCATAGTCTCACTCTTTTTAAAATAAGTGCAATTTTATTGACAATTTAAACCTAAAACTTAATAAATAAGATTACATCCTAATGTTGATGTTTCACGCATATCAGCGATATCAGTCATCAGGGAATGGAGACAGTGGCTCCAACAAGCGGGAAATATCGGCACTACAATTTCTTTTAGCTCACTTGAAAGTTTAACAAAACAAAATAGAATAGAAACAATAGAAAAAAAAAAAAAAAATACAGATAAGAACAACATAACTGAGTCTCTTGGGAATTTCCATTGCAGTACAAAAGTAAATCCGGATATTATTTTGATTTGGCAAAATTCTAAAATTCATAATTTGAATAATAGTAATCGTGGATAAGAATAAAGCAGGGTTCCAGAAATGCAACGTAAAACTACTTCGCCCCTAATTAGAGTGGGAGGTGAAGAAACCCCATCTATTATCTCAATATTTGGCTTCAGACTGTAAGTCAAATAGCTGCGAAGAATTTCTTTGGAGATATCTTAGTTCTATTTTTTCCCACGCGAAAATCTCTTTATTAACTTAATTAATTAATGTATTATCTCGTGTTTGAAGCTAGAATTTCTTTAATAAATTCATTGGTGGCCGCCTGTGATGAAATAATTTCGCATTATTTTAACGTGAAAAAATAAATAAATAAATAAACCAATTGTTTAAAGAAAATAAGGTAATATATTAAAAAGTATTTGAAAGAGGTAAAAAATTCAGTAATTGTTTTGATAATAATTCATCAGAACGAAATAAGATTTAAAAAAATAAATTTACTGCAAAAGTTAAAGGATAATCAAGGACGAAGCAAAAAGTGAATCTGAATTGGATGCACACAGAATAATTTAGCAAATAATTCAGTTCGAACAGGCAAATAGTTATTTAACTGTTTTATTTATTTATATATACTGTATATTTTCAGACTCTTTATCTGAAATCACTGGAGTTGATATTTGATGTTCTCAATCTTTCATTGAAATTTCAACTTCCTAATATAAATAGTTTTGAATTATCATGAATTATCCAAAGACCGACCAAAAACTACATTTACTTTATTGGACTCTCCATTACCGATTGTAAACATTAAGAATAAAGACTAAAATAAATAAAGGTTTCTTGAACGGTAGCTAATTACAAAAATTTATTGCAAAAACACTAAAAATTATTTTAAATCTTTAATGCAATGGATGTGAGTTTGAGAAATTCTTAAAGAACAATGCGAAACACTAGAATATTAAAAACGTTTAAGAATTTATTTAGGCCTATTATTTATTTACTTACTATTGTAGTTGTGATGAAGTCGTTTGCGCCATAACAAAATCTAAATCAAAAGAATTAATAAAATTTTCATATTGAATCGTGTAATTGCTGCCCCTGCTGTTCTCAATAAATTATTATTACCAACACGACTTTGATTGTTGTGCCATGATACATAGCGATAAATCTCCTTTGCCAGAGCCGCAATTCTGGATAGATTTCCGATACGACGCCTTGCGGTGAAGGAATTGTCCACAGCAGGAGATTAACCAGATCTCTTTGATTTTCGGCTGAAATTAATTAATTAAAAAAAATGGACTAAAATTGATTGATATTTAATAAATCGGAAACCATCGCAGTTTCAAATTACAAGAAATATCCTCTGAATTTTGGGGAAAATGTAAGATGACAAATCATGGGCAAATGTTATATATTTTTATTTATTTTTTTTTTTTATTTCTGTTTATTGATTCACTTTTTCCAAAAAATTAAACACATCAGCGACATCCGACTCAAATGAGTTGATTTTTTTTTTTTTTTTTTGCGATTCACCAACAAGCAAAAAAATATTATTATAATAAACATCAGGATATTATTTACAATTGGGACCTAACACACTTAATAAAAACCCCATACATTTTTAAAAAAATATGCACTACATGTTGCGGGATACAAGTTCAGACGCCCTTCGTCAGGGGACAAATACAGCAAACTGGAAATAAACCTCAGTTTTCTTTGGTTCCAGTTTGCTCCATTTGTCGCCTGACGAAGGGGTCCGAACTTGGATCCCGCAATATGTAGTGCAGATTTTTTTAAAAAATATGTATTTTTTTTTAAGCATGATGGTCCCAATTGTAAATATTGGATTACTACACGAATATAATAGAAAATCAGGATACTATTTTGTATCGTTTGTGTCCCATTGGTGAGTAAATAATAACATTTGTGATCGCTATAATCATTTCTTTATTTATTTTATATAAGGTAGGGGGCCCATATATCGCCTACGTTCCTAATACCGCCCAGGGCGATGTAGGACGGGATAGTGATGCTATCACACGGGAACCGATGGAAACAATTTGCCATTCCTTCCATTAGCACGCTGTGTTTCTTTTGGTGGTGTTAGTTCAACCGGTTTATTTTTTATGAATTCTTGAAGTTTTTTCGTTCTGGTAAGTTATGAACCTACTGTTTCTTTTAGTGCTGCAGCTTATGAATTATTCATGCCATCGCAACCATCTATATCGTGAAGTAGTGAAAGAAATAACCTATCTGTTGATAATGTCTGTAACTTGTTAGAGGTAGCCGGTTTGTCTGTAGCGTCCCCCAAATTGACAAGCTAGAGAGTGCCCAATATCGCCCACTGTGCGATATTTTATTTTGGTTTATTACAGATTTCTCAACGTAAGACATGGGACAGAGAAGTTGTCACAGCTGTAAAAAATAAAAAAAATGGGTCTTCTGAAAGCTTCCAAAACATTTAATGTCCCAGTCTTGTGAGTGGGTCACCATTCACAATTGCTCTAATGAATTCTCTCAGCAAAAGGAAACTAAGTCCTAAGGGGCTGAACTTAGACGATCGAAAGCAAAAGAAGCTCGCAACACCCATAAAGAATTGCGAAAAGATTAAGAAAAAAACAAAAAAATGCAAAGAAGTGCAAAAAAACAAAGTATTTAATGGTGTGGGCGATATTTGGAACACTTTCACAAAATTCAAAATATGAGGTTTGCCTGAAAAAAAATTGAGGAAAAATACAAAATAATAGTAATATCTATAATTGGTTCAGGAACATGTAAGTGAAGGTTCATATGATATATTGTAATTGTTTGCAAGCAACTGAGACGATAAATGACAAGAATATGGGCAGGTTTTCTTAGATGGGCGATATTTGGGCCCCCTACCTTATAAATACAATTTTGTAGGATTCCATTGCTGCTTCGTTATATATTTTGAGTGACTCACAGAGAAAATGGTTTTCCAATCTTGAATTAAAAACAGTGGAATTGCAGTAACATTTCCATACTTTTTACGATAGAAATTGAAATGAGAAATATAGTGAGGTGTCCATAAACTTTATCGTTACTCAGCAGTTTATCTTATCGAGCAGACGATCCAATAATTGCTAAAATCACCAGATCCCAATTAAATGGCACAAGGGAGCTTCTGATTGGAAAACTTTGTATTTATTGATATCCTATCTTTAGTTATTTTTAGAGCTTTTAGTTTACTTAGGTTTGTTTTTGGTTTTTTTAATTAAACATACAAAAAAATGATGGGAAATTACAAATGATTTAGATTCGGCAGTAGATATTTTATTAGCACCAGATTTTTTTACCATGTGGGAAATGATTTTTTTTAGGAAAACAACTGGTGAATTATTACCCTAAATGATATCATATATTTAAGTGAATAAAAATCTTAAAACACACAGGACTAAAACACAAATTAAAACTTTAAAACTAACACAGACTAGTTTCGGGCTACACCTACTGCAACCCTTTTTCACATTGAGATTTTAATTCAAATAGATCCATTTATACACGTTACATGCAGTTTAATATCATATATTATTGGATGCTACCTGTAATTGTTTTTTAAAATGAAATACACTTAGGAGGCGGTCTCAAATCTTCTCGGTAGTTTTTATAAGATTCGGAATAATTATAAACAAAGGAAATTAGAATACAGTGGACATCTGTTAAGAGCTCTAGATTTCATACAAATTAAACCACAAAAAGAAAGAAAGGACGTAATCCTTTTTACTTTTAAATTATCATAAACATATTACTTCACTGTCGTTGGGGAAGAAAAAATTCCAAATCATTTGTTTTCTTTTTTAATCGCTTCAAACTTTTTAGTCATTCCTCCGTCTAAATTAACCTTGGTTTATTCTTTCACGTGTTTTTTATTTACTAGAAATATCCCGAATTGCAAATCAATTGAGAAAAAGAAAGAAAATTAATTTTTGGGAGAATTCTACACTTTCCCGAGTGTAATATTAATGTACAGTCTGGCCAATTTCACTCCAAGTCTCAAAATAAAAATAAAAATAAAAATAGTAGTTTTGTCATTTTGTAGTTCTGTATATGTCTGTACAAAAGTAGGCTTATTTGGGGAGAAATTTTCGACAGTCGTTTCTTTTCAGTAGAGTTTTTTTGATGTACTTTAAGTTGTTCACAATTTTTAGCATTTCAATTTGTGAAAAAGAGAATAATATCTTTGATAAACGGTGAGGAAATTATGTTGTTTATCGAAGGAGATTATTATTACGTAGTAATAGTTTTGGTTACACTTATCAGCTTCAAGTAGCCCTTAATACACTCAAAATTACGTAGGAAAACAACAGCCAAACTGTAAATCATGCAAGATTAAAATGAAGCAGATTCGGAAAAAGAAACTTTTATAAAAGAGGGAGCTGTAATCTCAGCCACCGAATGTCTGTTAGTTTTTGTGAGTGTCATCATTTCTTCGGTTGACAAAATGGCGATCGCGAAAATTGATTTGCTCTTTGAAAAGAAAAACGCTTTGCACTTAAATCTTTACAAAAAAAAAAAGCAGTTGAGAAGATAGAAGGGCACGTCTCCAAGAGTATTGTTTTCTTTGACGGTCTCAACCACGTGACTGAAAGCGAGCCAAAACTCAGCTTTTCCATTCAGACGGAAGAAGGTATTGACCTAATTGCGGAACCCAAAACGAAAGCAGAGAAGAAGGTTAAACTTTCGGGAGCAACCCTTCCGACGGAAAATGGAATCGTCCGTTACGAGGTCAGTTGGCTCGCACAAGGTCCACACCCCTCTCCCGCATGAATAGATCAATCTACAGATGATCTCAGTAGCTGCGTTCATAAAAACTTCTATTAGACCCTCCGATTAATTACTTTATCACACAAGGGTGTGTTTCTAACTCGTAGATTTGTAGATAAATAGACTTTCTACACAGAACTGTTAGGAAGTTGGTGCCAGCGGCAGTTATTATACATATTTTTTAATGATTTTCTTCGAACTGCATTTTCCATTTTTAAATTTTGTGAAAGAAATTCAACATTTTCGAAACTTTTTAAGTTAATAACTCGTCATTCTTTTATCTTGCACATAAAGCAACTTTCTCTAATGTAATTTTGAAAATCACCGTAGAAACTTTTTTTTTAATTTCCATTCATCGCTGCGATTTAACAAACTAACAGAGTTAAGTGATTGTTAATAAAACAGCGTTGAACAATGTGAAGTAATAACAGACTTCTAATATTAATTAAGGTAGTACACATTGATATATTTTTAAACGCGTTTTATATTTCCGCAAGATTAATTTGAGTTAAAGAATTTAACTTAATTAATTTTTATTTATAAAGTCAGTTAATAAATAATGAATTAAATTTAAAAACAATGAACTTTAAGTAATTAAAAGAATATATGAACAGGATCGTCCCAGTGTTTCTTGGTCCTGGGTAATTTTACTTTGCTGGGCTCTTATCAGAATGCATTGTGATACCTAAATTTATAAAATATTTTTTTTTTTATTTTTAATTTCTTTGTCGGTTTAATCATTATTATTTTAACAAAAATGCTATTTATTTATGCATTTTAATATTTTTAGTTAATTTTTTTTATTTTAAGGAGCACGAGGTCCCAAAAAAGGGCGGGGGCCCGAGACAAGGGCCCCGCTTGTCCGGCCCTAAAGGCGGCCCTGCATGTAAATGATCCTTTTTTACCGGGTGATTCATAAAGTACTGGAAAGTACTGATGGTTTTCACCGCCCCCATATCTTTTAAACTACTGCTCATAAAAATCTGAAACTTTTTATATAAAATCGTCAAACATATAAGAATTATATTTTCATGTTATTATTTATTCATTATTATTGAAATTCATTTTATTTGCGTTCAAACACCCCCAATATATCATATATTTAGGCCTAAATAACTGTTGTGATGTTGTTTAAAGTCTGGATCCAATTTTTATTCAAATGATACAGAAACCTAGTTAGGAAAATTTAATATAAACACTTTTGTCATTAATTCCTTTGTTTAATTTAAAAAAAAACAAACAAACAAACTGTATTTTTTTGAAGATGCATTCTGACAAATAACTTTTTAGGGAGACAGTCGAATAATTTTTTTGGATAATAATTTCGATATATTGGGGGTATTTGAACGCAAATAAAATGAATTTCAATAATAATGAATAAACAATAACATGAAAATATAACTCTTATATGTTTGACGATTTTATATAAAAAGTTTCAGATTTTTATGAGCAGTATTTAAAAGATATGGGGCGGTGAAAACCATCAGTACTTTCCAGTACTTTATGAATCACCCGCTATGTATTTCTTATAAACGCTTTACACACGAGTTAATAGAAAAACAATAGCGAAAGAAAAAAACATTCAAACTTGGGAGAGAAAACAACAATAGAAAGGTATCAGAAGCAAACGAATTTTACTTTGAATTGTATATGAAGGTTACTTTACGAACAACATCCCCTTCTTAGAAGCTTTGTTTGGACAACTTATTGGAATTGGTAAAGTGAGTCAATAGTTTCGTAGTATGTTGTTAAGTTATGTTGTTCCATTCAAAACTGACGATTTCAAAGATGCTAATTTCTGTGAAAGAATTAATGTATTAGTTCACTTTTACCAATCTTGATTTAAACAACTAAAGACAAACCAAAATGATTCTCAACTTTAATTAATAAATAAGAAATTAATAACCTCGTTAAGTTATACTATTTTTTATTTCAAGCAGGGAAAAAATAGTAATAACAATAAAGAATAAATAAATAAGTTCGAATCCCGACGGGGGCTTGGATATCTCGGAAAGATAGTAGTTACTCCAGTAGTTTATTTATAATTTTATCTACAGTACTTTATGTATTTATTTATTTATTTATATTTTTATCTAATTCTCAGATGGATCTGTAATACTATAATATTAATACTCAATACATTTTTTATTCACAGTATTTTCTTAAAAATTCCTACAAAAGGAACATTTGTTTATATTATAATAGTTTGTATGTAAATATTTTTTGAAATTATTTATCTGTATTTTATTCATTTTAATCGTTAACCGTTATTTATTTCTTTTCTATTTCCTAATTACTGATGCTCTGTTTATTTTTAAATTCTTTTCCGTTGAATCAGTTAATTAATTTAAATTCGTTATGTTTTTATCGAATTATTCTGTATATTTTTAATTAATTCAAAACCGATTTTTCATTTCATAAAATAACTAGGCCATCTCCCGTGTACACGCGCTTGTTTTTCTATATCACATAAATTTGGTAAAGTAAGAATATTACCTTTAAAATATTGCAACGTTTCGGCAATTATAGTTTTAATTGTCATTTTCGAATTACAAATAAATAGACGGATCGGAAATAAATAAACAATCTTGAGATTCAAAAAACAGGTTGAATACATTCATTATTTTATGGGGCGAATGGGAAGGACACATAAGTCAAAAAAACAAAATAAAGTGAGTTGTAGTCCCGGTGGCCTAATGTATAAGACGTCTGACTTCGGATCAGAAGGTTGCAGGTTCGTTTCCCGTCGTTTCATTGGAAAAATTACTTATATTTTCCATTCTCACAGGAAATTGCGCCGGACAGAGAATAAAAGATTTTAGTAATATAGATTCAGTTCAGTTCCAGAACTTGATGAGAGTCCAACAAGCTCGAAACGGCCGTCCCAGAGTGTCAGCTCGACTCAAAAAGTCATTCTTATTGAACTTGACCCGTTGTTTTTCCATTTCAACGACTCTCCCACAAACACCATTACAATATTTTATAAATCTCGCATCGACTTCTTAGGTGTCAGAAATGATTTTCTTTGTCCATTTGCAATTCTTAGGATCTCGGGTGGTTCCCTAATTCTTAATCCTCGATATTTTTGGGAGATTCGTCCTTAAATGCAGATGAAATAAACACAAAGATTTAGTTCCTTATTATCCTTTTATAAAATCATAACAAGAAGGTACTGTGGTTCTGTAAAGTTCTATACATCCAGAAAATACAATTCTGTTTCTCCCTTACTAACTAATATTTGTCCGAATGTGACATTTGAAATTGCTTTACACGGAATGACAGAAAAAAAACTCACATACAAACGATATTGATTTTTCACATTGTAATAGTTTGGAGAATTAACATTGACGTACAGATGCATTTTTTTTAATAACCTTTTGGTTTCATTTGAAAACTCCAAATTAGATGTTGACCTTTCAGTGAAATGATTTTCTGTCATTAATTTCTGATCTCCAGCACAGCAGAAATCTTGTATTCTTCGAAGACTACCTCCGCTTTTCTTAATTTTTCTGAATAAAAATAAGAAAATAAAAAGAAAGGACTAGTTTTTTATATTGATTTTTCTCTCTCTTTAATTCGGAGTTCTAAGTGAAGTACAAGACGAAGGAAAAAAGGAGAAAATAAAAATCCTTTATACATTTAATTCTCTCCAAATAAAAGATGTGACAGTAAATGGAAAACACGAACTTTATAAGAAATGTTAGGGGAATTCTTTTATTTGGTTGCAAATAAAAGCGCTATAAAAGCTGTTCGTCACTTAAAATTTCAGTAATTAAAAAAAAAAAGGTACTTGGACATTATAGAAAGTTCTTGTTCTCTTTAACACTTGTTAATTAAGTAAGGGAATAGATAGAGAAGAAGAATTAACTAAAGCTGATTTAACGAACTAATTTACTACGGCAGTTGGTAGTGGATTAATCATTCCAAGCACCTCAGCGACATCTGTTGTTGAAAAACTGAACTGTTGTAAACATTTTGTGAATGAATGTAATGCGATGCCGTTTATTATTATAATTCCTTATTGTAAATTTGAATATAAAAGTATCAAATATTCTAGTTAACGACTGATGACAATAAGTGATATAACTTAATATCATTTATTAATCGATTTTTCTTAAAAATCGTATTGAGAATAACTGCTGTCACGTGGGCTCCCAGGCTGGATTAAGTTTGCTTTATAATGCTTTATATGCATTTGCGGCGGCAACTATAGAAATAAAATCTCCAAATTTACGCACCACACAGAACGTAATATTATCGAATTTGTATAATATCTAATTAATTTTTTTAGTTTATTAATAAATTTAGTGTTATCAAAGAAAAATGTAAAAAAAAACCAAACATATTCTATTGAGTATCAATCAACAGTGCATAACAATTGAAGAAATTGTAGGAGAAATTTCAAAGACATGTTTTCTCATTGACTTCTTTTTAGAGAAAATGTTCTTAAATTTATATTTTTATCATGATTAGCGTCAATCTAATCCTTTTTGATAATAATCAATTTAATGTTCCAGAAATGAATTCGAACGCGTATAACTGAATTTCTTCATTATTATTATTCATCGTGATATGTAACTTTATTGTATAATATTATATAACGGTATTTAACATTTAAAAATATTTTAAGATTATGTTTGCTTGTTTCGAACAAACTGTCAATCAAACATTTCATTAAAAAGTGAACATTATTAAATCCCGCATTTGTCAACAACGATAAGCACAGCGCCGTGGCCATTACATGACGTCATCAAATCAGAACAGCAGCAGCAACCATCTGTCCTTCCCCAGTTTATTTTTTATTTCCCCGATAATCGTACTCTACTGCTGCAATGCGAAATAATTATAAAACATAAACAGTTAAAAAAAAACTGCAATTAATTTGTTGTTCCGTATTTATTTTATTAAAGAGTTTTTATGCTTTCTTAAAAGATATTGTTAAATAATTTTAACAACATTGTTGTTTATTTATAATTCAATGCGTAGATTGAATTTTTTATGCTTTAAAAAAATTCATCGCGGCCGACGACTGCTGGCATATGAAATTTCTCTCTAATTTTTCATTGTGGGCCCGGTAGCCGAGTGGGTAAGGGCGCTTGGCTGCGGGTTGGAGGTGGCGGGTTCGGTTCCCGGCCTCGGCGGAGGACGGGAATTTTTCCATGCTTCTTTCTCCTCCAAACGGGCCCTAGGGTCTACCCAGCCCTCTATAGAATGGGTACCGGGTTTCTTTCCCTGGAGTTAAAGGCGGACGAGCGACGGGCCGACCCCCCGTCCTCAACTTTGTCCCGTAGGTTCTGGAGCCTACCCTCCAGTTGCATTGCGCGGTCCTCTGGGCCTGATCGCAACTTTAACCTTTAATTTTTCATTAGTGTTTTTTTTATTGTTTATTTTTGCTTTTGAAACATAACTGCACATCCGACGAATATAATCCGATAAAATAATATCGGATAATAATTTTAGCTTAGTATTTAGTTCAAATAACTACTACGAATGAATTTAATAAATCAAAAAAGGTTGTGTTTTACAACTATTAATTATTCAATTATTAATCGGTGACATTAATTGATTATTTTTTTAAGTCGTCAATTAGTAAAACAGAAACGTATTTGCCAATTGAAAAATTTTAAAGTTTTTCCTGTTTGACTCATGTAATATAGCTCTTTAAATTTTGAAATTAATGAAAACAGCTGAAATCATCTATTCTTAGTTTAACTGTCAAAAAGTAATTGATCAAATCAATCAAAATTAAGAAATATCCAATAAATCCCTCAACCACAACATCAGTTTCATTGTTTTTCTGAAAATAGGATGAATTATTTAATTTTCAATACATCTTCTTTGTTTAACATTCGTACGATATTTTTCACATTTACACAAGGATTTCTGCTCAAAGAAACAATCCATTTCATCCGTATTAGTTTCACCAACTCTTAAGCCCATTGCACATGGATCCGAAAATCGGACGGTCGGATCCACGAATGGGAGTATTCTCTTTCACATGACCACGAAACTCTCGCCGACGTCGTCTATACGACATGTAACATTCAAATCGTTCGTATAGGCGACGTTTCGTGGCCATGTGAAAGAGAATACGTCCGATTCGTGGATCCGACCGTCCGATTTTCGGATCCATGTGAAACGCTCTTTAATCTATAAACGATAATTTATAACTTATGCGGCTATCTGTAATTTCTGTGCTTCTAGAATTTAGATATAAACCTCTTAGATTAGAAAATAAATTAAAAAATAAATTGGAAATATTCTGAACATAAAATTTGACGCCCCTTTTTTTTGAGATTTAGTAAAAGCTGTCGTCCTAACTCCTTGATTCAGATATTAAAAATCTGTAGTATAAAAAACTTATGCGCGCGCTTGCCTGCGCACGTCCACCAACAATTGAATTTCGCTATTAAGTCACACGCGCGTTGCCTGACAACAGGAGCAATGTTGCATGGTCGACGCTGCCCACAACAATGGAATTTCACACGTGCGTTGCTAGGCAACAAATTTTCGACTGTTACAAATGACTTTCAAGGTTTTAATTTACTTGATGTATTTTTTTTTTCCCTTTTTGAATTAATAAAATGTTTGGTTTCGATACATACATGGGGCTTTCGAAGCGAAGCGACGGCATCCGTCTAGAATTTTTTTAATGTTTTTTTCCTTTTAATTATTGTTCTCAGAGCTTGATTTTAATTACTCTTCTGCTGAATTTTATTATCTTTGTATTTGTAAATCGAATTTAGTTTAGTTCGCTCGTAAAACATGAATGTCGATTTCAATTCTTGGACTATGAAAGGTGTTGTGCATGGTGAAATTGATGAGAAATAGGGTTAGTTTAGAACAGAACAGTTTGTGATACGTGACTATATTTTCATTGTATATTGTACTAGATATACAAGTAAAGGTATACAAGTACTAGGTATACAAGTAAGTAGAGAAAATAAACTGACCCAGGAAGAATTTCCATTTCAAATGTAAGTTGAAGGCACTTCTTAATCTGTTACTTTTGATAACTGGCAGTTGGTTCAGAAAACTGTTCGTTGTTCTAGATACGTCTAAATCTACCTCTTGCGTCGATCTGAGAGGAATCTTGATACAACACGCAGCGCACGAATCAATGGAATACACGGCCCAAAAAGAACTACAGGAAAATAACGATTGAAAAGACACAGAAAGTCGGCATTCGAACATAGTGATCACTGAAAATGCGGGGGCTTCAGGAATTTAGCCATTCCCGTGAGATAAAAGAAAGCAGGCCAAAAGAACAACAACAGCGACCCCTGCTTCTTGTCAGAGTTGAACGGCGCCCCGTGCAGTTGCCCTGTTATTTATCTCTGGCGTTCATTCATTTTGCTGACATCCTTAATCGATAAAGCAAAGAAGTGATTAGCCGCGATTCAATGACGTCATCAACAAAAACGTCATCAATAAATATTCACAGAGTTTGTACTTAGACCGGTTTCAAAACAAGATGGGGGTCCGTTTCAACAATACAAGAACTTTTTGATGACTTGTTTAGATTGAACAAAACTAGAAAAACCGGGAAGTCAAGCAACAAAACGTTTATTGTCGCGTTTTAGTCATCTTCTGTCAAACATCCAATGGCAGTTTGTGTGTTGATGATACAGCATGACGGAAACCAAACACTAATCGCCTACACTCGCTTCCATTACAATCTCTTCCAACTCTAGATCAGGGATGACCAACCTATGGCGCATGCGCTAATAGGAACGCATTGGATGATTAGAAGTGGCACATAATAATAATAATAACTAAGTAAACTTATTCATGCATAAAGTAAAAACAAAAACCGATAACAATGGGTGAGACCAAGTGACATTCTAAAACAGCTGTTTTGTTTAAGGTTTCACAAAAAAAAAATCTTTAAATCTATAAAAAATTTTGCGATCGCAAAAAAATACTAAATACATCTATATTAACATAGCCTATATTTATGTGGGAATTGAAGAGTGGTAAAACGATATGGCAGCATCTGAACTGATTTGTGAAGTAAACTAGCGCATGGAATTAAAAATGTTGGTATCGCCTGCTCTAGATGAAACTCTTGCAAATGTTGCAAAAAAAGTTATTGTTGAATAGAAGATTTATCTAAATTAACACAACCGCTACTTTTGGTTGGTTTGATGTAAAATTAGTATTATTTAATTAAGTCTAATGCTTAGAGTAACTCATAAACCCTTGAAAGAAGATTGTAAAGTTCCCACTTAATTATCTGGGGTCGCGTTAACGGATTGCGTTGATATTATTTAATAAAATTTCAATTAAAGGCCCTCTCTACATGCTGCCATACAACTGTCGGCCACCTGCAACGCCACCAAAACTGAATGTGTGGATGAAAAAATTAACACGAAAAGTAAACATAATTATCCAGGAAGATTATCTGGATCAATTTTTTTTTTTTTTTAACTATCGCCCCGGAAATCGACGAAAATCTATTGAATTTAAAATATATGTAATTTTCTTTCAACTTCAAAAGATGAAGTTGTCTTAAAAAAAATTACAGATTTCCTTTCAGGACTTTGCATTTTTCGCTTTTTACAAAGTATTTTTACAAAATTAAAAGTTCAGCCTGCACACAAGCATAAAAAGTTAAAAAAACATTAAAAACATTAAAACATTAAAACATAGGAGGTCCAAAGCTTTCGCCTCTCTTTAGATGAGGCTTCTTCAGTGGGAAGTGATCCAAGTAGCTCTCAATTCTTCTATTTAAGGAGAATTCGTCCTTCGTCCTCTAATTCACCAATGGACACTCCAAGCAGTTCATTGGTCCTCTTCTCCTTAAATAGAAGAATTGAGAGCTACTTGGATCACTTCCCACTGAAGAAGCCTCATCTAAAGAGAGGCGAAAGCTTTGGACCTCCTATGTTTTAATGTTTTAATGTTTTTAGTGTTTTTTTAACTTTTTATGTTTGTGTGCAGGCTAAACTTTTAACTATATTTATTAGCACACGTAAAAACTTTTTAGTATTTTTACAAAAATATTAAATTAAAATATATAAAAATATAAAAATATATGAAATATAAAAATATTGAACCGGGCGCTCTTGAACGAACTTGAAGTGCATTTTTTGTTTTCTTAAAATGTTGTATTTTTTCTTTCTTTTTTCTTAATCGTCAGAAAAACTTCGTATTTGCAAATTGTCAATTAATATAAGCCATCACTATTCACACTTGCTAAAAACTTATTAAATCTTCAAATACTTATTTTCGAGATGTAAAATCTCTGTAGGGATTCACAAAGAAGAAATATTTTTAAAATTACAATAATTCAAGTCATAATTTTATGTAAAAAAAAAAAACATAATCTTTCAAGGGTTTTGGTTTATGTTATTTGTAAACTGGGATAATCCAAGGCAATTTTAATCAGTGAATTAGATATAATTTACGTAATAACGTAGTGATTTCGTGAAAAGATCTCAGAAATGGCTTCTTCTGTGGAGTGTCATCTTGAAATGTTGACTGATAAACGGAATGCAATCCATTTGAATACATTTTATGTATTTACGCGAGCAAACATGTTAAAGATGCTGCAGATTTTTTTTCTTTTTGTTAATTGACCTTACGAATGTTTCGTCCTCTTTAAGTGAGTCTTAGGATACCTTTACAATAAATCAGTGCATGTTTCTTAATTTTCTTGTTAATATTGAACCGAATAGTTCGCTAAACTAAATTATCTTTTACATAGTTTTCCCATTCTGTCTGTGTCTATCGAAATAGAAATAATTTTTACAATGAAAGTCCGCGACAGGAATTGAACCTACAACCGCCTACTCCGAAGTCAGACTTATCCATTATCCATTATCTTATCCAATTATCCATTATCTTATGTAGGGCCACGGGCACTACATTCTAATTATTATTAAATATCTGTTATCGCTCCCTCTAATGTGTGACGCAATGAGAGAAGAGCCAGAGAAAAACAAAATAATTCATTAATTTTTGCCTACTAGATTAAAATTAAACTTTCAGTGCTTTTTTGCTTAGAATACTACAAGCGCAGGCCAGACGAGCATTAGATGCAGAAGCTCGCCCTCAGCGACGAACTAAAGTGTCGTTACAGACATTTCTCGACATGAATAAAGAAATTAAAAATAATATTTAAACACAGAAAAGCTTCTACTTCAAATACTCTATCTCAACTAAAAGCCGTCACATTATTCTCCCGTCATTATTGAGGGGGCGTATATATTAGTATATAAAATAAAAAAATAACTACCTACATTAATTTTTGTTATCTTAACGGTAAAAAAAAAAGCATGAATTACTATTTAATTCATTATTTAACTTATATATTTCAGTAACTATTTCCTTAAATTTTATTTTGATTTCTGAACTTTATTAGATCGAAATCAAAAACTGCCGATTTTTTTTATTTGCTTAATTTTTGCTGAGTTTATTTGTCTCGTTTAAAACTGAACAATTGTAATTAACTAGAAAATGAAATTATATTCAACATTTAATTTAGTTACATTAAACATGCTAAGTACGTTAGTAATTTATATAAAGGAGTCTTAATAATCCTTCATCGTTAATTCTGTTTGAACAATAAAAATGAATTAAATAATTAATATTAATAAATTACCTTGTTACTTTATTAAATTAAACCAATACTAATTTACTCAATAGATAACAGATTATCAAATTTATTAATTTACAATTAAATTTAATTGTAAATGAATAAATTGTTTTTAATTATAGAAAAGAATTAAAACATTCGGGTAGTGTTTTTTTATTCATATATGCTTTCAGTTTGTTTTGTTTCAGTGTTTCCGCTCTTATTCGATAAGATTTTCTTTTATTCTTGGGAGATTTCTTGAAATAGAGGATGTGGATGAAAGGAAAGAGGTGCTACCAGACTTATCCATTAGAGCACGAGAAGATAATCCAATTCCATTTGGATCAGTGATGGAACTTCGTAGGAAACAAGTTTTTGCCTGGGTTTGAGTCTGCAAATTAGTGATAAACAGAAATAAGAATTAGAGAAAATGGGATTTCCAAAGCCTCCCCTCAGGAGAAGAATAATAAGGGAGAGGTTATTTACTTATAGGGAAATGTAATCTTTGGCTATAAACGAAGACCAACTGTTTTCGGGGACTAGTTTCAAAATACACTTACAATGTAGTTCACATTAAAATTAAACTTAAATTGTCATTTAAGTATTTATTAAAGAAAAAGTAACAAAAAACGAAAATGTAGCAAGAAAAACAACGGCGAGTTATTTCAGTTATGTAAATAAGATAAATAAATCCACAAATAATGTATTTAGAATAAAAACAATAAAGAATTTAAAAATAAAACAACTTATATTTAGAATTAAAATTAATAGAGAACTAAAAACTTATTTTCCGGAATCCTTTCTGTTCGTCCCAGCCCCTGCTGATACAACCCTCAATCTAAGGATGAACACTTATGTTTAAACCGTAGTGGGTTTATTTATTTTATGTTTCTAAAAATCAATAATAAATATACATCATTTCATAGTAAAAAATTGTATTTAAAACATTAAAAAATGGCTGTTTTACATTACATTGTCGTCGAGAGCTTTTGGATCCTTTACACAGCGATCCCTTGTCAATCTTTAAATATTAAAGATTTAATATTTTTTTTAATATTTAAAGATTTAATATTTAATCATTTAAATTCAATCACTTAAAGATTGAAAAGGGATCGCTGCATAAAGGATCGGAAAGTTTTCGACGACAATGTAATGTAGAAAGCCATTTCTTAATATTTTAAATACAATTTTTTAATATGAAATGGTATGTGTTTATTATTGATTTTAGAAATATAGAATTTGAAAATTTAACAGATGTTAAACTAATTTTATAAAGTTTTATTTATTTAATATTGGATATTAATCGCTATTCTTTTTCTTGATTTAGTTAGTCCTTTAAAATTCATTCGATTAACAAATGGATCCATTTTAAATTAAATCAATGATAATTGATTGACATTACAATTGGCATTATTAATTTTGTCGACTTCCTGTTTTATCTTAAGTAATTACCTTAGTAATATCAACTGATGTTTTCAGTTGAAAATTCTAATTCAAGAATTAGAAAATCTATTGGCTTTTTTTTTTTAATAAATATACGGACGAGGATCGATCAGAAAAACAAAATTACATCCGCTAAAAATTAAACTTATGAGTTTGCCTTAATTGCCTGCGATTGCTGAAATATCCGATAGAGGGCTGTACTGCTCAGAGCCGCTTGGTCTTTCCGCTTGGTGTGTGTCATTAGAGGTGCGCGCTGTCTGTAAAATGGCGATCCGCTTGGATAACTGGTCTCTAAGCTTGGATATAGCTTAAAGAAATTCCACAATAACATTAGGAAGAAACGTCCTGGTCTTCTGTACGACGATGTGATCCTCCTTTACGACAATACCCGACCGCACATTGTACGGAACACACAGAACTTGCTGCACGGTTTCCACTGAGAACTTTTGGGACATCCGCCATACAGTCCGGATTTGGGTCCCGGTAATTTTTATCCGTTCAGTTCCTTAAAAGAGCCCATGTCAGGTCGACGCTTCACATACAACGAAGAAGTCCAACATGATGCAAAAAGAGTGGTTACAACAGCAGGACTGACTTTTATGCAGTCGGGATGGATAAACTGATCAAACGTATCAATCGTTAAAGTGACTTTGTAGAAAAATAGTGTATCTGTGCCACTTTAAGGCACCATCTCATTTTCTTCCAATAAAAGCTTTGGAAACTTATTTTCTGTCGACCTACATACGTATATCTTATCTGGACCAAAATTTTTCACCGTTGATTCATTTTCTTTTAAACTAAAAGCCTTCTGAACTCTGTTATGAAATTCATGGGTTGGTGAACAGTAGAAGAAAGGCTTGAGCTTGTAAGACATATTTGGAAATAAGTCCTTTTTAAGAATTTAGCATTGTCAAAATATAGGGGTTTCTAGCTTTTACTGCTATTCTAGACGCAGAAACAAAATAGCGAAGACTTAAGAATTAAAATATCAACAAGAGCAATAATTACACAGATTCGCTTCTGCCTTTATCGTGACCCTGACTTTATTTGAAATTCTAAACCAGGGCTGTTTAACCTTTCGATGTTTGAGGTTCTTCTACAACCTCATTCTGAATCTAAGAACGCTGTGTTAACAATAAGAGTAGGATAATGTGGTGACATTACAATACAAAATTATACATTTCAGAAACCACTTAGGCCTAATATTGAAACATGTTAAAAAACATGACGTATTTATGGATATGAATAAGAAATTTGACTACGTTTTTACAATAAGTTCAATAATTAGCAATGAGATGTAGAGAGGATAGGAACACTAAATTAAACAACAGCTCTTTGTATCCTCTACTTCCCGAATTGTCGTGAAAAGAATTACCCTAAGAATTTAATCAAGGTTTTTTTTCTTTTTCTCCTGGCTTAAATTTTAAGGTAATTTTTTAATTAATTCTGCTTTGTCGAGGACGTCTTAAAAAAAAAAAAAAAAACCTTTGTCGAAGCTGCCTTTGGCGCCTGCGGGTGCTACCTCTAGTCGAAGATGGAAGCAGAGAAAGCGCGCGACAAGGATGTCGTCTTTCATCAAAGCTGTCTAATATTTTTCTGAAAAGACGATAATTTTAGAGGCTTCGAAGAATTTTTCTTATGATTTGAAAATAGCAAAAGCACAAGATTCTGCTGTTATATGTTTTTTGAAAATTACATTTGTAAAACTAACATCCCTCGAATCCATTTATTAATTAAAATTCCATACATTTTCGAAAATCTGTAGAAACTTACAAATCAATAAATTAAGCAATGAAATAGTATTTCGTAGTACTGCACTAGTAGTGAGTGTATTCTTTATTTCTTTTTGAACATTAGCAGTGTTGTGTTAATTTTTCCAGAAATTCCAGAAAAAAGCAATTTTTGTCATTCTTCAATGTCGAGAAACTTCATCGTAAAAAGTAGGATTACGGTTCTCTGTTGGATTAAGAAACTTTTTTGATGTCTTTTTTAAATTCTAAAATACAACTTTGCAATTCGTTTCATTCGCTGTTGTGTTGGAAGATTCGATTCAAATTCCCGATGAGAATTTCTTAAAATGTTATTTATTATAAATGTGAAGACATTTATTATATCTTTCATCTAGGTTTATTGCAATTTTATGGGTTCTGTGAAAAAACAAACAAAAAACAACTTTGAGCCTCCATCGCTTAAAGAGTTTTGCGAACGCATCCTGACCCATCCGTGGTGTCAGTGTCCATAACAGGACTCTTATAAGCGCGGGCGATCTCCTCCGCCATTTTGAGGCTTTAATTTACTATTGCTTCAGTAGAATTTTACGGGACGGGAGATTTCTGATTTACTTTCTAGCTTATTCCATAATGAAGTAATCAATGTTGTAAACAGACAATCAAAAATGAATTTCGGCTAATAAACGTCCAACAAATACAGCTCAATAGGTCTGTTTATGAATTTATTTGGACGTTAGTTTTAGAACTTTACACAAAATCAAATTAATAATGTCAATTCTGATTTTAAATTTAAGTTTCTATAATAAAATCGTACAGGCAGTTTTGTAGCAATGAATAAACATTATAAAGTTCCATTATAATGATTCATTCATTTCTGCAAAACAAAAATATAACAATATACTCATTAAATGTAAACCTGAAAATATAGAAGGAATTAAACATACATTAGAATACAGAGTATATTCTAATCCTGTATTTCCAGCAATTAATGAAAATTAAATTAAAAAAAAAGGAATAAAAGTTTTAAATTAATCACTTTTAAAACTTTTATTCCTTTTCTTTTTAATTGATTTGTTTTCAATCATTTACTGTGGGTTTTATTAGCATTTTTAACATTAATTTTTTTAAAAAGATATTTAATTTGTATTTTTAAGAACAATCGTTTAAATTTACATTTTATTAATTGTAAATAACTTATATAAGTTATGAATACAAGTTGTGTTGTATAAACAATTATTGCTCTTAGGGCTGTGTGAATATATTGATAACATATACAGGTGATGGTTAAAAAAATGAATGACTCAATTCTATCTGCTAAAAAAAATTTTTTTTTCGTTTTCATTAATATTAAAATTTATAATAAAAAAGTATAAATTTGTCTTTATTTGATTTTTTTTTTAAAGTACTACATACTTTGTTGAAATACTAATTTGATATAAAATATTTAAAAATCTTTTAATTTTTTTGCCAACTTGATTGCAACATTTTAAAAAACGGCAAGGAATTTTTCGTTTAAAACCGGCTTTAAATTGCCGTATTTAGTGTCTGTATGCAATTTTGGGAAGTTTTACTTTATAAATCCATTTTTGGTGGTACGCTTTCAATTTAGATCTTTTTGGCATTCTACCAGAAATCTAATGCGGAAGATAGCTGCCCCAAGTATTATGTTGGGAGAAATGGCGGATTCATGTTCCAAAATGGCGACCGAGGATACCCATGCTTATGTATATAGGCTGTCGTAATAAATAGCGTACTTGTTTTGCAAGTGCTAAGTTCACTCGTTTATCGCTTCGTTATTCGAGTTGGGGGCGGACTGTTCCATTTCCGTTGGGAAGGGTTGTCGGCGCGTGCAAGATGCCGAAGGGACGTCCTCTGCCGTTTCTCATCCTTTGCCACCTGGCGGGAGTCTGCCGAACTACGGTTGCAATTTTTGTTTTTGCAACCGCTCTTCCATTCATGCTTTTGTTTTCCATTCCAATTGCGATTATTTTGAGAAGGGCAGCCTCTACTACAAAAACAAACCCCTGCTTCATAAATTAAAGGAAGCGAAAGCAAAAAACAACACGAATATAACTGTTAAACAAGCGCTTGGAAGATTACGGGAAACTAAATTAAATGTTAAAATTTTAAAATAAAACGAAGAAGGAAAGCATTTGGAAAGCATTGAAAACGTAACCCGAAGAGACGAATGACTTCTTTGTAGACCAATGAAGCAAATAAACATTGTAGTTGTGTTTTTCAAATATTTGCTTCGCATTTTCATTATCACTTCTTTTTCAATTCTGAAGTTGCGTCTTCTTTAAGGGTTCAATATGTTCTTTCTATTCTTGTGAATTCTTTGACGGTTTGAAAAATCTCTCTAAACTCTTCATAGTTTTAAAAATAACTTTAAAAGGAATCAGCTAAGATTTTAAAAATTTTATAAGGTTTTTATAAATACTGTTATTTTAAGATCTAACAATAAAAAAGTGTAAAATAAGTTTTGTAGCAGGCAACGGACTTTTCAATGTTAGGAGATAAAAATTCCCAAATCCGTGGTCTGTTCATTGAAGCAGAATGTCTTACCTTAGGTCGTTTAAATTGGTTAAAAAAAATGATGATGTCCGATTTCAGCAGATACACTACCGATGTCCATGATATTTGATAATGGGGACCAACAAAGGCGATGTTTTTAAGAAGGAAGAAAATCGTAAATTGTTTGTCTTTAAGTAAGAATTAAAAAGGTGCATGCCAAAAATAAGTAAATCCATTTTTTCAAAAGAAGACTTCAACACGATGCACTTAAATAATGCTGTAATAATAGCTGCAATATCTGTTGCTTTAGTATCCTTTAGGGAGAAAATCTCATGAATTTATTCTACATGTTTTTGCTTACAATTGACTTTGTTACTGAGACCCTCTGGTATTTTACTGGGCTTTCGAACTTCTGGCATGAAGCTGTACAATTTCAGTTTTAGCTGCTCATCATATGAGATCAAAGACATGCGAAGTAAGAATCGATAGCTCGTGTCCAAGGTATTTCGCCTTAATTTAGGAATCATCGCAGTCTTTTATTTTTAATAACAAAAGTCCGAGATAGGCGTGTCCTTGAGGAATAATTGCCAAAAAAAGCTGTACTTAGGAACATTGCATCAATTTATTTTTTCGCATTTATTCTATAGAAATTAATTTACACGATAAAACGTCCGCTAAAAATGTATAGATATTCTTAAATAAGATTTAAATAACTGGGCGAAGCTCATTGAAGAATTATTAAGATTCTTCAATAAGATGTTTTGCTTAAAATCGAACAAAAGGAACTTCAAATGATTATCTTGTCCTATTTATTGCAATCATCCACGAAAAAACACAATTTAGTGTTAGAATTAATAAAATAAACAACAGTGGGTGAGATCAAGTGTTTACCAAGTGACATCCTAGAACAGCTGTGGCGATCATCAGCTAGAAACAGTCAACAGTGAAATAAAATATTAGTGAAAACATTCATGTGCCAGCAGTCCGCCGGCCTCAATGAATTTTTATAATGTCTAGAAAATTCAATCTGCGCATTGAATTATACAAAATACATTAAAATACATAAAATTAAAATGCTTAAATGCCCCGAAAAACATAGTTTAAATAATTGCTCTTCTCTTCCTGCGTTGTAGGTCACAATTAAATATAATGGCAGTTGAAGATATTTAGAAAGAATGTATTTTTTTTTTTTGCTTAAAAATAAACAAGACAAATTTTTATTATTGTGTAACAAAAATAAAAGAGATATCTACTATTCAAAATATAAAGGCCCTTATCTATAACTTGTTTAATTTTTGGGAATCCTCCTTGTAGGTGGATTGGTTTAGACCTTTGAATAATTTATTGCTGCAGTTTTAATTTTACTTTCCCTGAAAGAAAGTTATTCCTAAACAAATAAAAATCCTTTTTTGCTCTATTGATGAGTTCCAAGAGAAAAGATTTCCGTATCTTGAGGACGTGAGTTCTCGTGCGTTAGATGAATGCTTTTAGCTCCTTCAGATTAGAACCAGATAAATTGATCCAATTGTTCAATGTCAAATTCTGCTGAATTGTGCGACTCCTGTAAAATTCGTCTACGTATTCCACTGGATTGTGAATAATTGTAAAACATACTTTTGGTTACTAAGCCACTTTGATTTCGAACTTCCTTTACGATGAAGGGCAGCTTTTAATACCCAACTTTCATCTTATCTCGATCGGGAAGAGATTAGCCAGAATATCAAAAGAAACACGAATGGCTAATGGTTGTAGAAAAAGTTGCTTAGTAAAAGACTTCCAGCAGAAGAAAGATCATCGCAGTTATTAGCCATTCCTACACACATTTTAAGAGATTTATGAGACCTTCGACAAGAATGCCTTTTGCGACAAGAACTGCTGGAAGCGCGTTGAATGTTCAGTTATTATTATTTTCGATTATCAAGTAGCATTTTCTTACTTCAATTTCAATTTCATTCGTACTTTATTTTATAGGAGTGTTGAACATTTTACAATTTATTTTATCTTGTTAAGGTAAAATAAATCGTAAAATCTACTAAACTCCTATAAAGCAGTATTCCTATTAAAAAGTATTAGTGAGTTGTTGTCCTTCCAATCTGTTCCCATCCATCCTGAAAGAGTGCCTAAAATGGAGGGTTTTAATGTTTGCTCTTAGAAACAAACGAATTGTGGTTCATTCTTATCAGTAATAAATTTTCTCTAAATTTTAGATTAATGTAGAATTTTAATTTCACCATTAAGAAGGAATTGATTTTTGTTTCTGGATTTTCATTGATAGGAATGTGTTCTTTGATTTATAGACAGTGAACTTCTATTTCATTGGTTCGCTTTTATTTTTATTTTTCTTTCTCAAATGAATTGTTGTTTAGATAATCATAAATTCCCGAAAAACAAGGTTGGAACTATTTCAGAAACAGAACAGTGGAAACGCGAGATCCAGCCTCATTTGGACGCGAATTACGACTTTTATTTTAATTATTAATATCTAATGGTGTTAAAACAAATTTTAGCTGTTCCTGGGAGGAGAGGAAGTCATCTTAAACAACAACAAAGAAAAGTATGCATTTTAATACGAAATTTCATGAACGTGTCCAAACAGCTTTTCCTTAATGCAGATAGCAGAAATAACCAAATTTTGCTCTGTGTCAGAATATTTTTGTGTAGCAGCCTCCAAATCCCTTTAAAATCTAACCGGTAGGCGTTCCTTGACTGACGGACAGATAAGTTAAAAAGAAAAGCACCTCCACCGCAACAAAAATGTGGGGACAGAGACTCCTTCGTATCAGCCACGAACTGAAGCTCACCAACACCCTCCTGTCTCTCCTCGTTTCGCATATTTTTTATTTTAAATAAATTAAAAGTTTACTTAAGATTTAGATTCATTCACTGCAATGACTGGAGACGTTCACAATATACGTTCACAAATATTTTCAGCCTGTTTTCTAAAAAGAATTTCCGTTTATTGAGGACTTGCCGAGCGATCAATACAGACAAAAAGTGGTGGTGTACCAGCCTCGGGCAGCACGATATAATTATCATATTCGACCTTTTCTGTACGAAAGGTGGCTTATGGAGGTCAACTGTAAACGTATCTATGTAAACACACCTTTAACTTACAACACCACCAGAGGGCAACTGACAAATTAGTCTAATGAAAGGGTCCATTTTGTTAGTAATTAGTTCGGGGCCAACACAAATGTACCATTTTGCTTCAGGAATTTTCTTAAGAGGGTGAAAAAAAATAACTAACCTTACGAGGAACAATCTATCGAAACAGATGATAAATAAAGCAAATTAGAAATAGAATAAATAAATTAAAGATAGAGAAGGAAAATAAATATGAAGCCGAGAGTTAAAACTTACGAAGGGTTTTTGTTGTTTTGTTTTTTTTAATTTATTGAAATATAAAGAATGCCAAGAAATTTCTATTTCGTTTCTTTTTATTTTTCATTTCATTGAGATCCAATATTTCATCATTTTTAAAAGCTAATTGTAATAAAAGTGTCGATATTTAACTGAATATTTTCAATTTTGTGGATCGAACAACTCAATAAAGCGAGTGTGATCATCATTCGCAGTGTGGTTTTTAATTTTTGGATTCGAATTTCACTTCATGTCAAGCGTTGAACAATCCAACGGGTTATTTATTGTTTACTAAATCCCGCCAGAGGTCGTAACAGAAATCGAATCAGAAATTTTGATGACGTCACAAGCGACGATTTATCGAATATTTAACATTGCGGATCAGTTTTTATTTATGGACTGGCAATAATTTTGTTGCGGTTCCATCAATGAAGGGCGAATTTTAATCGAAATCAGTTAATAAATGGGAATAACCAAATGGAATGGATTTATTTGTGATGGTTGTGGGAGTAAACAGATCGAAACACACTGAATTCGTTAACATCCGGGAACATGTTCACAGAAGTAAATTATGGTTTTTGAGTTTGTGGTTCGAGTACTGGGGAAGGCATGGATGTTGTTCCAAAGAAGCGGAGACAACAAAAAATCAATATTAAGAATAAGCAATGTATTTTGAGGCCGTAACATTTAATGTTTCGATGATTTAATGTTTCAACCAGTGGATTGCATAAATGAATTGGAGTCTGAACAATTCCTTATTGTGTTTTATTTTGCCTACTGTGTTTTCAATTGTCCATCCGGTTTTTTAAAGACCCTCTGTTACTTAAACTGACGATTATTTCATCTGAACAAGAGGGTGTAAATTGACTTTCTTTCTCTAATAATGAGATTCGTGCTTCCGTACCATTCGACCTATCACAACCATCCTATCACAATCTATGTCTCCTTGAGTTGATTTAGCGTTTAAAAATAACCCACGTTGACACAAAGATTTTTGAGCTTTATTAAATACGTCTTAAGAGTAATTCGTTTATTTATTTATTTGTTAACAGTGATGCAGTATTTTTTGTGAAGCAGCATAAAAATACCTGGAAAGTGAAATACTTAGAAAGTCAAAGAATAAATATTAGTTGCCATTATTCAACAAACAGAACATTTTATGGCATTTTTAAGGAGTTATGGACGATTGAAGAGAGTAGGAAGCATTGTTGTGTCGATTGGGGGTGGAATTGGTAGGTGTTGTAGCCTTCCCTCCCTCATTATATTCGATAATGGAAAAAAAAAAACAAAAAACCAAGATTTTAATAAAAAAAAGGTTCTTTTTTATGGTTGGACAGTTGATCATTTTGTTAATAATTCATCCTCCCTCCCTACCCCAATCCCGAGAAGAACAAGACTTTTATTTTCGTTTTTTTTTTTGGTTGATTGAACATCATAAACCCCTCCCTTTTCAAAATCATTAACACTGAATGGATTTTTAGATCGTTTAGGGAATGGATTAATACAATTCTCTAACAAAAAAACTCGAAATCTGTTCACCAGTTTTTAGGGGCGGGCCTCAGAAGTGGGGCATAACCTTAAAGTTGTAATGTGGATAACTGCCATACATTTTGAGCTAAAATCTTTATTGGTGCTTAAGGACTTGGCTGATTGAATCACGCGTTTCAAAATGGCGGCCGATAGAAATTTCCACTTTTTGACGTTTTTTCTATCTTCAAAACGTTATTCTGATGCTCTTTTTTACAGCTTTTGCCACAAAGTTTTCAGAGTATTTAGGCCTTATTTAACTACAAATAACTAATAAAAAAGTTGACATTTTGTTAGTAATTCATCCCCCTCCCTCCCCCAATTCGAAGAAGAACAAGACTTTTATTATTTGGTTGGTGGAACATCATAAACCACTCCCATTCCAAAATCATTAACACTGAATGCATTGGTTAATGTTGCGAATTTGGTTAATTCTCATAAAAAATTTAAGAGTGTTTCTGAATTCAATATATATTTTAGTTTATAAAGACACAGACTGTCCTTTGATGACTTTAAAAAAAAAATAAGAAAAATAATCGACTTTTTTGTTACTTATTTATAGTTAAGCCAATGCCATAAACGATCTAAAAAGTTTGTGGCAAAAGCTCCAAAAACACGTGAACAATGGTTTGAAGATAGGAAAAATCGTCAAAAAAAAATGGAAATGTATAATATATCGTGAGAAAAAGAATTTCAATGGCATATATATATTCGTGACCCCTGATCAGCGCTTATCACAAGGTCCCGGGCTCATCTGTTCAGGTGGGGGAGAAGGCAATAATATATTTTTCCATTGGAAAATACACAAAAACAGGTTGAGTGCATATGTGCATTGGCAGGCAATAGGAGTATTGTGGCATGGTCAACTCGACTGGCAAATTTCTGACTGTTACAAATGGATGTCAATATTGTATTGCATATATTCTTTAGAATTTAAACTTTAACTTATTTTTAGTTTTAGTTTACTTAAAAAGTTGTTTTTGTATAAGTAAACTGTTGTTTCCGTTACAAATGCGAGCTTCCGGAGAGAAGCGACGGGTTGCAGTGTAGGTTATCCTTAAAATTTAAACTTATTATTGTAATTTTGCGTTGAAATAAGAATTCGTGTTCAAATCGCCTTCAGGTGAACATTTCCTCCTTAATTCATTTCCACAGTTTAACGCTTCGTAATTATCAGAAACAAACTTAGCTGTTGACTAACCAGTATTAGTTGTATTTCAACCAATAGAGGTCGTACGAATACTAAATGCCTCTCCTAACTACCAACTAACTGTGATTCATCCAACTAATTCTGCGCTGAGTGGTTTCTCACAATACACAGTTTCGCTAAATTTCCAACCAATCAAGGCTGCCATTTATAAATAGACCCTTAATTTTAGGAATTGTGCTTCACTAGAATACAGTCGATGCTTTGTTGGCTTCAATTAGCAATTCCCCAAAAGCGGAATTAATATAGAATGCGGTTATAAAATGCTCCAGGGAATTCCAGCATTTAGTTAGCAATTTTTGTTCTCTTTTGGGCATAATTATGTTTAAAAGATCTGATGTATTCGTAAGTGCAGTAAAAGGACAACAATACAAAACAATACAACCAGTACAAAAAAACAAACAAACGTACTTTACTAGCGATGGGTTTATGTTTTCATTCCGTTATTTCAGCTATTTATTTTTTTTAGCGACCCATTCGGGAGCTACAGTGATAGCGCCAAAAATCGATAGCTATTGCGTTTGTCCTGTCCGTCCATGCGTGTCTGTCCACTCCTAACAACTCCCGAACAGAAGCTCGGATCGGCAAACGGACTTCACCATTGTGTTCAGAGGCCCAAAAAAAGTAGGAATAGGGTATCTTCAGGCCCCCCTCCCCCAATATGTTTGAAATATTTGGCACTGTTTTCATTGGATTTCCGCTATTAGCTTAAATGTCAGAAATGCAACCATCTAATTTCAATTGTCAGCTGTGACGTGATCCGTAAGTTCTCGGACTCATATGCTGAATGTTGTCGGTTCGAATCTGTGTATCTACTGTTTGTTTGTTTTGTTTTTGCATTTCTTGTTTTCTTAACGTTCTTTTTATTTTTTCTTGACTTTTTTTTTTATTTTCATTAATGTACTTCCTGTTTTTATTTAATTTTTTTTTTTATTATTTTGGGTCGCCTTTAAATTTATGTTTTAGCACGAAATTCGTATATTTATTATTGACGTCATTTGATGGAGCATGTTTTTTTTAGTGTAGGATTATTCATCAGACTCACTGATCTACATTTTCTTGACTGTTAAATAACAGGTTCATTAATATTTACATCAGTAGTAAGATATCATTTTGTCGTGATCAGTTCAAGGTCATTAAATGACAAAATCAGCCTCTTAATCACAAGGGAAATCATAACCTTTGAAAAACAAAATATTGATTTTGAACAATACCTTCCCTGTCGTTTTAAGTTACTTTTTGAATCAAAGAGCAGTTACGTGTGTGTTTGTGTCTCCCTTAAATGACATCTGAACCACCTAACGTGTCTTCGTGAAACTTGGTATTCCACTAAATCTTTTAAAAATAAATTAAAGTTTCGTCTAAAACATTTTCTTCAAAAATACAAAACAAAACCCAAATTGTGGCGAAACCAAATCATTGTACTTTTATTTTGATACAACGATGATGATAACGAATACGTTGCTGACGTATTTGTTTACCTTCCTGCTATCGTTTTTTTTTTTTTTTTTTACGGTGATAGCGATATATTAAATATCCTGCCATCACTTATATTTTCTGGTAAGTAGGCTCTATGCTCTTCTTCTACTACTTTCACTATTTTTGAGCCTAACTCCAAAAATTATGAACGTTTCGAGAACAATAGTAATTTTGTTGGTTGATAACCAATAAGAATATTATTAAAGTAAAAATTTAAAATGGATACACTTAAAAACAAGTGATTGTAATTTTGTGCTAAAGCATAAATTTAAGGGCGACCAATAATAATAAAAAAAAAAAAAAAATTATAATAAAAAAAGAAAGTACGAAAACCTACGGAAAAATAAAAAAAAAAGTTAGGAAAATAAGAAGAAAAAAAAACTCACGCGGACATTGAGAAAAAAAGAGATTAAAAAAAAAAAAAAAAGGGTTTATATACGGATTCGAACTGTCAGTCTTTAGTATATGAGTCCGAAACCTTAATCATCAAGGTATAGCTGACAACTAAAATGATATGGCTGCATTTCTAACATTTAAGCTAATAGAGGAAATCCAATGAAAACAATGCTTAACATCTCGAGCGTGGGGGGGGGGGGGGGAGACGTTGGACCATGAAAATACCCTCTTCCTATGTTGTTTGGGCCTCTGAACAAGTTGGAGAAATCCGTTTGTCGATCCAACCTTTCGTTCAGGAGTTGTGGACAGACACGGACGGACGGACAGGACAAACGCAATAGCTACCGATTTTGATCGCTGTCACAATAGCTCCCAAATGGATCGCTGAAAACAACAACTAAGAATTTATATCTAAAGACGTTTTTATCTTTCGTTCATCGTGTTTCAAGTATCTCTTGGGTGTGAAGATATTGGGAAGCAGGGTCTGTATTAGCTGTGGTAGAGAGAGAAGTAAAACATTTCAATATTCAATTATAACTGATTTTGATGTTTTCACTATTTTCGGTTCGACAACAAACGAAGTCAGAAATCACTGATAATTGAAATTTTATTGTTTTTCTTCCTTGAGATGGTATGTCACATCGAATTATGAATTTAGTGTGAATTAATATTCTTACTAAATACAGCAATGTTCCTAATATATTTTTTATTTGTAATTTGTTTAAATTATTATTTATATTTTTATAGCGTACCCCAATAAATTAGAAACATTCCTTTTCTTAATATTTAAGTTCGAGTACTCCAACGCAGGCCTATGTAGCCCTTGGGGTTGCGAAGAAGTTAATGTAGTGTTCATGTTTCACAATTCATGTGGATGTTTATATTTTTACTCATTCTTTCAGCACAAATATAAAATTCTCATTCCTGAACTGGTCGTAACATGGTTATTCTTTTCATAATAATCTTCTAGATTCTAGAAGATGTTTATCAAGTTTTTTTGTAATTTTTTCGAAATATTCGGTATCCGAAATATTATTTTTTTTAAATAACGATTAAAACTAAACAAAAACAAAAAAGTGCCTTTTGAAAGCAAAGCGCTTATGTCTCTTAATCCATATACGCCCACACGAGGGAATGAACGAAAAGACAACTGCAAAAGACCTTTACGTTGTCTATTTTATGTGTATTTAATATTTAGTAACTGGTTCCATTTTTAGAGCTGAATACATTTCTATCTGAATTCGGAAGTGAAATCAGTGAATAAATGTCATTGGAGCCATTTCGTTTGGAATAACAATGAAACTCAAATAAACAGAAGAAATGAATGAAGCCAACGCAGGATTACAGAGAAAAAATAACGTGGATGATGAACGAGTTTATTTTTTTGAAAAGGTTGCGTCTGTGTTGCTTGGAACCAAGTAACTCAGCTCTGCTCTTAGATAAATTTAAATCTCTAGCAAACAAGATCATTCAACTTTGCTTGAGTAATCAGCTGACTCGAATGGCGGCCGCTTCTGGATCTTTGCCCATATCTCGTTCTACCTCCCTAGTTTCATTTTCACGTCCATCTTCTATAGATGACATTTTGGGTCCCTGAAGAACTGGAAATTGCCCAGGAGTTACAGTTAGGTGTATTTTTTATTTTTATTTTTAAAAAACATGAAAACCCATAAATACCCGAGCAGCAATTCATCACTTGATGGCAGCGTGGAAAAGAAGAGCATGCACGGTAAACCTTAACATTTATTAGGTGCGTTCGTGGTTATACATTCTTGTACGATTACTAAGATAACTGGAGCGCCTTCACAACTGAACGCTGTCGAAGGAAGGAGATAAGGTTCCGAATGCAGTCACTAACTGCAGACGTTTTCGACGTCACTCTGGCGTTAAATGTGAAAGATTAAACTTACTGCACTTCATTTTCATTAGTCTCATTTGCAATTAATTATTAAATGTCGTTGATCTTGATTTACAAGTTTCGTGAAAATCAATCGAGTAACTGCTTCCTAAGTAGGAAGAAATTGTCACCACAATAGACAATTTGAATGATTTTTAAATGCATCTAAAAATTAGCAAGCATCATTTATGTATCTTTACTTTATTATTAATGAATAAAGTAAAAAATCACAAAATATCCTTCTGAAATTTATAAACACAGTGAAAACTCGATTAACCGTCACCGTCGGAACCGGGTCTGTGACGAAAGGCAAACAATAAATTAATAGACTACAAAGAAAAATCTATCGGTAACAAATAGATATCGTCAATCACTAAACAAATAATAATAACAGAAACATAAAATAGTACTAGATAATAAGGTTTATATGTTAAAGGGGGTAATCAGTATCTTCTTCTGTTTCTTTGAGGCTCGAGCTTTTTTCGCGGCAATGTCCCGAATTTTACGGAGAAGTAGGTTTTGCGATCGATGACGGATAACAGAGAGTGACGGTTAATCGAGTTTTCACTCTATTTCAATTTTGACACTTATTTCTTAATATCTTTTCAAACTTATTCTTTATGTGCAATGACAATTTTTACTCTTTGGAGAATCTTTTTCCTTAATGTCATTATAAATTTGTGTCGAAGACAATTTTAAAAGAATTAAAATCAGTTTTGTTTTAGTTAATAGACAAGTCTCCATTAATGTAATATATATATATAAGAAGAATCGTAAACAGTACGGTTTATGAAATAGTTATGACTGATTAATAATTGCTTAACGAACAAGGATGACATTTCAGGACAACGAAATAAAAAAAAACAAAAAACCTGGCATATGAACTCAGTTGGCAAAGTCTCAAGAGAGAGAGGTTCTCAACACTGCCATAAAGTTTATCAAGTAACTTTTTTTTAGTAATAAACATTGCTGTTTCTGATTGAAATTAATAAGAGGTGAAGTGGTTCTTCTACATTTATCTGTCTATTCAATAAATAACTACTTACGCAATCGAAGTGGCTAGAAAAGCTGCCTGTGCTTCCGAGATTACAGCGATAGATTATCTTATAGTTTCTAGGATAAACTTTTACTAATCCTTTCTCTCCTAATCTTGTTATATCATTAAAGCTACTTATAAGTTTAATTTGAAGTTTACATGAAATAAATTAGCTCTACGTTCCTTAAAGAGATTAAAACGTGGCTGGTTTGAAAACACTTCCCAAATAGATATACGATGGAGATTGTATAGAATTCAATATAAGTTAAGTGTTTGTCCTTTATCTTCTTAGCCGAGAAATCCCGTATCTCACTACAATGCCACTTCTGACTTAATTTTATAAATTTATGGTTGGTGTCAATTTTTGAATACTTACAATGAAACTTCTTATTAGTTCTCAATATTTTTATTTTTTTTTTAAGAATTATTCTAAACCTTTTTTATCTATAATATATTTTGTATTTGTGTTTAAACCGATGCATATTATAAGGCCTTGTTAACGTTAGACTTATGAACTTACAATACAGCGATTCTCAATCTTTCTCGTTATTCTTATGTCTATAGTATTAAATTATATATATACTTTAAAAGACACACAAACATTCATTTTATTCATTTTTAATTGTTTTATATTAAATTATTTATTAACTTATATATGTTCCTAACATGAATAAGAGACTAATTTTTTGCCAAAAATGATTTTATTTGTAGATATATTAACGTTATATTATATATTTGTAAATATAATTAAATAATTATTGGAAATAGACATAGTTTATAATTAATTGTTTAATTGTATATATATCTTTTATTTAATTAACAATTGTTAATAATAAATAAAACATTAATTTGTAAATAGATATCAAAAAGACTTCATAATTTTGTAAAATTAACGTTAAAAGATTTTGGCAAGAAATTTTATAAATGATTTAATTAAAGAATAATTAATATACAAATATTTTTGTGTGTCTTTTAAAGTATATATATAATTTAAACTTAATTTATACACACGTTAAAAAATTAATATGTCTATAGTAATAAATTTAGAAACTTTATTTTTTATAAACAATGGGATTATAGATACAGTAGTTTCAATTGGTTTTCAGACTGACGGTTCTGAATCAACCTTAACGCCGTTGGAAATTTATGTTAATCTCTGTTTACCGTGAAGAGTGCTTTTTCTTATTGTAAACAGAGGTATCCTTTTTCATTTTCGTTCTGTCAGATACAGGGAAATTGAGTTTTCTATTAATAATAGGAAGAGTCGATTGTTTATCAAAGTCTTTATCGAATCGCTCGTGCTGTTGCTGTCAAACGGAGCGAGCTGTTGATGAAGCATAAGCCTGACTCATTTTATTATATCATCTGTTATCGAAAAGCGTTTTTCACGCTCGATCAGTAATTGGAAAGGATTGCAGATGCTGCCATCTGACGGCAGGCAACTGAAGCTCGCACTTGACGATTTAAGAAGTTTACTGTTAGCCATATCATCACAATTTCATAGTCGTTCCTTTGGAGCTAACGCAAGCAATCAGAAACTTTACTTTTATTCTTATTTAACCGGATTAATCTTTCCCGATTGAATATTTAAAAATTAATAATAACAAAAATAAAGTTACTGCCTCGTATCGAGAGTATTATAAATAGAAGTTTATACACTGGCCACTTTATTAGGTACACTTACCTAGTAGCGTGTTGGGCCTCCTTTAGCCCTCAAAACAGCCTGAATTCATCAGGAATGGATTCCACAAGATGCTGAAATTGTTGTTGAGGTATTGTGTACCATGCAGAGATGGTTGTGTCACGCTGAAGACCTAGACCTGGAGCGAACAGCCCAGCTCATCCCACAAATTTTCAATCGGGCTGAGATCCGGGGACTGAGTGAGCCACTGCAGCAAAGAAAAGTCATCGTCTTGTTCCTCAAATTATCCTGCTGGAAGTAGCCATCTGCATGAGGATAAACTGTTAACATGTACGATTGCACTTGGTTAGATACGATGTTTAGTATGCTGTAGCATCCTGATGTGACTCCCGAGATATCAGTGGACCCAAGGGGTGCCAGGAAAACATCCCCCCACACCAAGACACTGCCCCCACCGGCTTGAAGAGTTGTTGGGAGACACGTTCAGACATTCATGCGGACGGAAGGATTGTACCTTTTAAAGTGGCCGGACAGTGTATACATAAATGTTAGTTGTTATTATAAGTTGTAAAATTTAATATGTTATAGAATGCTTACGGAATAAATATATTTATTACTTAATATATTCTGAAATATATCAAGTAATAAATAATTATTACTTAAGAATAAATTAAGTAATAAATTCTTAATTAGTATTCCCTTGGAAATAATTCATATCTGGTATCAAAATCTAAGGACAAATGTAAATTCCAAATCTATGATTGTCCGTCTCAATTACAATACAAAGCATGAATGATGGGACAGGACAGAATATTCGTTGATATATTCCTTTATTAGTAACTTTTTTTTTTTTTGCAAAACAATATTTCCCAGCAGAAAATACAATTTCTGATTTATTTATTTATTAAAAGTTATTATTATAAAGAAATAAAACTTAAGGTGCAAATGAAGATGTTAAAGAAAAAGGGGGAATTATGCATCATGCATATAATGAAAACAAACAAAAACAAATTCCAAGAGCTTGTCGACGAAGTGGAGTTTGAGACGGCCGTTTCATCATATTTATGATTCATCAATCAAACTTACCACTTCGTTGACAAGCTCAGATAGGCGTGATTTTTCTTTTTTTTTGTTATTATGTGCATGATGGGTAATTCCCCTTTTTGATAGTTTCGTAGCAAACACATAGACTATAGTTAGCCTTTCTGTTAATCGCTGTCGGAATAATATCTCGATGCAAATCAAACGAGATAAGTAGAAAGTAGGGGAGACCGGGGCAGAGCGGTCCACTTTTTTTTGTTGAATTTTTTTTTTTTTTTTTGTTAAGAGATTTTCCATTGCATTTATTTTTGTCAGAATCGTGAACTATTCAAGAATGTAAATGCTTGATTTCATTTCATTATATTCATAAATAAAATTAGTATTAATTCGCAAAGCAAAAATGGTAGAGTGGTCCAACCAGCCCCGACCACAGGGCAGGCTGGACCACCCCATGGGGCACGTTGGTCCGGGTAAGAATAACAACATTTAAAGTAAGATTTTTATTGAATATAAAATAATATGCCAATTAGGATATCATGAAATAAAGTTTAACTTAACATAGACTACCTAAGGTATTACATATTCAAGTGAAAATTTAAAATAATCGTTATGCAGTTGAAAGTCGTAAATGAATAATATCAAATAGGTTTACATGGAATTAATTAATCACTTTCACTAGAGAAATCTTCTTTGCAGTTGAGGCATTCGTAAAATAAACCCCGAATATCACTGGCTACGCAGGAACTAGGGGCCCATCTCTTGCATTGTGTACATTGAATCCACTCCTGCCATGGTTTGCTTTTTTTAAAGTTCTTCAAACAGGAGAGGCGCACAGCATCTTCATCATCACTAATCATCTGTAATTGTTTCCTCTTTATCCCTTTTCCTTTGCTTCTATTTGTTTTGTTTTTTTTTGTTTATGTTGCTTTTAGAGACTGTTGGCCGAGTCATGTTTTTCGTTGCTACTCTTTCTTTTCTTTCTTTAGATTTTCGTTGCTCTTCTTGCAGAGCTTTTTTTACTGGCGTGTCCGTCAGTATTGCCGTTGACCTTTTTTTGTTCTCTATTAAGATTATATTGTTATTTATGCCATTTTTTAATGCTTTCTAATGTAACAAAGTGTGTATAGAATTTATATTTAATTTAGAGTTTCACTTAGTGAAAATTGTGTTAGTTCACTTGAGATGTAATTGTGTGTGTTTTAGAATACGCTCCTTCTCCTGAAATGTTTAGACTGATTGGGTGTACTTTTTGCCCGTGTGTTTCAGATTCATCAACTGATCTGATTTTTCCCGCCAGAGTGTATTTAACTTTTCTCTTTGTGTTCCCATGGGAAAACGAAACCGATAAAACCACGTGATCACTCAATCAACGCACAGCTGTTTTTTCGGAGTTTTTCTTTTTCTTTCGCACAAATTGTTTTCTAAATAAGCTCAAACCATTAAAATAATATTTAACCATGAAATATCACAATAATAATATACAAGACTTTACCAAATACAAAATTCAAATCCATAATTACAACAATCCAATTATTAAAAATCAAAATCTATTCCCTCAGAGACCAATCGTGTCATGTTGCCAATTCCACAATGTGACAGTCTGCATAGTTTTTAATTAGAATTTAATAACAGTTAAATGTGTAAATTGGCTATTTTCGAAGATTAAGATGCCTTCGCACGAAGTCTTCCCCTATTACGGTACTTGCTGAGAGGAATTACTAAAGGGGTAATATCCTTTAATAATATAGGCTACACACAATATATAATAGCCTACATAAAAAAATATATATAAAAAAATATAATATGTAATAATATAATATAATATAATAGGCCTAATAAATATATAATATAGAAAAAAATATAATGTATAGTGCCAAAACATTTTATTGTAAAAACAGCGGGGCAGAGTGGACCACTGGTCCAATGTGCCCCATGTCGTTTGGTCCACTCTGCCCCATCGCCATTTTGGCGTTTTCTTCAGTTGTAACTATCGACTACTTTAAGTATTCAATTCATACTATAGCTTAAAATGATCTTTAGATTGCCGCCTTTAATATGCATATTACGGTTGTGTTATTCAATGAATCGCTGAACGGCAATATTAAAGTAAAAACAACACTAAACATTTACTTACCTGAACAAAAACAAAACAATCGATCACCTCACTGTCACCAATTAGCCGAATTCACTGACACTTTTGTGGTAGCAGCGCCACAATGGCACCAACCTTCTATCCGATTTTTGGCACATTCTAGCATCTACACGAATTACTAATGTCAACGGTCCACTCTACCCCTAGGTCCACTTGGCCCCGGCCTCCCCTACATTATTTTCTTCAAATGTTGCAATTTTGCTTGAGTGTTCTTGAATGATACTTTGGTCAGAGATGTAATATTGTAGTGAAGTTGTTTTCTTTCGTAGGACTCCCAGAGAAGATTAGCTTAGCTGTAGATCACAAACAGATAATAAATTCACAATATTTAATTTAAAGGAAATTCTGAGATTTAAGATATCTCATCATTAAATGAGAACCCTTTTTTTTTCTTATTGCAATTAAAATTTTTAATTAAAATTAAGATCAATCATAATTTTTTTTTGCCCGATTCTATTAATAACATGAAACTTGTGTTATCATTAAATCTGAAATGCTTGTCTTCAAACAGGCTAAAACTATTAATCATGTACCAATTTCTGTTTATTGATACCATCGTCTTTTTTTTTCTTTTTCCTTTTTCATTTCGTTATTCACCTTTTATTTTGAAGGATGAAACTCTGCACTCTAGTTGCACTCAAGCTTGTACTCTAATTCTTTAAAATTAAAGCTTCAATTTAAGTGGTAATCTCTTAAGTGAAGACGGACCCAAAAGTCACAGATAATAAGGATTTGGTCTGCATTTGAAAGAGGAATGATAGGCTATCTTCTAGAAGCTTCCGTGTGCCTTCTTATGACGGATCCCGAGGGATTATTACGAAGTAGCTTTGAAATGTTAGATCTATGAACTTGATCAAAGCGAAACGGCAGGAGGAGCAATGGATGCCGTCCTTGAAGTTTGTTGTCTGTTTGCTTGTAGTAAAAGCCCTGACATGGTGGAAAAAAGAGGAATGGATAAAATAATTGAAGGAAATAAGAATGCATATCTTTGGAACAAAATGGCACCAAGAAAATACCATTTAGTTCACATTATTAAAAAAGCCCGCCTACATTAAAGATTTTATTTTTGTGGTTTTATTTCGAAGTTACAGCTTTCTAATAACGTCATTTGAACCAGAAAAACCTAATAACCCTTTTTTTTCTGGATAAATAATGGTGTAGATAAAAACTTAAGTAAAATTTAAGTCTACAATGCTTTTTCTAAAGTTGATTTCTTTAAATCAAATTTTGAATTTGTAAAAACACCAGGTCTCAACACAGAGGTGAATAAAAGTGGAAGCAGGAATGGGAATGAACCTCCAGAAAACCTTTCAATTCCTGCTTCCATTTATATTTACCTCTGTATTGAGACCTGGTGTTTTTACAGTGATTACTCTTATGATCGCCAATTTAGAGAGAAACAGCTGTTTTGGGATGTCACTTGTAAACACTGGTCTTATCTTTTTAATGTGTTTATAGATTTTAGGCTCTTTTTCTTTCTTAATAATGCGCATAGAAAATTCTTTGAGGATACCGGAAGGCAGCATAAGAATTTCTTTTTCTTTATTTTTAATGTGTATTTTGTTTTTACTTTTGTTTTCTGGAGGTGCCATTCCCATTCCTGCTTCCAATGATTCTACAATTCATGAAAATTTAAATTATAGGATTATTACAAAGATTAATACAATTTTTAATTTTATTTTAGTTCCACCAGAAGCGCTACAAAATTGCCACATTTTAACGTACAGAGAAATTTTTAAAAAGATGATACGTACCTACTGCAAAAACTTAACTTTGTAAAAGTAAGCAGTATTTCATGATCTTTTCCATTATGCAACAGAGTGCCTTCAAATCACTTCAAAGTCTGTAATAAACCGTGTTATTTTAAATAAGTTGTTTTCGTGAAGTAAGTCATTGTGGATTGGAAGTTAACTTGTGTTTCTTTTCTTTGTTTTGAACTCTTTCAAAAGAAAGCTATGAGTCCAGTAGGATACGAAAAGATTTCAAATCCGAAGGTTCTCAAAAAATCCCGAATTTTCTTTTTCTTTCCATAAGAAACCTCCTTCGGTTTTATTCTTCTGCGTTTTCAAGTATTCTGCATCTTCGGGAATCTACTTTGCGTACAAATTTTAAATCAATGTTTTCAGTGGCTTCACAAACGGTTTCTGGTTTTCCAACGCTGGCATCGCTGAGGTTGACATGAGCGCGATTTTCAGGAGAGAAGATTCTCCCTCCGTTGATGACATGGGCAGAGACCACAAGCTGCTTCGCTTCAAAGTTCAAAGGCAGTAATCGATCTTTTACGAAACACACCGTGTCAGATGGTATATATAGAAATTATGCAGAAACTATTTCGACCGGTATGAGTTGAAGATTCGACTGAAATACGAAAAACGCAAACATTTTGTGTTTTTACAAATGTCAAATTAATATCATTCTTATTTTCGCTGTTTTACACTATTTCCGAAAAGTATCCGGACACCCTTCCGACGAAGTGGACGGGTAGGTCAGGAGGTTTGATGGGCTATCATCGGACGCTATAAAAGCGTTGGTAAGGGCTTTGGGCGGTCATCATTCTGCGTTCCCTATAAAATGAGTAAGTCAGGCGAGCTCAGTGACTTCGAACGTGGCATGATAATCGGATGCCACCGTTGTTGGAAATCAGTACGTGAAATTGCGGACATGCTGCACGTGCCGAAATCAGTGATATAATTGTAAAATGGAGACGTCGAGGCAGTGAAACGACAGCTGTACGAAGTTCTAGATCCATAAAACTGACTGACCGTAGCCATCAAATCCTGCCGAGAGTAGGGAAGCAAAATCTCAAGTCTCCGTTGGTAGTGATGACGACAGAGTTCCAACAGGCAGGGCGTTGTCGCTAGCAGCCAAGAGCTAAAGTACTTGGGTTTCCACGGTCGGGCGGCCGCTTACAAGCCGAACATCTCCGCCGTCAATGCGAAGCATAGGATGCAATGGTGCAGAGCTCACCGCCATTGGACTGTGGAGGAAAAAACGTTCTGTGGAGTGATGAATCTCACTTCACGATCTGTCAGTCCGATGGACGCATGTGGGTTTGGCGGATACCCGGCGAACGCCTCTTATGCGACTGCATTGTTCCAATTGTTAAGTTCGGTAACAACAGTTGTGGCAACTGTTTGGGGAATGCCCGTTTCTCTTCCAGTGGGATAACTGTCCCTACACACATCGAAGCTTGTACGGCCGTGGTTTGACAACATGGGTGTTCCACAACTTGATTGGCCGTCTCAGAACCCCGATCTCAACCCTATTGAACATCTATGGGACGAAATAAAACACAGATTATGTGCCCACCCACAACGCCCATCTTTCGTGGCCGGACTCACTTCAGCTGTCGTAGCCGCCTGGAAAATAGTTCCTGCGACCACCTATCAAAACCTGGTGGAAAGTCTTCTCAGACGTGTACAGGCTGTCATCGATGCAAAAGGGGGACCGACATCATATCAATATGTGCCTCAGGAGCCTCCGCGTCCCGACCCACGGGTGTCCAGATACTTTTGGCCATATAGTGCATATCTTATGGAGACTTTTATAGACTTTTTAAGATACAGCAAAGCCTCCTCAATGACCCTTCCCTTCAAAAAAAAAAAAAAAAAAAAAAATTGGACCTTCTATATCAAAAAAGCTCTTAGTGTGTTTTTATTTACATAAACTCTTTTGTGAAGATGACAGATTCCTGAGACTTAACTATTTGCTACAAAGAAAACGAAACGAAATAATTTTTATTTTTATTTTATTTGTGCGATTTGTATTTAAATGTTCCTCTTAAAATTGAATTTAGAAATGAATAATCTGGGTCCATTAATTTTACAAATCAAAATCCTTCCAGGCTTTGCTGCTCATTCATTAAAGGAAATTGAAATAGAAATGGTTCTACGGTTAAGAAACGGACTATTGACATTTCTTCCGTATATTGCAATAATGACGTGTGTTTGTTATCACTGAAAGATTTAATCCTATCTCAGTCGATCGATGAAATAAACTGATAGAAACCATAACTGGCAGAATTGAATTTACCGTCGTTCGTTTGTGATGGTTCTTGTGTTAATACGAAGGTCTTGGAAAATATCGCCGCACTAACTGAAAATTAATATTATTGTAATATTTTATTAGAATATTAATAACTAGCCGGGTACCGTCGCTTCGCTCCGAAACTCTTGCATACATAGCATTAAAAAAAAAAAAAAAAAAAAAAAAAAAACCTGCTTTATTTATTTAGCAAATTGCGGCTTTCTCCGGATAACTCAGATGTATTGCGAGTTGGCGCCACACACCTATATATCAATCAGGCAACTTTAAAGCGAAAATATAAATCCTCTGTATTCCCTATCGTGTGGGAATTTCGAAAAATCTTGCCTTATTCCTTGTCTACATCATAAAGGGAACCTCTGTGCAAAATTTCAGCTTTCTAGGTCCACGGGTTTGGGCTGGGCGTTGATGGGTCAGTGGGTGTCAGGACTTTTCTTTTTATATATGTAGAATAAGAATTAAAATTCAAGACATACGTAGTCAAAAGGTTTTAATTACTTAATTTAACCATTCTATTAAACCGATAAACCACAACACTTTACCAATGTATCTGACAACACGAAAATTATAGTTTAAAATTTAACTTAATCCACCACTGCAGAGATCGTCTATATTGATTTACTATCATATTTTTATCTATTTTTATTTCTAACTATTTCAGAGTTAGGCTTCATCAGGGAAGCCGTTACTAGCAATGATCAATTCCATCTTTTTTAGGAATTTATTTGTTTTCCTTTAGCAGGGAAAAAAAAGTTAATTTAATAAAGTTCTTAAATGATTAAATGAGCATCTTTTGAACCAAATTCCAGCGGTGAGAATGGGTCAGAACAGTAGGAATACAGTTTTTATTGTGGATTACCATCCTATTAACCTATTCCAGTGACGTTATGGAAGAGGAATGATGGAATTTGTTGAAATGGTTACGTAATAAATGGGAGAACCCCGAGAAGACTTACTTTAAGACAGTTTGTATGCAATAAAATCTAAGTGAATAAGCGTTCATCAGCGCTGGAAAATTGACTTTAGATTGCGCCAACTGCAAAGGAAAAATAAATCAAGTAAATGAATTCATTTAAGTATTTAGTAGCAGACCTGTGAAGTAAACCCCCCATTTTACATAGCAACCCGCAGTGGCTTCCCTGCCACCCACTCGGCTTCTCTGCTGACTGAAAAAAATGCTCTCTGAATCCAAGGTCACGTGCTGTCTTGTGTATAGTGAGTGTTTAGCAGGGAAGGATGGTTTAACCTTTCACCTTAACTCACGTGACTTACGGTTGACCCACGTCAATGACAAATGAAATGCAGGCATCCTCAATAATATATTAACATTTGATACCTTATTTGTATTTCTGTATCTTATCGTTTCGGAAGAGTAGCGGGCTATCTATAAATAAATTCATTCGCAGCTTAAAGAAACAAAAAAGCGATAAAAACAGATATTGTCGACTGTTTATCAATCTGTCCATTCGTATATCCCGAATAACATGACTTTGTAATCGACTGATTTAAGTAATCTACTACAGATAGATTCTGAAATGATCAACATTCTTTAGTGAGATCAATGAAAACTTAACGATCAATAGGAAATTTCAGTGATTTAGATGAAAATTAAGAACTAAAAACTTCATTTTTTTTCCATGAATATTCACAGCTAATGCTACCACCACCTTACTGTGGCCCTCTAGCGTCTGCTTTTGAAACAACGGAAAGCAAGAACTTATTTATATAATTACTACAGTTCCCCTTGCACGATCTTCTTGTTTTTAAATAAAATAAATAAGTAAATAAATAAATAAATAAATAAATAAATAAATAAAAATGCTTTATTTCGTAATACCAAGCACTATATTGACAGTAAAATTGACGATTTTCGCAACACATCGTAATCAGAAAAAGAAGATACATCATTTTCGAGGGTTAAAGACTAGTCGAGACTTTTCCCAAGAGCCGAGTCACGACTTTGCGAAGAGAGCGTCTTTAACAGGGAATGGCAAACATTACGATGAACAATGTTTGTAATTCAGAGCTGAACTTCGCTGCTACGACGACGATATTGGGGCAGCGCTGCTTCGGTTATCTCATCCGAAAGAAGACATTAGGACACTGTTCTTGCTAAATTGAAATTCCATTACGTTCCATTTCTCTTTCTTTTGGGCAGCTGTTACTTTTCCTTCTCCTTCTTTGAGGAACAAAACTTAAAACCAATAAAGCGAACCCACAGAAATATAAAGATTTTCTTTCTTTCTTTTTGAATTAGCATGAAACAAATATTAAGCGGATCTGAATTGGTTGGATTGGACAACGAAACCTCTGGAATACTTTAAACAGTTCATCTCGTATTGATATTAATTACGGGTGGCGCCACAAATAATCGGACTGGAGGATCCCGGATTCAATCTCCGACGAAGGCTAATCACACGGTTATTTCTCCTCCAGACTGACCCTAGGAATCACCCAGCCCTCTGTCATATGGGTACAGAGTGTCTTAATACGGGCGAACATCGACTGACCGTCCGACCTCAACTAGCCCCGTTGCTCGAGAATCGCTGGAGCCTAAACCTCTCTCGCACCCCAGGATCTACATGGCCTGTTGCGGCACGTTAACGTTAAGCCACAGAAGCTGATTTACGTTATTTAACTGTGATCTGGCTTCAATTGCACCTGAACTGTAACTCTCAGTTCCACCTCATTGGACTCACATGAGGATACATGAGAATTTAGAATAGCGTTCTAGAAGTATTAGAATTCAGAAAACCAATATCAACATATTTAAATACGTGAGAGAAAGATCTAAATAAGTTAAAGCAAAATCAAATCCCTTAGCAAATACAGTAAACTCCCGATTATCCGTGGACCTCTTCTGTTTCCATTTTTTTAACTGTACAATAAATTACGGAATTAAAAATACAAATTTAAATCTAGAATAAGGTAAACAATAAAAGAGGCTAACAAAGTAAGTGAAGACAATTATATACAAACAATTTAAAGAACGATTTTGTGGGCGGAGCTTAGGCCGGCAGGTTATACTAAATTACGGGAGAGCCTTCGCGTAATAATAAAATTTAAAAATAAATAAATAATTTAAAATAAGATAATTATTTATAATTGTATGTACTATAACTGTATGTATTGCCATTTTAATGTCAATAGAACATGTTGTAAGCTTTTTTGTGTTGATTTTCGTCCTGTTTCGGATTATCCGCGGAATTCGCTTATCCATGGTTGCCGCGCCACCCAATTCCGCAAATAATCGGGAGTTTACTGTATTAAAAAAAAATATATATATCAAGTTAATAAACGTTCCATATTATTGCTCTCAATCTGATTTAGGAAATTCCGATTCTTAAAAGGCATTTTGATTCAATTTACCTGTCAGGATTATCCACTTGAAAGACTCGTAATTAGTTGGACAAATTGAGTAGGCGTATCTTAGCGAATACATTCGAAGATTGAAACTATCGGAGGATTTTAAATCCATTACGAAATATGCTCCAATTAGCTTCTACTCAATATTTAAACATTGTATGTATTCCTAGAATGCAAGTTACATGTATGGGATACGTTGATTTTTGGAGAATGATTTTAAAAATTTAACATTTATTTTTTTAAAAAAGGGTATTTGTTAGGAGAATAGTGACAGTATGTTCTACAGTAAACATTTATTTCGACTTTTGATAGGATTTGAACATTGAAAGTGAATGAACCAACTTACGAAGTAAAACTGATATTTGTAGGTTAAGAAGTTGATGACTTATGTACGAGTAATTAAGATGGGGAGCTTTATTATTAGGAGAGTAATTAGCGCCCTACGCAGATTAAATCTTTCTGGTGAGAAAATGGAAACGTTGATGAAAAGAGACGTTTGAAGGTCAAGACTATGATTTAACCATACTCACGTCCCTATTCCAAGTTCACTCAAATATCTTTTGTTCATGTGAAAAGATTCAAAAAGACAAGTTTGAAAATTTAAATAATAGAGAGAAAAAGAAAAGAAAAACAGGACAGCGTTTATTACCCTTCAAGAAGGCACCTTCTGTAGCCCAAAGAATAAAAATAGTGAAAAAGAAATCTTATTGTGATGAAATGATTGCTAGTTATAAGGGATTTTTTTACATTTTCGGAGCATTTTATATTGGATTGTTTTTATTAGTGAGCTTCACCTTTCAAAATAACAGTAAACTAAATAAAAGGATCAATAATGCGCGAGACCAAATTGTTTACCAAGTGACCTCCTGCAACAGCTGTTTCACGCTCTTTGGCGATCATCAGCCAGGAGCAGTCACCAGTAAACAACGAGGTCTCAGCACTGAGGCTAATAGGAATAGTCAGAATCAGTGCCACAAAAGCAAAAATAAACGAAAAATTCATTAATAAATATTAGATAGAAAATTCATGTGCAAACATTCTCATCTATTGTTGTGCCATTGCCATATTCTGGGGAGTTTAGAACTGGGTTTTTTTAAAAGTCAAGTTTCATTATTACCACCTAAACAAAAAAAAACCCGTGTATTACCTAGTCTTAAAATATTCAAATAGACAAGAAAAGCAATAAAAACCATAATAAAAATGGTTTATGTGACTAATTTTAACTATAAAACTAGCAAAAAGTGCTTAATTTTGACAGCCGCAATGTTAACTGAGCAAACAACGCTGTCATTCAATTAGTATAGCTCCACTTCTACTAGCGCTTTTGATACGGAATAAATTGTGAAATCAAGTTTGAAGTTAGTTCCAGCAATTCTTACCGACTGCAAAAACGCACAACTTCCTTTCAAAAATCCGACTTGAATTGAGTTTTGTGTATGTCAAAATGTAACGTCCGAAACAATCAATCTTTTACTATACTTTTTGCAGTGTTTAATGATCAAAATTAGGCTTATTGGGCTGTCTATTGTTATATTTAGTTGTGCAAATTTCGTAGCTTCAGAGGGTGCTACAATTCTTAATTTAAGCCTATGTTGAAACGGGAAATTTCTTTTTTGTCAAAATCTGTAACGTCCGACATTCAGAGATTAGCTTCTGTAAAACAATCATTAATCCAAATTTAAATTCGTTTTTAGTATTTATTAAGATCTTTAAGCTCTAAAGAAGGTTTTGCTGTAGAAAGCAGCTTTTTAACTATATTTGTGAAACCTGTTTTTTGATGAAAACCATGTGTCAAATGCTTGTAACGTCCGAACCAAGATGGCCGCTTGACTTGAATTGCCGGTTGTTTTCAAAATTTTGACATGAAAATTTTGCTCATTGTAATAGAATCTGATCAATGACATACAACTAATTACAATTATTAGATATTTGTTCATTTTTTATTTATTCACCAGTTGCTTAAAGTTTATATGTATGTCAAATACTGGTAACATCCGCAATGTGCCTGTCAAATGTCTATCACCCGACAAAATTTCAAATAATTAATTTAGTATTTTCTGAGCCATTTCCTGTCTTGGCAGTACTATTTATGGCATCTAGATACCATGCTGGAACAACAGTGAAAAAATTGTGGTGATACAAAACAGTTTATTTTGGGATCTCAAATTAACATTTTGGTAACCCAAAATATGGCAATGGCACTGTTATTAATTTATAATTCAATGCGGAGATTGAATTTTTTTTTTTTGCATTAAAAAAAAAAATCATTGAGGCCGGCGCACTGCTGGCACATGAATTTTCTCACCAATATTTCATTAGTGAGTTTTTTATTGTTAATTTTTGTTTTTGAGGCACCACTGCTATTCCGACGATTATGTAAAATAATATGTTGTGAAAATAGTTATTAAGGAATTAATTAATTGAAGACAATAACTGATTCATTCAATTGTTCTACTAATTAAAATTGTAAAATGAAAACAGATTGAATTGAATCTCATTAACTTTTTGAAAACAAGTATTTTTTTTTTAAATAGATCAAAACACTTAAATTTCAGAAAATCGTCTGAATTTAATTTGGAAAAGTCAGTCGCAATTTGAGTTTGAGGACAGATCTAATGAAAAACGAAAACAAACCGAATTGATTAAATTTAATAAAAAAACAAGGATTACGCAGTTTAATTTTCATTAGACGTTTCTACACTCATTTCATTGTTTTCGTTAGCTACAAAAATTCTCGAAACTGTTTTTCAACTTTTATCTGTTTGTCTATTAATAAATTATTATAAAAAAGGCAATAATAAACAAGAAAACTAAAAAACTAAAAAAAAAGTTTTCTTGTTTTTTATTGCTTTTTTAATAATAATTTTAAAAAACTGGGCAAAAATGGACTGAAATTCAAAATTCTATTACAGTGCACAATTTTTCAAAATTAAAACGAGTATAAGTTAAGTTCAGTAATAATTACTGACATGGATCAATTTCTGAAAGAATCTTTGTTCAACATAATTTTTGAAGATTAACTTAATAAAGTTAAAGTTCGCGCTGGGCAGGTTTTCCCGGGGTTCTCCCGTTTCCCCTGCATTTCTCACACCATCCTTTCTCCGTCTTTCTCTCCGTCTGTCCATCTTTCCGTGGGATAGTACAATAGATCTTTCAGGTCGCGGTGCTCGGCTGTCAAGCCACCCACGCTCATCACATTACATTACATTATATTACATTAAAGTTAAAGTTTCTAAACAATGGCATGGATATGTGGAAAAATAAAAATAAAAAAGACTTCGCATATCTTTGTAGAGAATCGTGTGGTAGGTGAACGTAATTTTTTGGCTTATCAGTAATTTAGATAAAAATCAATCAGAAAGAAAAAAAAATCGACAGGTTTCAATATTCGAAACAATTATTTTGATAACTTTAGAAGACAATTTGCATAATAACATCAGAATAAAAACATACACGCACATAAATTAGGAGTCACTGAGATATCGGGAATCCAGGACAGCTGTTCTGGTTTTACAGCCATCATCAGCTGGATTCGTCCAGTATCTTCAACTCAGTGATCTCAAAAGACATATAAAGAAGACAACAGTCAACAAGATAATGGCACTCCATTTTAAAAACAACAATTTATAAATTAAGAATAGAAAAGACCAATCAATCAATCTTCGCTAGCCAACATTTATCTGATAAAGGATTAATTGATAGTAAAAGAATACATTTAACACAATAAATTTAACGTGCGGAAATTATAAAAACATTACTATAAAAACATACAGTGATGGTATTATTTATTATAAATAAGAATTCACTGAGCTGTTTTATTGAGCGAATCCAGCTGATGACGGTTATGAATCCCGAAATAGCTGTCCTGGATTCCCAGTATCAAAATACTAAAAAAAGCTCACTGAATCCTTATTTATAAGCGTCTATGTTTTTTACTATGACGTTATTATAATTTTCGCACGTTAAATTTGTAGTTAGACAATTGTTTAACTTGTATCTATCCTTTGATAGGTCAAGCGAAAAAAATATATCTTATAAAGACCTAGCTCAGTATACTCCATCTAGCTTATAGATCTCCATCTAGTTCAGTAGCCTTTCCGGTTTGTTTTTTTGCTGACCACCCACGAGTGTATTTAGTTATTCCTTAGAGACACCGGGACCACCATTTGTATACATTAGTGTCATTCCTGATTGGATCATAAAAGTATCCCCAAGAGATAAATCCACTGTTTCATGGGAAGCCTCTTCTAACCAGAAACCATCCATCTCCATTTGACTGTCAATAAAGAACCAACAGATTTTTTTTTTCTTTCTGATGTTTGGTAAAGATTTTCGTGTTCTGTTGAAATTTTAGATTACTTTTTTTATTACTTCACTAGATGGCTTAAACTATGTTTGTCAATTAAGCCTGTCAGTTTATACAGAAATGTCTTTAATGAAATTTTTTCTGGGTCGAATCCAGCCGACAGTTTTTTAGTAATCTCTCTTTGGGAGAAAATAGAAGAAAAATGTAAAACAAAAGAACGTAGTTGAATTTTCTGAAATTTAATATTTGATTGTATTGTCCTCCAAATGAAAGTTGGCCGGCGGAAGTTTGAACTGCGCAGCTCTTCCGGTAGCTGATCAATTATGTTTTCCTGTCACAATGGACGATGGCGTCTGTTTTCACTGAGAAAGACATGTTGATAACGCCAAATTAAAACTTCTCTCGACTATTTAGCGTTATTTCAATACCAGGTGCTAACAATAAGTATTTATATAAATAAATAAATATATATTATTTATAAATACAATGCTCTTTTGCAAAGTAACAAGCGATTACCGTAATGGCGGCGTCCTGTCATAAAATCAGACGGAAGTGCCTGACCAGACTAATCGATCATACATGCGCAGATCTCACAAAAACAGGGCGGCCATCTCTCATTTGGAGGACAAATAGTTGTTTTGATTCGTAGACTATATCAATAAACAATACAAGTAATCGTCGGGATCGAAGTGGGGCCTGAAAAGTAAAAATAAACAATAAAAAAACTCACTAATGAAGTATTAGTGAGAAAATTTTTATGTGCCAGCAGTACACCGACCTCAATGAATTTTTTTTAAAGCATAAACAATTCAATCTGCGCATTGGATTATTAAGAAACAACAATGGGTGAGACCAAATTGTTTACCAAATGACATCCTGGAACAGCTGTCACTAATAGGAATAATCGCAGTGATGCCTCAAAGCAAAAATAAACAATAAAACTTTGAGGTACCACTGCGATGCCGACGATTTTCCTATTAGCCTCAGTCAGTGCTGAAACCTCGTTGTTTAAACAAGACAAATGTTAAAAACAAAATCTACTCTTTGCTTCAGGGTGACATTTTAAAACCAATGTTTCACTTCACATCACTTAGTATTGATTAGCCTAATATGGGAATGTTCGAAATACAATAACAGGTAAATTTAATTACAATTCATAGAAATTGCTGGAATTGTCCACCATTCCCCTGAGCGCAAGAATTCGCTTGTTTAATCGTATTCTCTGCGAATCGACTAGAATTGAATGGCTTACCTATATAATGTTCTTTTCCGGTCGATTACGGAAGTGCTTTTCAACCTTTTTCATTTCACTACGTATCAATACTTTTTCTTTGCTTAGAATCTTTTGTGAAGAAAAAAGAGAAACAAAAAAAAAGCAATCACAGGATGATTTACAAATGAGTAACAGTCCCTATTAAACATTTACGAATCTTCTGAAATATTTCTAAGATGATTTGAATGTGAATTAATACTTTATTGATAATTTCATAGATAGAACATGTGTATTTGCCTAGATTATTGAATGCCTAGAATTTAGTCTAGAGCGTTGGCTAAATACTTATTCCAGATGCACTCTCTGAGCTTCCTTGCGGCTTACTGGTTGAGAAGTTATGGTCTATGGAGATGTAGCAATGAAATATACTGGAAACATATCAGGAGGGATCTCTAACCTCCCTAGTCACCTGAAAATTCTCCGAGACTGCCACGGTCGTTCAAGTGATGTAGTAAATGGCTCCGTGTATTTAAAGCATTAGACAGAGAATAAATTACATTGAATAACGTTATAACCTTCCTCTGTTACGGGTTTCTCACAACATCAAATCGGTAATAATGCATTGTGAATTAGAAAATACGTATTAAAATTAAAAATACTATATATTTTTTTCCCAATTTGTTTTGAGGAGTTTTGCAAAAATTGTCCATCAACTATTAGTAAAAAAATAGAAAAACTCCTTAACCTTTGTTTCTGTGTTTCCGTTTGTTAAGTATTAATTTTTAACTCTTGCATTGAAATTTTTGAATCAGACTTACGCAAAGAAGAGACTTGTTGCTTAGCTAATACTTAGCACGGGTGGATATAGTTGAAGCAAATTATTAGTGAAATATAAGCCGGGTATTGTATCATTCCAAAAGATCTTTCAATTTGATAGTTTATCTCACATCTGTCATGAAACGAAGAGTAATACGTCTCCGGGTGCTATGTAGGGATTGTTCGTAATGGTCATCACACAAATAAAACAAAATTTTTACCTTTCTTCAATTAAAAAATAAGACGACGTTTCACATCTGGAACTGAAACATGCATTGTTCTCCAAGCTGCTTATTGTTCCATGATCATAGTTTGAAGTTTTCAAATTTTTAATAACAAAAGACACATTTTTAGAAGATTAAGAAATAAGCCTTATTTTTCAAAAAATACTTAATTATCGATATAAATTCCATAAACAGTCTCAAAAATCCATAACTTCAAACTCATATACGATATTTCGAACATCTTCTCGAATATTCTTCATCAGGTTAAAATAAAAATAAAATAAATAAAATAAACTATTTTAGTTCTTCCTCCTTTACATAATGAAAAGATCAATTCTATTAAACAAAATAAGCATATAGTAAAATGAAACAATTGATTCACATCACATAAGTAAACAATAAAATAATAATAAATTATCATATTGGACTTATAAACCAATTGTTACCATAATAAAAGTTGCTATTCATTGTTTCCTTTTGTTTTGATATTTCTTGAAAATGCCAAGTGAATGTTTTGACACTCTCAGGTATTTATCTTTATTAATACATTCGTATGTATTAATATAGCATGATTCAAGCAAAAGCCTTTCCTCATCATCGTTACATTTATTTTTAAGTAGTATTTTTTAGTAAATTAGAAAAAAGTAAATTTTAGCAAATATTTTTCCAAATTCGCTAATTTTAATCTTAAGTCAAGTTAACGATTAGTACAAATTCAGTAGGAGTGATTTAAATAACATTTAGTTTAACTATTCTAATTAATTAATTTTAAATTGAGTGCGTTAATTTAGTATTGTAATAAATAAATATTATATTTATAGAGGAAATTAATTTTCTTTATTATTAAAGCCCTTTTGGATCCTAACGGTCGTTAGGCTTTTCTTAGGCACTTTCGCACTTATTTTTAATTGTTGTTATTTTGTTCGGGAGCCACTTTCGGGAGCGAAAGGGGATTTCCACTTCTTATTCACGCCTTTCTGGGTTTGTCATCAAGGGAGGGTGGATGGATGAGTCTCTAAGAAGGACGAAACGACCGTTCCCTCTGCTGACAAACACAAAAGGCGTGATTTGTTTATTTATGTGCAGTCTTTGGTTTTCATTTCTTACTAATTTTACCGCATGTTAAATTTGTTTTTTGAAATTAATTTACCATTCTAAAAATTTAATCAGGCTTCATTGCACAGCTTTGTAATGTGTTTTTCTTGTTTTGAATTTTAAGTCATTATTAATTGATAAAAACTAATGGTTTTGGGATGTCCTTTTATAGTTTGATGTTAAAAAGTATCCATAAATTTGACTTAGCTTCAAACTTACAGAAAAGGCTAATCCTGGTAGAAAATCAATAAATCTGCTTTGAAAATTTGTTTTAATATTGAATTCAAGTTTATTGTATTCAACAGAGATTATCCAAATCCAAATTTCAACCTTTTTTTTTTAATTTCTTGGATCCCCATTATTTCTAGAATCTGGATCTAGAATAACAAATGTTTTTGACGTAAATTTGATTGAACTACCCTGCCTTTTTTTTTAATTCTAGAATTTTAATGGCAATTTTAAAAGTGTTGTTGTATTTCGTTCATTAATCATAGTTGATAAAATTGTTGTTTAAACTTTTTATTCATTTTTATTCTGTTCTGTTGTTTTCAATCCTCGAATTTGTCTGTATCTGTAATATCTTCAATCCTTATAACTGCTAGTCGCCCAAAGACAGACATTACAGCCAGACATTGTCTTTGTTGTTCGATAAGAAATAGAGCAAAAGGATGTGCGCTTCTGCGAAAAATAATAATAATAAAGACATCTGAAGTGAAGTTTTGAGAAACACAGCTTCTTTTCATGAAATGTGGATTTGTTGTACCTTGTCTCCACGGCGAAATTCCTCTGTAAATAATAATTAGAATAACTATTTCTCGTTATTGAGTTGTTTTTTTTTTTTCAATGAATTACAGATAAGTTTTTCACTAAAACGTGGTTTCGTGACCTGCAACTGTGACGTCAAATCCTGGGAGCTGTGTACACGATATTTGATATTCAGATTTTGTGAAAGATTCTTTTTACGTCATTCATCCAAATATCGATCGGGTTCAGTTCAAAACGTTAGCGAATAAAATGCAGCTTGTCCTTCAGCTTTTGTATTAAAATATATATATATATATACAAACAAAAACTGTTTTTTATTCCTTTCTTTGCTTTTCTTGCTATGTCTCTTGATTTTATTGAAAATTTTAACAGAAGAACATTTTTGATGCCCTCGAAGAGAGTAGATGGAGTTGTCTTCATTATTTTAATGGAAACTCCATTGGATCAAACGATCACATGCTCAGATTAAAGGATTTGTAAAGTATTCAGTGATTAATAATAATAATCATCCCCACTTTCAAATGGGTCGGTGGTGAAATATAAGCTGATGGATTTTTAACTTTAATTCCAATTACAGTAGACTCCCGATTATCCGTGGAATTAGGTGGCGCAGCAACCACGGATAAGCGAATCCCGCGGATAATCCGAAATAGGACAAAAAAGGACGAAAATCAACCCAAAAATGCTTTTAACATGTTTTATTTACATTAAAATGGCAGTACGTACATTATAAATAATTATTTTATTTTATTTTACTTAACCGATTTTTTTTTTGTTCAAAAGTAAGAAAATTAATTGATTTTGTTTTTTCGTGTCGAAACACGAAAATCCCCTATTTGGACGTCGCTAAATGTGCCTCTTTTATTGTTTACTTATTCTAGATTTAAAAATTTAAGATAATTTAAAAAATGTTTTTGATTCCGTAATTTATTGTACAGTAAAAAAAAAAAAAATGAAAATAGGTGAGGTCCGCGGATAATCGGCAGTTTACTGTATTATTAAATTGTGATTTCCTTTATTACTCTAACAAATTAGAAATGCGACTCACAACAACTGACTCCTCTGTTATTTTGGCTGCATCCTGTGCTTGATTCGCTAACCCTTTCTCCCATCCTAAAAAAGCTATTCTACGATTACTTTAAGACTTTATATCAATAAATATGTTTTCATAAAATCGTTGTTCTTTTGTTCTTCTGTATCGGGGTTATGTTTATTTTACTCTTTTCTAGATTATCATTGTTGTGTTTTGTTTAAATATTGTTAAAAAAAAATGCGTATGAAAAAATAAAAAAAATCGCACCCATTTAAAAATAACAAAATACATATTACCACCAAAGGGAACATTTCGACCAGCGGAAAATTTTAAGGTCATCTTCAGGTGAAAACTGCCAATCAAAGAGGAAAGGATTACAAAGGAAACAAACGTTGGCGAAAGGAAGAATAATTGGTCAAAAATTGGCCAACTTTGTATGCTTTATAATCCTTTCTTTGCTCTCTTTTGTTTGGCAGTTTTTCAGCTGAAGATGACCTTGCAGTTTTCGCTGTCGAAACGTTCTGTTTGGTGATAAAATGTTTGTTTTTTCTTCTTATTTTTGAAATGATATTTTTTATTTGTTTACACGGTTTTTGATAAATATTTATTCCATACGTTAAAGTTGAGTTTACGAAAAGTATTGTTATAGTATTATTTCGAGTTTAAGTTCGTTATTCAAGTTAAATTGTTATATTAGGACTAAATCTTTATATTAGGACTAAATTAGCACAATCTGATACGTTATCTACTATGTTTCAGGAATGGCTACGATTTTGGAGCAAACAGATCTCTTCCTAACTTTCTCAAAACTATAGGAAAAGAAAAAAAAAAATGGTGCTTAAGCCCAATTAAGGTGACTCATTACAACCTAAACTTCACCAAAGAAGCGTTGGAGGGTTATCTGCCGCGCAACGACAGTCGACTGTCAACCGGAAAAAGGTGAAGTTTGGGAATTTTTCCTTGACAATTACTGACTCGATCGACCTGAAATTTGGATATGCTTTAGTTTAGAGTGTCTACTATACAATGAATATTTTTTATTTCTGTCTTTCTGGAAAAATGCGCACACAGTCAACTGTTTCAAATATACAAATATACAAATATATAGATTGTAAAGTAGACACTCTAAACTAAAGCATATCCAAATTTCAAGTCGATCGATTCAGTAATTGTCGAGCAAAAAATTCCCAAACTTGCAGTAAAAAACAGTCGACTCTGTCCGCATTTTTCCGGATAGGCAGAAATAAATACCCCATTCCTACGGTGTTTGGGCCTCTGAATACGATGATGAAGTCCGTTTGCCGATTCGACCTTCCATTCGGGAGTTGTTAGGTGGGGACAGACCCAGATAGACGTACAGGACAAACTCAAGAGCACCCATATGGCAAACTGCGTAAAAACAACTCGCAATCTATATTTTGACTTATCGCAATTTCCAAGTGAAGGACTAGTTCGGAATCAGTCAAACGCTATTCGAATGAGTGTTCGTTTACATTGCATTGTCAGTGTGTTTTGCAGTGAAGTCACACCATGTCAACAGGGGCAGCTTTTCCATGTTATTCGAACTACTTTGTTTTGTGACTTGGAGATTGGCTTTTGATAAAACCTCAGGCGTCTTCATTACTTAATAGCAAGGGAATCAAACGCTCACATCTCATTTTTTTTTTACTTTATTCTTTAAGGAAAAATTCTTCACAGACCAATTACCATTCACGAGTGAAAGTCGGTCGACCGGAAATGAGTTTAATTTGCTAATTTGCGCGAGAGATTGGTCGAGCAGTTTCTTCCAAGACTGAAACGTTATTTATAAGATTTTTGTTTATATTATTCTTTAATTTAAATGGAAACCGATCCTAGTTAAATATTTATTTGAAATTTGGCTAAATAATTCTTATGCATAATGTAAGACTTGTGATGCTGAATTGAAAATAAAATTGATTTTTTTTATTCACGTTGATTCTTCGAGATGATACAAGATTTTGAGTAAACAGATCACACATTAGAAAGAAATGACAATCCAGTCGCATCGAAATTCTCTATTTGAAGTTATTCCTCTGCTTTCGTTTGGTTTTCTGTATTCGCGGTTTAAAAGTCATCAAGTTTCACGAATTGAAAAACAAAATGATGCTGTTGGAAACCTCGTCAACAGATTTTGGACATATGTTTCGAATAGATATTTATTGTTTTTAATTTTGCGTTTTTAATATTTTTGTAAAAGCTACAGGAATTATCAAAGCAAGTAATAGTCCTTTATCTACAGGAGGGAGAGTAGCCGCAACGATTCGTGAGGCCAGAAGCGAGACCCGTTCTTTACTTGCTATTGTTATCATATTTATATCATCTATACGAAAACAATTGCAAAGAGATAAATTAACAGAAGCCATTAGAATATTATTAATTATTGAGTAATGATGACAAAATATTTTGGTATAATTTCTTAATGATTTAAATATTGTGTAATGGGCAATTTCGTACTGGTACAATTGCAATGCAATCAATAGAGGAAGGTGACCATATTTCGGATACCATTTTGTTTTTAATCTAAAGAATTTAAGATATTGAAGTTTTGGTTATGAATTTTACTTTGTTTTATTCTATAAATAACATAATTTTAGATCCCGAACTGGTAAATATCCATTATAAAAAATAGATAGTTTAATTATTTATTTTTGCAAAACATTGCTGTTTTTGTTGTGAAGCAAAAGGGGTCTTAATTTCGGATATTGGAGACCCAGTGACCAAAAATGCTTTACCCTTTTTACCTCCTTTTTGTTTTTTCGCTGCATTCTCACAATCAACATTTTTACGATTCTTGAGGGCAGGCAAAGGACTTATATCAGTGGGTTTTACAAATTTAGACACAGATGTGTTTGCATCCGGAGATGCGGTCGACTGTTTCTGTAGGTCTACTGGGTTGATTGAATATTGTGAGCTCGAGATAATATTTTCGGATACAAGAGGTTCTATGTTGCTGTCTACCGTTATTTCTTCTACATGAACTTCAGCCTTTGGAGATGCTTTCTACAGTAAACGCATATCCGAAATTAGGCACCATTGACTATCCGAAATTAGGACGTTATGACATATATTTTTGAATCAACATTTGAAACTAACCTTAAAATCATACACAACGATGCGACTTGCCACTTAAACTACATTTTATGAACTTCATTATACACTTTAAAACAAATTATTAGAACTTACCACTTGCGCTCCAGCTGTGTTCGAAGTTGACATCTTTAATAATTCACTTTCTGTAATATCTTTAAATTATTTATTGTTGCGTACATGCAGATCGAAGGCTCACGACGACAAGACAGATTACGTATGGTGGCCAGAGCTTCCGCTCATGGTAGACACTAATGCAATCTGCTGACCGGTATGCGATTTATCACGCTATCCGAAATTAAGGCACCATCCGAAATATGGTCACTTTCCTCTATATATTTATTTTATCTTAATATATAAAAATGAATGTTTCTTTGTTTGTTTGTCCCGTATGCGTTCCTGTACCATTCATCAGATTGCGATGAAACTTTGGTGAGTTGTTGTGCGCACGCCCGCGAAGGTTTCTGAATTAGTAGAACCATTTCATAATATCTGGTGCGCGAGGCGTTTCAATAAATGAGTGTATTTCCGGCTTCAACGTTTGCAGTTTCCGGTGCGACTCGCATTTGCAATGACCATCAACAAAGCACAGGGACAATCGCTACAAGTGTGTGGACTAAATTTGGAAAATCCATGCTTCACACATGAACAGCTATATGTGGCCTGCTCACGCGTCGGAAAACCTGATTTATTCGTGTATGCACCAGACGGAAAAACAAAAAATATCGTGTATCCAAAAGCACTTCAATAAACAGAATTAAAACACAAACACTTTCTTTCTTTGAGTGGCATTGCAACGCATGCTGGGTACAGCCAGTATAATATAAAAATCACTGTACTGTATTTTAAATTGTAAATAATAAAAGCCGTTGTAAAAAAAAAACTTAGTCTAACGCAGTTTTGACAACGAATGTGAAATTATCTTCAAATATCTTTACTGAATGCAGTTGTGTTCAAATGAGTAAATCTCGCGCTCATATAAATGCAATAGTGATATTCCTGTGTAATACGAAGACACTTGGGTCACGTGACCCTGTGCGGTGTCATACGCCTATGACGTCACTATTTAGTCCCATCCCTAACCTCTTATTTCCCACGAACCCTTTGCTGAAAATTAATTTCAACAATTGAATAGCCCACCTTTTTATTGTACTGGCAATTAAAATAAAAACCTCAAAGTCATTATTGGAATCGTTGTAATATTCATTGTAACATTGCTATTTAGAAGAAAACAAACCCTGCTCTTATTTCGGTATTTGCCTGAAGATATCGTCATCGGAATTTTATCGTAGTCTTGAGGCTTCTGTTGTCTTTGTCTTAATCTGAAAATACGATCATGAATAAAAAATTTCCTCATAATTATTAAAGTATTTTTCAGTGGAAAAACTAATTTCGATGAAACCTGGAACGGGAAACTCACTAGGTTTGAAGGAAGTTCTCCCTTATCAAGCTGTAGTTTCAAAGAAAATGCAATTAAAAAAGAGAAGAGAAACGAATGGAAAAAAGAGAAGGAGCAAAAATATCAAGAAAGTTAACAATAGCCCCCCTGATTGAAGGCCTCTCGTGACGTCATTCCGCTTCGCTCAGAAACCAAAAAGAAAAAAAGAAAAACGAATTCAATAATTCTGATTATACTGTTTCGATTTTTTTTTATCTGTTCATTGTTTGGAGAATCAATTTTATTTATTTTATTTTTCTTTTCTTATTAAATCAAGAACATTGGCTTCCTTTACAGGAAATTACAAGCAAATAAAATAATTTGTTGCGTTGTAAGTATCAATCAGGATAATTTTTTTTTTTCTTTCTTTAGTTATATTTTTTTATTGTTTTCCTATTTGTGATTAAAAATATATTGTAATATCACACACAAGTTATTTATACTTTATATAAATCTTGACACAAACTCCTTCTAGTAATATTTATTGCCAGGTGGGGGTGGGGAGTCCTGGTTCTCACCTTCTCCACAACCCTATCACGTCAATCCCTCCCTAATCAACACCCCCTAGGGGGGGATGTAGGGACTGTTGCCCTAATTGTTCCAGAACAATATTTGTTTAGTTCTCATTGTCGCCATCAGGTTCATAAGTGGCGCTATTTCCGAGTTTTCACCCTTCCAAGGTAGCCTTTATTTTCCCGCAGGATAGTAGAGAATATCTATGCAAAATTTGGTCCGATCAGTCAAATGGTGAAAAATTATATATAGATAAAACTTTGACTTTTATGTATATATGTATAGATATATAGATTTTTTTTAAATATAAAATTTCGACTGTAAAATTTCCCAATTTTCCCTCAGGTGTAATTCCCCAGCAACGGACACGAACTAAATCATACCTGAGGAAGACTGGAAAACTTTACAGTCGAGTTTTCCAGTCTTCCTCAGGTATAATTTAGTTCGTGTCCTTTACAGTCGAAGTATTGTTTGTTAAAATATATGTTATAGATATTAGTAGAAGAAGTTTATGTCAAGATTTATAGAATGTATGAAGTAGACAGTTTGCATAGTTGAACACGCTGAACTGAATATTTTTATTTGGAAAGAAACATTATTCACCGAGAAAGCGAAGTCTCACGGTTTAACTTTACTATTTCTCATCTTGTTTATATTTATTATTGTCTGAATTTTCTTTGAAAATCAAATACAAATAAAAAAAAAACTCTCTATGGATATCACATGAGAAATATAAGTTTATGCTTTGGATTAATTATTCTCCTTTTCATTCTGTGTAATAAATAAATGCATCGCCATCTTCAAGAGATTACAATGCCTGTTTTGCGATGGATTACCATTACATTCTTCAAGGCTTAAATGGTCGGAAATAAAGACACGACCTCTTGTGTTATTGTTTCCATCTTTTTGTATGAATTAACTTACTCAACCAGTCTGCAATCGTCGATGTTTCAAAATAGCATTCAATTATCAATAGTAACTCGTATATTGACTAAATAAAGAAATTAATATTCACACGGAAGATAAAAGTAAGAGATTAAAATATTAAAAAAATATTTTAATCTCCTATCTCATAAAGTACTTTTTTTTTATTTCTTATGAAATAAATATAAATAAGGAATAAATAAAGATAAAAACAAAGTTGCTTCTAAGAATTGATGATTTAGTTTAATAGATATTAATAAAATAAATTTCGCTTTTATAGTTAATTTTGCTTTTATGTTTTCTTAAGCTCTTTACAAACTGTACAGGGTGGTTCATAAAGTACTGGAACAATAGGTCTATAAAGAACGAACATCGAAATATTTTTCTGTCAAATTCGGTGTGAAAAAAAAGTAAAATAGGGCATGGATTTCCGGATCGCTCGTTCGATCCGGAATTCCATACCCTATTTTACTTTTTTTTTTCACCGAATTTGACTTAGAAAAATATTTCGATGTTCGTTCTTTATAGACCTATTTTTCCAGTACTTTTATGAATCACCCTGTATATCTTATCATTATTTAATATGTATTAGTCATGAAATTTTCATTAAACAACTTTCTTCTTATAGTGTCTATTGGTATTTTTTTTTCTTTTATAATTTTTCTGAAGACAAAGCGATAAAGCGATCCATCCTGAAAATATCTCCTGTGAAAATTAATGGTAGAATTTCTTTACACAAGAATTCGATGACACATATTTTATTCCCAAATGATAAAACGTATGTTACGGAAAACTGTTCAGTTCCCTCGGCATTTCTATAGGATTTTATAGAGTTATAAATAAACTGCTACCACTGAAATATATTTCCCTTATAAACTGAAAAAAAATATTTTACTAATAAAGCAATTTAAAAATAATAGCAAAATTTAATAATTTTATTTCTTTATTAAGAAAAATAAAATTATTAAATTTTGCTATTATTTTAAAAAAGTAAAAATAGTAATTATTAAACAAAAGATTTAACATGCCAGAAATTTATGATAAAGAAATGACACGGAAATGAAAAATATTTGAGCATTCATCGGTGAGTCTGGGACAGCCGTTTCGTCCTCTTTGTGGACCCATCAGCCAAAGCCACTCACCAGATGAAATGCTCAGATATGGAAAATGATAAGGTAAATCACTCCCGCTCCCAACTGTGGCCTCCCTCGAAAAAAAAAAAACACCGAATGATTGAATGATGTAAATAAGCAATTTTATTCCAGCTTGAACTACTGAGCTCCGATCAAGAAAATCATATTTTATTTAATTTTTTTCCCTCTTTATTTTTAACCTCCGTTTCCATTCAGATCAACCTAATTCATTTACACAAAGGTATTATAAAAGTGTTAGTAATGATTGTTTTTACAACAGAGAAACAAAAATATAAAAAAGGTTGATATATCGATGGTGAATTTTTAGCTCATTCATTTATTCTACATTTCCAATCCGAAACGCCATATTTTTCTATAAATTTTCAACCGCATGGCATTCAACTTTTAGGCGGCTTAAAATTTAGAATTTTATAGAACTAAACCCGCTCTCGTGAATTTTAATTAAATTCCAGACTGAAATAGTTTGTGTTGCGTGTTTTTTTAAGGTTGTCATTGTGTTAAAATTAAACAAATTTTTCTGTTACGTTGCAAGAACCAACACAGACTTCGTGCTTGCGTATGTTTTGGCGTTGGGATGTTTAAGTGAGTGACTTAAAAGCTGTTAATTTACTGTTTTGGCAAACAAAGTGGCTCAAGGCATAGAACCGTTTCCAAATCGTTATTAATTTTTTTGAGTTGGGAAATGGTTCCAAAATTGGACGATCTTTAAAATGTCAACGTTCCACCAAAGAAAAAGAAAGACGATCTGAAGCTAAATTGAGATACAACTGTCTTAGATATTCGAGTCAAAACTTTGTGTATTTTTTAGTGGTTGAAAAATGCTTGTTAGTCACGATTTAATGAATACTTTTATAAATACAGTATAATCTCAATATCTCGAACTTCGATATCTCGAAAACCTTGATATGTCGAAAACTTATTTTTTCCCTTGATATTACATATTCATCTAATGTTAATTTTAATTCTTATGTCGAAGAGTTTTCACTCAAAACCTTGTTAGGTCGAATATTTTTCGAAGTAAAAAATGAATTTTTCCGGAAAATTTTTTTTCCGGAAATAGTTGTTTCGAAGCAAATAGAGGTTATTTTTCCATGAATCTCTCACACCCTTCATTATCTCTCTGAGGGTTTTTTTTTTTTTTTTTAAATTCTAGCAATAAGTTCGTTGTATTTTAGTAATTCTTTTCAAGTTAATGTAGTTATTTTCGACTACTTTTAAAAAATAAAATTATCATTGCTGTATTTAGACTTATTGTTAACTATCATTACATATTTATTCTTATTCTCATCTATCAAGACTCTAATTTTTAGAATATTATTCCGTATCTTGTGTTTTTACGTGAATTTTTATGTTTTGGTTATGACCTTGTTATCTCGAAAAACTCGCTATCTCGAATTTTTTTCCCTTCGGCTTCGAGATATCGAGAGTCTACTGTAGTTAAAAACCGTATTGTCCGGCGTATAAGACGACTTTTTAAACCAGGAAAATCTTCTCAAAAGTCGGGGGTCGTCTTATATGCCGGGTGCTGAAACTTATATGGCGAGTATATCCCAAACTTTATATTTTAATTGGAAAAATTGGGGGTCGTCTTATACGCCGGACAATACGGTAGTCCTTTTTATTTCAATTGGTTGCAGTTATGTGAAAATAGCGTCTGTATCAAATTATAACAGAAAACAATTTTAATTGTTTTTTTTTTTAAATAATTTTTTACATTTTTCTCTTCAAATTTTATATCGTTGTAATTTTCTGAGTGATTTTCGTAAAAAAGTTATGAAATTGTTTCTATAATTTTCAGACTCTGATATAGATTTGCGAAGCAATTTTTACGTTAAAAAACAAAGAATTTAAAATCGATGTGGCTAGACTAAAACTTTTTTTTTCTTCAAAAAAAAAAAAAAAAGTTTTATTTCCTTTGAATGTTACTTTAATTATGTATTAATAATAGAAGCTAATAATTATGTAATTGTTTTATAATTAATGGATTCGAAAGGAAGAAAGAGTTTCAATTTAACGCCTGGTGATAGATGTGTTTTTCGTTGTTAATTCGCATCAGCAAACGTTCCTCGAAGAGTTCTTAAGCCCACTGAGTCTGAATTTCCATTGATTTCAATTAATTCTCTTCCTAATTTGCCGACCTTATCTCGATTTAATTGAAAAATCGAACGGAGGCGGCCATGTTGTAGGGTGCGAATATTCCGTTGTTCCATTTCAATCTGTTCAAACCAATCGCGTTTCGTATGAAACGCTGTTTTCGTCAAACGTTAAAAATGCCATTTTTCAAGTCGAAATTTCCACCAAAAACACAGTTTTGGTGGATATACTTTGTTGAAATGCAAATAAGAAACATTAAAACGTATTAATTTTTATCTAATTTTCCACAAATCACTAAGAGATCGACTATTTTGCCGCCAAGAAATCAATTTTTCTCTAATTTTCTCTAATTTCTTAATAATAAAAAATTTCAGTCGAAATGGGTCCTTCAGTATTTCGTAGTTTGACTTGAAGCCACATTTCACAAGGACATTCGTTACGGGAGATGAAATTTGTATTTAGTATCATACGAAACGAAACCATATATTTTTCCTACTCTCAACTTTATCATTGCCTAACAGAATCCTTTGAAAAGCACCTAAGAGTTACCCAATGAATTTAATCAGTCTATTTTAAACATTAAAGTTATCCTGAAATACATTTTGAAGCGGATTAGAATGTGTCTTATGTTTTATTAATCTGAATCTGCAATGACCTCTCTAATGATCGGTTCCATTCTGTATTTACATCTTTCGTCTGAATGGAACATGGTGCTAAATGTCTCAGATTCTTCATGTCGAAATACAGTCAATTTTACTTTCAGTTTATTAATTAATAAGGAACTGATCATGAACTTTCTGACTAGATTTTGATAATCAGTTATTGAATATCGAATAATTGAGAATCTGTTTTTCATTATTTGTTTTTGTACGTACACTGAGTTGCCATTTTATTAGGTACAACAGCCATTTTCACACAAATGTAGATTCACATAATAACCTGAAACTCAGTATATATTCAAATATCTTTTCTTTTAATTTGTAATGCAGATAAATTATAAGAATAAAATTTGTTTTTGACGAAAGATTATTTTATTATTTGTGATTTATATAAACTTTACATAATGAAATATTAAAAGGTAATACGTTTGTAATACAATTACAAACAGTGATCTTATAAACAAGTCACGTGATACGATCTGGCCAATGATGACTAAGACCATACTAAAGCTCAAAACGGAAATGCAATTATTCACTACGAAGTTTACAGAAACGATATTATTAGTATATAAGTTAATCAGTTTTTAACTTAAGTATCAGCCCAGATTCAATCTTAAACAACTTCTTAGTTTGAATTTGGGATTCAATTACTAAGATGTCGCCCATTGGTTCTTCTATTTTGATTGAATTAAGTCGTGTGGATGCCGGGCTTAAATAAATTTAGGAACCCTACAGCCTTCTTGGAACACAACGCAAGAAATTAAATCTATTGACATCCGCTTCAATTCCCGGAAATGGGGAATATATCCAATTACCCGGAATTGTGATTTGATTTCCGGAACTTGTTAATAAACAGTTTTCACTTCATTGTACTTTGTAGATAAAACGTTATCTAAAATAATGTTAAGGATTATTAGTAAAGGATTAAAAGTCATTATTAAAAAAAAATTAGTAAAACTGGATTCGTGTTTGTTATTAATGATTTTTATCCTGAACTTATCGGATTTCTATTGACAGAATAAAAAAAAAAAGCTGTCTTTATGAAACTAAGAGGAAGGATGATTTCGTTTCGTCGTAGTTTTTTTTTTCCCCTAATGGTAAGAAACAGCGTTTGTCCTAAGATGCTTTAAATGCTTAAAAAAAAAAACCACGCCTCTGCAAGAGACGGAAAAATATAGCTTCCTAAGTAACGAAACAATCCTTAATCAGTGTAGTATAGTGATGGATTTAGTATTTATTAGTTAATTAATAACATGAAAAACTATTAAGAGTTGCTATGAAAACAATTGGAGACTTCAGGATAAGATTTACAAATCTTATTAATACGTATTTATTATATCATGTTATACGCCAAAAATATCGTGTTAAATTACCGAAGTAATAATTAACTTTGAAATTAAATGAGCAAAGGAAATTGTAAATATTAGTTAATTACTTCTTCGTCTTCTTTTTGTTTGAGGTAGGTTAAGTTTATTTCAAAAACATCCTGTATTCTTGAACAAAAAAGGAAATTGTTCGTAGAAATCTCTTACAAGTTACTTTTCTCTTGAAAAATAGTTGTGCGAAACATTTTTGTTCCCCATTGAGTTAAAATAAACTGATGCTCTTTTATTCGTTTCGTAGAAACAACTTACCGGTGGTCGGTCGGTAAAACTAACTGTCTTTACATTGTATGGATTCTATTTAGTATATATTTTTAAAAGTTGATTATTTGCACTTAACGAAAATAAAAATTCCCAAAAGTCATTTTGTGTGAGAGACTACTGCTTTGTTCTATAAATATTGACAGATGTTTACAGTTTCGCCTTCAGTAATCTACATAATTTTTCGGATGACCGCTACAGTTTTGTGGCGCCACGAGTAGCAGCAGCTGCTGAGCGTGTATTTATTATTATTAGTCCTTATTTATATCCCAAGTCTTCAGTAAAGGAAGAATTTTTTTTTATCTTTCTATAAAGCATACAGTGTAAGATCCGTAAATGAAAAGGTTAAAAAGTCTCGATATAGAGAAGGATTTGTGTAGAGGATTTTTAGTAAGATAGTAGTATTTCTATCTTGCGAGAGAATTGCCAATCTGTAACCTCCCGGGTGCCATTGATGCTGGAACAGTAAGAGTCAACCTGTACTTTAATAGATCCACAGTCATTATCGCTGAGTTATTTGATTCTTAAACATTTTAAAGGCATTATGTTCAGTTGTGCGATGATTTATTTATTTATTTATTTATTTATTTATTTTTAAATTAAAAAGAAAGAAAAAAAAAATCGTCCAAGTCGTTATTCTTGTAAATATTTAAGAAATAATCAACTCCGAAATAAAAATTAAAATATTTTCGTTGGCTTTCCCTCCTTGTCCCTCCACATTTAGGGTTACCAGCATCTCCTTATTTATTTTTTTATTTTATTTGTATTATAACTTCCTCTTTTATTTATTTATTTATTTATTTTAAATTACAAAGAAAGAAAAAAAAATCGTCCAAATCGTTATTCTTCATGTAAATATTTAAGAAATAATCAACTCCGAAATAAAAATTTAAATATTTCATTGGTTTTCCCTCCTTGTCCCGTCCCTCCACATTTAGGGTTATCAACGTATCTCTTTATTTATTTGTTTATTTATTTATTTATTTATTTATTTATTTATTTATTTATTTATTTATTTATTAAAAAAATGTCTTTTTCAATCAAAATCATTTATGAAAACTATTAAAACGACAGGAATCGCCTCAACATTGTTAAATCAATATTAACTACAACATATAATTACAGAAATATATCATATAAACAATTTTGTGATGAAATTCAGAACAACACCAAATTGGTAGCAGACATAGATTTCAAAAAAAAGCAGGAGAGGCATGAAACTGATGATTAACATTTTTTTTTATGTTATTATTAATGTCATTATTCTGTCTCATTTGAAAAATGTTTTTGAAAACATTTAGCACATAGGCCTATAAGCGCTTTTTTCTTTCTCAGATTATTGTATAGTTATTTCTAAAACGTTTAGTAGTTGATATATAAAAATATTTTTATAAACCTAAAGACAATTTTATTTAAATTTGGTGACTTTTTTTTTATATAAAAGATTTGTATTTGGAAAAAGCTATCTTCTCATTTTTTTCTTTCGTATTTAATTTTTCATAACGACATTATTTACTTGAAATAAAAAACCTGATTTAATAAAGTTTTTACATGGATATCTTAACTAGAATCGGATGTTTTGAAATTTAACAGTTTTCATGTTTTTAGTCGCTTCCAAGTCTACAAAGGTGAAATAGTTAAAAAATAAATAAGAAAAAGCTCATCATTATCTCATTATAAACTCGTCTTCTGTTGTAATGTTTGCAACCCTTCCCAAGATACAATGCATTGCCTGGAATCTAGAAAACCCGAACCCGTGGACTGCTAAATTTAGTGACGAATGTTGTTACTTTCAAAAAAGTGCTTCTTTTCCACTTTCTTAAGCTAAAGCGAAATTAATTTATGTTTGGTTTCTTTCAAGATGAGATCACTGTTTGATTAATGTTTTTCAATTGGATTTCCTTGAAGTTTTTTGAAAGTTATCGATTGAATCAAGCTATAAATAGTTCCAAAAGCGAAGTGAATTAAAAGGAGTCATATTTCTGACTCGATACTAGAGTCTTAATTCATTTAATTTCGTATTAATTTCCTGTTCACCTGGAAGATGAATTACACCTCGTAAACAACCTTTTCAAAATTAACCTTCATTGATTGGCAAAGATTCGCGTAAAAAAAAGTTTTAGGTTCATAGATTCAGCTTAAATTAAAAATTTATTTTTAATTATTTTTATATCAGGAAATTTGGAAAAAAAAAATAAAGAAAGAAAGAAAAAGAGCATTTGATATTATATTTATTAGGATATCAGCTATATCCAGATTTACCTTATTTAAAGTCTATTGGATTTGAGTAATGGCGCTTCCGAGAAGGAAACAGTATTGAACCTTTGGTTGCATCAATTTGCGAACCACTGAATCTGCTTTATTTTTTTGAGTAATCTTAAAAAATATAAAGTTCTCACTTGACATCCAGATAATGATTCATTACACTCGATCGTAAGGTTTTTATTTCTAGGTTTTGGTTTAATTTGTACAGTGCAATATGAATTTCCAGGTTTGTTTGTTTTTGTCTTGTGCTGAGAGGTACTCAATCATAAGGTTTGAGAAAATAATCATATGGTCTACACAAGGGCTTTCGAATGATAACGAAATTTATGAGCTTATTTGATGGAGTGAAGTGGAACAAAAAAAAAATGCCATAGTACACGATTTCATTGATAGATGCCACTACAATAGTTCTTTGTTCATTTGTCATATTTCTTTTACAACTAAGTGGACAGTTTTTCGAATTGCATAAGTTTAATCAAAGAATTTTTATCGTTTCGGTGTCTTTTCAACAATACTAAATTTGTGGAAGTGGGAAATAGCTGCGGAAACTGAATGAAACTGAGGAACCTGTAACTTCAGCCTCTAAAAAATACCAATGGAATCGTTTGGCAATGATGGTGAGGATCAAATGTTGTGTGACTTGTATTAAAGAGTTGGATGAAAGAGACTGATTAGCTAGAAGCATTAATGGAAGCTGTGTCAGATCGTGGGGGTGTTACAGAGAATTGTAGTCAACATTAATCTTCTTTTTCAATGAAAATGTGTCTGCGTTGATGTGAAGGTCAACATCATCCTTTTCCGTTTGCTGACAGCTGTCTTTTCACCCACTCACGTACAACCATTGAAATCAGCTGAGATATCTTTGGCGACTTTTCGTTTTATTCTTTCTAGAGAATGATGGAGGGATGTTGAATAAAATTTTAAAAGTTTTATCAAATCTTAACTTTATTCGTATTTTTTTTTTTTTTTTATGTTTTAGCTGAAATTTGTGTTTTAGATTAAACAACGAAACAAAAACAAAAAAACAATTGAATCTAGTCGACCATCTCGTTAGATATGTTCTATAAAAATATCAGAACTTCAAAGCTTGTTTTAAAATTTTATTATTGTATCAATGAATTGTGTGAAGTGATGGTCTTGAAATGAAAGAATCAATTGTTATTTTTTATTTACCAGTATTTAATTATTCATTTTTTTATGTTTTTATGAAAATTGTTTGTAAGTATGGAAATAGCTATTAAAAGAAATTATAAATTTACCTCAAGCTGTTACATTGTTTGAAATATGCTGAAATTGTTACTATTCAATTAGAACTGAATTTTTAATTTTTAATTCCCCATTCAGAAAATAAAAGCTGAAACTTGGCATGTACATTTTGGGAAATCAGATGGTGTGTATCTTTGTAGTATGCTTTTTACTAAATGAGTTAATTGTAATCAAAAATCAAACTTAGCTGAATAGCAGTGATTTTTTTGCATACGTAATTAACAGAAGCATGATGATCTATAACTTGGACACACCCTGTTCTGCATTTTTTGCTGTTTAGGGTCTGTTGTTAAGAAATATACAAATGTAGCAAAAAAGTGTTTTTATCCATGCTTCTTCAAGTAATTTTTTATCAGCTGTGTTATGCAGGCTCAGCAAAGCTAGTAATAAGCCCAGGCCAGGTGTGGTCTTCTTAGGCTGGTGCTGTTCTAGGCAAGCACAGCTTTTCTGTTTTTGTTTTTTTTTGCTGTTGGTGACTATTGCAGAAAAAATAGGTGATAAATATTTGCGAGAAATAATTCACCGAAAGTAATTGATGAACCAGCAGCTGATCAACAGATCTCTTCTTATAATAGTTCAGATTAGCTGAAAGACAGGATGTAGCTGAATAAAAACAATAATATCCAACAGAGATTAGATATTCTAAGTAAGATTTCCAGACTTGATGCACTGTTTAACATTACTTTTACCCTTACTTCTTTCAATTGCTATCAGCATGTAATGTAATTTTATTTACAGTTCCATCCTAGGCCCACTGGCCTTTGTCAACAGAGGCTTTCAAAATCTAAGAGGGAGATGAAAGATTTGACTATTCCTCAGTCCTGGATTGGGGGGGGGGGGGGGCAAAAGGGGGCAACTACCGCCCGGGGGTCACAAAATGGGATTGAAAATTGAAAATTTATCCTTTTTTATAATTTAATAGTGAAATACAGCTAGAGGCATGGCATGGGGCTGACTCCCCCCCCCCCCCCGGGATCCCGCACTGCTATTCCTTCAGCAAGTTATTACAAATTTGAAGAGCCTAAAATTTGCTTTACCTTTCATATTATTATTGTGCAAGTGTGTTTTTTGACACAAGAAGAGCGGCTTGCCATTGACATACCTTACGTTCACTGGTTCCGGAACCAGTCATTCTGGCCCCACGTCATGTGTCTTTGCCAGCAAAAGAATTGCTCTTGATAAGTGTTGATTTTGGTTTGAAGTTAATTCCCCAGATTTGTTGCAGTTCGTATTTAAAAAAAAATCGTGGAGATATGCAAACCAACCTTGATGAATTTTATAGGAAGTTTTTCTGGATAGAAATGTAAGAGTTGACGTTGCTACTCTTTTATTATGAGATCCTTTCACTTACATCAACATGTTCAGAAAACCCAGTCTGGAGTCTGGCACTGCATAGTATAATAACCTGTAAAACACTTATTGGATTTGTAACTTTCCTCGTACCCATGTCTAATTATTTTAAAACCATGGAAATATAAAACATAAGCGCACAGAACTGAAGATTCACAGAGCTGTTTTTGGAAACTGTGATCCCAGGAATCTAAGACAATGTGTTTCGGGTTTCAAGACCATTATCAGTTGGATCCTCCCAGTCTCTACAGCTCAGTGAACTCAGAAGACATGTAAAGAAAACACAATTAAGCACAGTAACGACCCTTCATATTAAAAAACATAAAAAAGAATAAAAAGGCCAATCAATTAATAATTCTACATGAATAACTTTGATGAATAAAACAACAAATGGAATACTGCTATGAAGAATTAACAAAAAATTCTTACATCGTTGATTTATATTTAGTAGAGTATTTGTATGAATAAGATCCTTGGTTTTGTGTAAGAACTAGCAATTGATTTTAAAAGAGCTTTTAATAAGCATTTTTTTTTTAATTTGGAAATTATAGAAGAAATTCAGTTCAAAAATGCTGTACCACAGCACAAATTTCTGCTAAAGTTAAAAGTTTTCTTAAGAAATGTGTGAATCTTTAGTAATTATGAACTTAAATAAATAATTAAGTTTATTATTAACTTAAAAATTTTAAAAATTCATCATTTAATTAAAAAAAATAACCTCCTTTATTATCAAAAGAAATAAACTATAGGAAACTTTAAGAGAGATATTTCCTCCATCAAAGTCGGAAAGAAAAAGCATCTCAACAAAAACCAAATAAGAACAGAAAGAAAGAAAAAACATGACAGAAGAAGATTGGTAATTGAATGGACTGTGTGTGTGTCTGTCACATATCAAAACACAAATGCCATTAAGATAGCATTAGGCGATATACTCTGAACTCCAATTACCTAAAAGGACACAAGATCTCACCCTCATTTTTTTTTCCAGTTTTAATAGAAAGAATAACTTGCTATTAGTAAAATAAATAATATTACTTTCATTTTATTAATCAATGTAGATCGAAAAATAGTACAATCCGTCGAAGTTCATATTTACTTAACTAAACTATGCTTGAATAAGTAGGTGCTGGGGGAAGCGTCTTACTTTAAGTTGTTTGGGGAAAAAGTAAAATTAATCATTATATCACAATAGATTTTTACCGACTGATAACTTGTACGACCCTCTGCAACACTTAATACAGAATGAATGCTACTGGAACCTCTGGAATTTTTTTTTCAGAGTAAAAGATAAATGAAAAATGTATACAAAAATATACAATTTTATCTTTAGATAAAATGCAAAGTAAGTTCCTAAAAATTGCTTTCAAGTTAAGTATAAATATACAGTATCCTCTAGTTACTGAGAAGGAAGTTCTGGTTTGGTAGAACAGAAGAAAAGCTCTTTAGGTCTGCATTTTATCAAAATATTTAATTATCTGCTAAATTTGTTGTTATTTATGATTGATGCTGCTATTTTTCTATTTCGTTTAAGATTTTTTTTTTTGGATGAACTTTATTCTATTCTCTATTTTTCAAATTGTCAACAAAGCGATGCAGTTCTGTTTAATTTCTGTTCCTTGTTGTTTCTTAAAGAGTCTATTTGCCATAGTAGATAAGGGTTTTTGTCAGATTACTGATTACAATCAAAGTTAGATGTTTTGTTGTCATTTGAAAAAAACATAGATTGTAATTAGATATCTAATTTTGTTTGTTTGTTTGTTTTTTTAGAGTTCTCCTTCCGCATTTGATGTGGCACTTCTGGCTGAGGCTCATGGACTTATAACCGACATGTTAGCAGATTCCAATCTTCCATTGCATGTAACCACTGGGCTTAAGGCACTGTCTCATCTTCTGCCAACACCCACTTACCCAAGTGGTAGTCATCAGCGACCTCGAATCACTCCCATTGTCAGTCTAACCGATGTGAATAGTGGCTCTGACAATGAGGACATTCCCTGTATGGGCGAGAGGCTTCCAGCTCTATCCAAGGTCAGTGTAAACATACAACTACATGACTACAAGTAAATATGTAACTACATGAATGTAGGGTCAATTCTATATCAGTTTTTAAATAATAAAAAAATAAGCTTAAATCCTGGTATTTGGAACCCACAAAACAATTTTCATAAAAATTACTGATGAAGTTAATATGATTACCACCCTTTTTTTTTGGCTTTGGGTCTTTAAATTGGATGGGTTTATTTAGTTTAAAGTGCACTAAAATATGAGAGTCAATGAGTGCTACATTTCACACAAAAGATAATGTTATTCATTGCCTTTTAGAAGTATACATTCAGCTGAAACACTATATATAGTAGTATGATATACACAAAAAGTAGTACATGACAGCAATGTTATCAGTACAAAAAATCTATTTTCCTTACAATTGATATGGCTAACAAAAAAAACAAAAAAATGCAAGAAACTATTTATGAACCATATGACAATTCTGCAAAAATTTCACATCTTCTTTTTGTGAATGAAATAAAGCATGAATCCGAAAAGGGATTCATAATGAAACATTTCCCAAGAAATAATGTTTAGTCTTTGGTCTTTCAGGCTAGAACATATAAATAAGAGGAGAAGTGAGATTTTATAATTTCAAATACATGAAGCACTAATATCTAAAATTATTACTTTATTGCTACTCCAAATCATGTTCATTTCATAATCACCAATGTAAGTCTTCGATATATTTATGTGTAAATCCTGCTTAATATTACTTTTTGTCTGCTTAAGAATAGGCTTCAACAGACCAATAATTAAATGGCTGTATGGTAGATTAGGAAATGAACATGATTTGGAACAGTAATAAAGTAATAATTATTGTAATGCTTAGGTTTTTTCCTACAATTAAAGTCTAGTGAAAAATCAGGAACCACCCATACAGCTATGAAATTAAGCTCATCATTACCATATTATGTGTTTGTATTATTCCACCCATCCCCAATTTAAGTTGTATCTTAAACACAACTTAAAAATTTTTAAATAGAAAAGTGGGGTGTATGATCGTTCTTAAAATGTTGAAACTTTTATGGAAAATCCAATGATGAGATTCATTTTGTAATATCTGTATTTTGAAGTTATCATGTGTTAAAACAAACTTACTAACGAGCAGAAACAGACATTTCGCATAATGTGTTCAGTATGTTATCCATTTTCACCAAGGCACATTCAGATGTCCTTTTTAATCAGATTTCTATGCTGAAGAACCTTTGTTAAGATGCCAGCACAAGCACTGACAATGCAATATTTTTATTTCCTAGACCATGCTCTTTAATGCTAAAGGAAAAAATGAAAGAAGGGCTAAATCTTAAGACCAAGGCAGCCACTTTAGTTGGTCCATAGTGACTAATCCAATGTCCAGGAAACAAGATAGGTTATGGACAGCAATATCTTCAAGAGAATGGTGAACTTTCTTGTTGGAAAAACTTTGAACACTCCCTTTCTTTATTTAACATTGCAGGCATCTCCTGCAACGTACAGTATTCATATCAATGTTGGCAATCAATTCTTATCTGTGAATACTAACTCAACATTTCAGGTGCCCAATATTTCAATTCCATATCACATGGCTTTATGTGTGACTTGGATCTTGGACAGATACATCCACTGTGGTTTCAGATCAGTATTCAGTGTTTGGACAGTTTACCTCTCTATTAAGAAGAAATTTGCCTGCCACTAACAGGATCTTTGATGGAAATGTTGACTCCCTGTGAAATTTTGGATGCCCTCCTCACAAAATTCTGTTTCAAGTCAGTAGTTGGAATGAAATTCTATTTTGAAGCAGTGGGTATTTGTAAAAGGTGTCATTTGTTAAGGTGAATCACCTGAAGATTGGCGCAGCTGCTTTTGCGCCACAGCTGCTTTTGCCACAGCTGCTTTTGCGCCATTAAAAACCCAACCAACAACAAAAACAACAACACCTGAAGACCCAAATTCACATATACTGTTCTGTAGGCTTTTATCAATGTAGCCATTCTTCATCTGTTGATTTCTTTGTTCATAAATTTCTTTCTTTCTTTTTTTTTATCAGCATGTCTTATTTATAAGGTGACAGGGTATCAGAGCAAGAGTGGGGAGATGATCAAAGAATTCTGGAATCTCCATGTGATTTCATCCACCACCATGAAGATTGATGTTTCTTCTTTCCTCTATTGACAACACTATTACTCTAACACTGCAAATGATAAAAACAACATATATAATACACAATATATTAAAAAAAAGTACATATTTAATTTCCAAAACAATAAAGTTATTTGCAAAACAGATTTCACCGTTCGATTTTTCAGAGTATCTTCCACAAGATAGAGTGGTCACAGGACTTCTTTTCTGTTTCAAACCTTTCAGTTGGTGGAGGTATGCATCATAGATATGTATCATAAATATGTAGCATAGATATGCCCATTGACCTAATATCTAATGATAATGATGAGATTAATCAAATATTATAAACATTTTATAGATTCTGCCAATTGATTCACCATGTATATACATACTTATTTTAAAATAATACTTATAAATATTTGATAATAATAATTTTAATACTTTTTCATTGACAACAAAAAATGCAAATAGTTAACTTTTTCTGAAATCTTTTAATAATCTTATTATAATTAATAATCTTTACAGATTATTAGTTTTCATGTCAGGTCTTGGGGAGGTGGGGGATGCTTAAAATTACTAAATAAAAATAAATATAACTCAACGAAGCCATGAGTATTTCATTTGAGATTTCCCTAATTAAATTTTTTCTCGTGTCTTTTAAATAGAAATTCCGTCGAAATCCTCTACGACGTATGTCAACCTCCACATGGACGACGACAACTTCTGCCACTGGGATGCCAACACTCGAGCCTGAGCCGTGCCAAAAGAGGAGTACCTCCTTTCGCCACAACTTGGGTATGTTTTAAAAAGACTAAAGTTCATTAAGAAGTAATCTAAACTTTTAAACCAAACTTTAGTTCCTGATATAATTATTTGCTGAGAATTATTAGGTAGAAATATAACCACAATTACTTTAAAGAAGTAAAAAAATAATTATAGCAAAAAATCTAAAAAAAAAAAGTGAGGAATTATATCAAAAAAGTTAAAATAAAAGAGTAAATGTAAACAAATTCGGTAAAGAGAGATTGTTGTTGGATATCTTTAATAGTTTTCGAATAATAATATCGTCAGGGTCATGAAAGGTAGCACAAAGCATCTAGGATAAAGTAAACATCTATGAGGAGGCAGTAAAAGAATTAAGATTGACCTCATTCTTTTACTCCCTCCCAATGTGTTTTTGTATTGTCCTAAATGTTTTTGCTGTCATTTTGTGCTCTGATAAGGGACTATTCAAAGAACTCGGAAAATAATGAAGATATCCAACAAAAATTGCCTTTCAAAACAGTTAATAGTATCTCTATTTTACATTTTAAAGGATATTAAATGTATTCATTCGTAGCAGCTCTTAAGAATTGCAATGGAGAATGCCTCTTTCAAAAAGAGATTCAAACTGATTAGCATCCAAATCATGAAATCCAGAAATAACAGATTGTATTTTAAGCACATAATTCATATCAGTAATTATTCGAGGTTTACATAATTTCTAGTTTTAAATCCATTTTGATGTATAATTTATAAAATTGAAAAGTATTTATCTATTTATTTTTAGACTCGGCGTCGAGCAGTCCCACTCATGCCCATTATTCATCGATTCACGAACGCCCACCTGTAGGAAAGCAGCGTCGATCGCACTCGACATCGTCTTTGACGGCTCCTCCATCTGTTTCTCCATCACATCGTTCTCGCCTTCCACGTGACAGAAAGACAGTTTGCAGTTTATGGCCATTGACTGCATCCGACATAAACCGGCTACACACTCTTTCTCATAAGGCAGAACAACAGGACAGCGATGAGGAGGAAGGTTCAGCTACCCCCACCCCTGCCTCCCCACCACGGAGATTGTCACCCATACTACTCCCCTCCGTCCGACGTCTTAATGTCACTTCTGACTATGAGAGCAGTGACTCGCCGAGCGGAAGTGACAACAATGACACACTCGTCACTCCTAGTAAGGTTGTCAACAGAAAGGGCGATGCCGAGTTGCAGTTCACACTTGATTTATTCGATACTTCTACAGACATTCTGAATGAACAGGTATGCATTATTGTAACAGCTGTCAAGTTAAGAATTGGCACATTTCTAGGGTGCACTGATATCACAGAATCCTATGGAAGGTAAAGAAATACATTGGTGAGTCTAACCATGTGAGAAGGTTCTATAATAAGTAGAATTCTCATATAAAATTTACTTTAGTCTCAAAATTAAACTAACCACGAGAAAGAAAGAAATGTTTCATATATTTGATACCTAAACTTTTATTTGATATTTTGATGCTCTGATAAAAAGCATATTGAAGAACAACATTATGCCAAAACAGTTAAATCCTATTGTTAAAAAAAGCAGAAGGATTTTAATTATTAAACTGAAAACACTTACCTGTTTGATGGCTTGTAAAAAGTCTTGAATGTAATCATTTCTGTGTTTTAACTTTCACCATTTATTGAATTTTGCATAAGCTCATGTCACTGCTGTTACTTAAATCAACAGTTCTCAAGCAATTTCAGGGCAATTAGGTGTCGAAGGAATATCTTTATTATTATGCAATAGATACAGTACTAACACTGCCAACCTTCTAATTTATGGTTTTTTACCTCTTCAATCATTCCAAATAATCATTTTGAAATTGTGGGGGATGGAACAAAAGTCAGTATATATTAATATTTGTAGCCACTAAACATTCAACTAAACATTCCTTAACATGGATCTTAACAATGAAATCCCTGAATTACTTAACAGTGAAGTTTAGCTAGCATTGAATCTTATAAATGGTGATGATATGAAGACGAACTGAAATGATTAATACTGAATTAGCTGCTAGTAGGAAATCCTTTATTTAATCTGGAGAAATAGGTAATGTTCATGCTCCTGCTGAAGTTCTTTTGTATCCTTCAAGACAGAGTAAAATGTAATTTTTAATGACAATGAATATGTGAGTTTCATGAAAAATCAGAACATGAAAAATAAAAGCAGATCTTGGATGTAAATTGTGGATGTTAAAGAGAATGAACAACAGTTAAAGAATCTTATTGACTAGATCCCTCGGAGAGTGCTCTTTGAGAATATTAGCGTCAAGGAAAAATAACTATAATTACGCAAAAAGTTAAAACTGTTTAAGAAAAAGGAACACACATGAATTTTATCTCCAGCTTAATCTTACAACGAAAAAAGTCTACAACAATTGCAACCTCGTGTCTCGTTGCCTCGTATCTTAACAATTCAAAGCTAACAATAATAATTTTTCACAAACAATAGCAACGTTTGCAACAACAGTGTTATGTTATCCCTATAATCAGCCTGCTTCATTCAGTAATATACATGGGTGATTCCAAAAGGTGGGTCAAAAATTCAATCTTAGGTTCGACTCATGAAATCAAATAAAAAAGTTCCTATAAACATGTGTCCGGAAATGAATAGTTTTCGAGAAAAATGTATTGTATCATTATTCAATGTAGGTGTATTTGTTTCTTGTTTTGTTTTGTTATGCATTCACATAGAAAAACCAATTAATTGTTGCTGCAGTCGTCTTCAACTTCATTCAAATTCGCTAATTTATTGACATGTGTTTTATTCAACACCGTTTATTAAATCATTCGTTCCCTATTTTGCTTATTTGTGTTTCATTTTATGAATATTTGTAATATGTTTTCTCGCATCATATTGTGCCAACCAAACAAAACAAGAAACAAATACACCTGCATTGAATAATGATGCAAGACGTTTTTCTCGAAAACTATTCATTTCCGGACCCATGCTTATAGAAACTTTTTTGTTTGATTTCATGAGTAGAACCATTTTTGACCCATCTTTTGGAATCACCATGTGTAATGTGTAAACCCAAATTAAAATCACAATTATGCTTTCTGTTGTTGGTAACTGGGAATTTCCTCTAATCAAAAAGATTTCACTCAGCCCTCTCTAGAATGGGGAGCGGGTTTCTTTCCTGGGAATTAAAGGTGGATGAGAGTCTGACTGACTTCCCAACCTGAACTTAGTCCTGATGGTCATGGAATGCCAGAAACCTTACCTCCTGTAATCCCAAGGACTACGTAGGCCTGTAGTGGACTATTGTAGCTTAACTAATTGAAGACTTAAGAACCTTTTGTATTTCAAATGCCAAAACAAGAAATTTTGAGATTTTTGGTGTGCCAAGCTCAATAACATAAAAACAAGGATGTAGTGACTAGATGTGGTATTTGAACCTACTTAAGGCTCTATGTGCCGAGCGGATCTTCAAACCTCTTTTCCTCAGATTAATGATTTTGGCACTTGGAGCCTTTTTTTTATTTCAAGTCGTCAATTATTGAATAGATAAGGTATTGATTAGATAAGGATAAGAAAATGACAACTGATACTTTTGAAAACATTAGAGCAAAGGCTGCTAGATTACAAAGATTTGGATAAAAGGGGAGAGAGAGAGAGAGCAAAATGTTAATTTTTTATTAGAGACAAACTAAAGCTAACGTAAGGCAGTGTTCTGGTAAACATGGTTAAATTCAAAGGATGAAAACGACAAGGATTATCATGAATGTAAGCCAACAAATATAAGTGTTGGGAAACTTCAAGACCGAGATGATTGCTCTGATACAGTTCTACAAGCAAATATGATGATGATAATTTTTTAAAGATAGGTTTCAGATGCAGTAATCTTTGTTGGTATCAAACTTATTATGATGGATTTTCTCATCAATTACTTCATTTAGTAGAATATCTTTGCATTAATTCACAAAATGCAAGATCAGTTCATCTTCTGGACCATCTACTTCTGAATCAAAAAAATTAAGCTTCTTTTAAAAATGAAAAGACCATTCTTTTGCAAGGCAAGATCAGGTGATGTGCCTTACTTCAATTAGCATTTCAGAATGATTTGTTGATGAAAAATTCTTTTTTACTTGAATCTCCTTCAATCAATTGTCAGTAAATGAATTTATTTTTAGTCAAGCAGCGTTACTTCGATTCTTCTTCGATTTTAGGCTTCTCTGTAGAAATTCCCAGCACTATTTTTGCAATTCACTCTCTCAGAAATTCTTCTTCATATTTTAACTTGTCTCAAGGGCGAATATAAGGGGAGGAGGGGGCCAGCCCCCCCCTCCCTCCGAAATAATGAATATAAAGAAAAAAAAGTACGTAATCTGATTTGTTTTAATGAATCATGCATTTATGCAATGAATTCAGCATTCAGGGCATTCAGCACAAATTACCCTCTGGATATGAGCAGCACATATAACGAATCATGGGATGTCTACTTAAAATTACTTAACCTAATCTTACATTAATCTTGGCCGCCCCCCAAAAAATATATTCTATATTCGCCACTGACTTGTCTTCAGCCATTCACTCTTCAAACTATGATTGCAATTTGGACTTAGTTTGACGTCTACCTTCAGACTTACTGCAAACTGGTTTTGATCCTTTTAAGACATCTGTCTAAAAACCTGATTCGCACAGTTCTGCAATTGACATCTTTGGTTTCTTCATTCATTAAATGTCAGCTTCTCTCTAGTTTCTTCAAATACTCGCTTCCTTTTTTAATCGTAATAACTGATCAGCTTATTTGTCTTTTAATTTTACTACTGTTATTTTCATTCGATTTCATAGATGAAATCCATCACTAAAAAGATTTATTTTAATTGAGTGCAATTATAATTTATACTGGAATTTCCTGATTCTCCTTCCCTGGTATTTCTTTAAAAGAAGAGGTTATACGGTTGAGCAGTTATCAGATATATTTACTACATCTCTAGGAAGGCTCTGCAGGAGTCAGAAGGACCACACTTGCTTCAGGGAATGCCTTTGTTAATAAATTCATGTTGGTAATTTTAGTAATTGTGGGCCCGGTAACCGAGTGGGTAAGGGTGCTTGGCCGCGGGTTCGAGGTGGCGGATTCAGTTCCTGGCCTCGGTGGAGGGCGGGAATTTTTCCATGCTTCTTTCTCCCCGAAATGGGTCCTAGGGTCTACCCAGCCCTCTGTAGAATGGGTATCGGGTTTCTTTCCCGGGAGTTAAGGTGGGTGTCGGCTGATCTCTCGACCTCAATCTAGTCTTGTTGGTCTCGAAACGCTGGGAGCCTTACCTTCAGCACTCCCGTGGGCCTGCATTGCCTGTTTATGGGATTGCTTAACTTTTTTTAATTTTAGTAATTAAAGTAGCATTTTTTTATGACTAATTAGGGAGCAAAAATGATTGTTCTCATATTTAATTCATGTTATTGAATCAATAATGTTGTAATTTTCATGCCTGACATTATTTTTTTATTGAAATATACGTTTTTTACTCTCTCTATAACAACAACTGCCTTTTTAAACTGAGTTCATAAAGTTTATTATTTTTTTTTTTATTATTTACAAATATGACACCACTAATGTATTTTATAGATTTGGAATTTCTTTTCTAATACTTAGTTTTCTGACTTTTTGTAAAAGGTTCTGAGTGACTCTCAAATTATCAAAGTGGAAGATGGGACTGAGTATGACCTGGAACGTCTGGCTTCCGATCCATTGCTTAATGCCATCCACGAATGGGATTATCCAATTTTTGACTTAGCCAAAGAAGCCAATAGCTGTGTATTAAGTCAGGTAATGCTAGACTTGTTTTATATTTAAATTCCTGATATTTTCCTCTCTGTAAAAAAAAGAAAAGAATTTTTTTAGAATTCTAACTTAAAAAGTTGGGGGGGGGGGGAGCATTTAACCAGAGCCGTCGTTAGGGGGTGGCGAACGGGGCGATTGCCCCAGGCCCGCGCCTGGTTAGAAGAAAGAGGATAAAATAGGCTTTTCCTTTTTTTTTTGGTTGTTAAAAAAAGATTGCCTTTTTTTTTTTTTTTTTTTTTGGTTGTTAAAATTCATCTTGCATGAGGCCCCACACCCTCCTAGCGCCGGGTCTGATTTAACCATTTAAAACTAGCAATTAGAACAAACAACTTAAAAGGGATTGATGGCAACCACAACAAATGAATATAATTTTGTGCTAAAGCATAAATTTAAAGGAGACCTATAATAATACATAAAAAAAATAAAAATAATAATGAAACAAAAAAAAGTACATTAACGTAAGGAAAAATAAAAAATAAAAAAAATTAGGAAAAAAATAAAAAAAAAAATTAGGAAAAAACTAAAAAAAAAAGTTAGGAAAAAAATAGAAAAAAAAGTTAGGAAAAATAAAAAAAAAGAAAAACTTACTTGAACATTGAGAAAAAAAATTAAGAGAAAAAAAAGAACAACAGTAGATATGTGGATTCGAACCCGACAACCTTCAGTACATGAGTTCGAGACCTTGAGCATCAAGCTGTAGCTGAAAACTGAAATCAGATGGTTGTATTTCTAACATTTAAGCTAATGCCAGACATCCAATGAAAACAATGCCAAATATCTTGAACATGGGGAGGGAGGAGCATTGGCCCCTGAAAAATACCCCATTCCTATGTTTGGGCTTCTGCACACAATGGTGAAATCTGTTTGTTGATCCGACCTTTCATTCAGGAGTTGTTAGGGATGGACAGACAAGGACCGCTAGGACAGGACAAACACAATAGCTCCTAAATGGGTTGCTAATAAAATTAACAATTCTCCATTGTTAAGACAGTGTTTCAATTATCCAACAGTGGTATTATTAAAACCTCAAATAGTGAATATTTAAACAGAACTGTGCTAATTCCACATTCATCAATACAAGAAAGAAACGGTGAGTTTGATCACTACTGCACAGACAACATCCATAGTTTCTTCCTTTTGTGGGATCCTATTTGGAATTCACATCAGCCAGCCTTTTATTACAGCTTAACTCATTCCCGAAGAGGACTGGAGCTGAAATTGACCATTGAGAATCTAATTATTTAGATTCATGACATAAGGTCAGTGTAATGGGGGATTTAACAATAGTGTAACTTAGCTTATTACAAAGCCACTGAGTGCAAAGCTGATGTAGTGGTCATTTTACAGTTGTAAAGTGAAAGACAAGTAAATTTTGTATTTGCTTTGCACTTATTTCGGGTTGATGTTTTTTTGATTTCTTTCTTGCCATAAAAACAAATACTTCTAAAATTTCTAATGTCAAATCCACCAAACCATTTGAAACTTCATCCAACCCCACTATCATCTTGCAGAACCATCAGTTTTGTAATTCTTTTATGTATTATTACAAAGTCTGCTTTCGTCATTTATTTTTTCTTGGCACCCTCATTATTGGTTGTAGCATTTTCATTATTAAATAATAAATATCACAGCCCTAACTTTTTTATTCTTTTTTTTTTTCTTTTTTTAACTTTGAACTATTCTTTCTGATAACTTTATAATGAGAAAGAATAGTAATTTGCAGTTGATTCAAATATATTTTTTAAATTTAAATCCTATTTTCCTCAAATTTAATAATACTTTCCTTGATTAGTTAATTTTTCACATGTAGCAAAAACTCACATTTCCCTAGGCTACATATAGGTGGATGTCCATAAACTATGTCACTCTATTTTTTATTGTTTTTGCGCCTTCCCCCCCTCCCTTTATACTTTGTCCCAATCTTGTGAACCCCTCCCCCCCAATATTACGTCACAATATCATGCAATCCCGTCACCCTAATTTACATTAAAACTAAAGAATTTTTAATTGTTTACATCAGTTTTGTTTACATTTGAGTTTATTTTTGTTTGAATTTTAAAGTTTAGATAATTGCTGGTATTTTCATGAATTTCTTAGGAGGTGTTTTTGATTTCAAAAAATGCACTTAAGTGAAATGTAATGTGGCGTCACATATTATTTGACCTCCTCCCCCTCCCCATCACACATTGTCATGCTTCGGACCCCTCCCCCAACATGCATAAGTAGTTTATGGACAGTCCTTAGAATATTTTCACATGTAACAAAAACTCACATTTCCTTAGACTATATGTAGACTATTTTTTAAGTCGTGATTGTCTTTGTCAATGCCAATATTTATCATTCTTGTTATTGAAACTCTTGTGGGAATAACTAAAAAAAAAAAGTGCATTTATCTGCCTATTTGGGTTTAGTCTTATTGTCTGCATTTGATTAGATTTTTATGTTTGAAGAATCATTTTAAGGGTTACTGAAGGGTCCTCGTGCTCTTTTTTTGTAGTTACCCAAAAAAATAGTACACTGATGAACACTAAAATCTAAGTATTCTCTTAAAAATGAAATTTAATGTATATCATTGCATTTTTCTTTGGTTCAGCCTTTAAGTGGCCCTTAAAATAATATTTTATTAGAATTTGGTGTAAATAAATTTTTAGGGAAAGCTACACCATTATATTTAGAAATTATTCGTGAAGAAAGTATTGCAGTAATTTATTTTTGTAAATGCTCAGGCTACGTTAATCTTCAGTAGACACTTCTACGTTGCAGGAATGTGTTATTTCAGTTAAGTCTTACTGTATAAGAGCAGATATTGATTTTCATAGACAAAGTTCAAGACTTACTAGAGTTTAGAGAGAATTGCAAGAGATAATTTTTGGGACTGTGAAGAAACCTTAAAATTATAAGAGTTATAAATGGAGTTTTGTTTTACTTTTAGATTTCACTTTATTTTTCTTTTTAATTTATTTTCAGATGACTTATCGGATATTTCTAGAAGTGGGCCTGTTCGGAACATTTAAGATTCCTGTTTACGAATTCCTAAACTATTTTCGAGCTCTCGAATCTGGCTACAGAGATAAGCCATGTAAGAACTTGTTTTCTTTTTATGTTAAAAAGCTGTTTTTATAAATTAGAAACCTTCATATGATGTTGTGCAGAGCTACAATAAGAATTCATATTCATAACTAATACAGTAGACTCCCTCTTAACTGGCTTAAAAGGGATCGAGGGTAAGCCGGTTAAGCGATATCCGATTAAGCCGGAGAAATGAAATAAATTAAAGTTCGGATGTATTTGTCTTTTAAATAAGTGCACAATTAAAATACAGTATTGCTACATTAGGCCTAACACAGCAGAATATTTGTGTGTCATGAACCTCTCAAGCTTAATTTAAGAACAGATTAACATTGTTAATAAGGTTTTGTACAATGTCATTTACACATTAGCATTTATTTGAATAATATTTATTCTGAAGACATGGAGGTAATTTGACAGTATCTCCACAGAAACAGTGACTTGTTTTTTGGTATTAGCGTTTTTAAATCCCAAATTGCTGTCCTATATATTGTAACGGTACCAGGGGTCGATTAGTATTTTGGGTGTTGTTTGGTTAGTTGTTGGGCGCTAACCGAAAGTCCGTTCGGTAAAATCCTCCTCTACCCCCTCAAAAGTTGCTACAGCCGGGTTAACTAGCTTCAGTCCATTCCGGGGTGTGGGGGAGCCACACTTCACGTTCCCGTGTAAGAGGCAAAACGCACTCACAGCGCAGGTTAAATTCAACAATTTTATTTGACACTAAAAATAATATATCACTTAACTTGAAGGTAATAACTATCGGCGAAGCTATGGCTTATAACTTCCTAAGTCACGAGGTTAAATCACTAACGCACTGAATAACTAAAAACTCAAACTGATAAAATTAAACTCCCTTCACTTAATTGAACTCTCCTTTAACGGGTTGTGTTGCACTAAAAAATTGCGTAGCACTAAATAAACTGCGTAGCACTGAATAAATTTAACGGACACTTACTTTGTCAATAACACTGAACTTGCAAAGTTTGCTTTTGCAAATTGGTTGCGATAATTTCACTCACAAATATTCTATGGGAATTTTAGGCTATCCACGGTACCTGTCTAGCTAAAATAACTTAAGTTAACACACCCTATTCTGACAAAACGTGTCGGCATGACTTCGGTTGCCGAGAACTAGAGATGCGGCTGCAAGCTATCGTAAACGGAGATCGATGAGCAAAGATGCATTGTATCCGCAGGTCAACGAAGCAAGAGACAGATCTCCCTGAAACATGCGGTTAAGTAACTTCGACTGTGCCGCCAGTGTGACGTCAGGCTTCTCCCGTCCACTGAGATAACAGAACAGCTTATCTGCCCAAATAAGGGAGATTACATCATGTGAGGTGATAATGATAATTATCCAATGGAATTACAATACATTTAACAATTCCAAATATGGAATGATGATCTCATGGAAATTCTAAGAACAGAAATTCCCAAACTAAAACTAAACTCAGCTAATTTAAAGCAAAGAGAAAATTAAATTTAAATTTAAAATTCTTAACTAAATCTAACTTAAGCTAAGCTAAGATTATTCAATTGCCTAAAATACTTAAATTCCTAACATTAAATCCTAATATTTTAAATTAAAGATTTTACTCCTAAATCCTGAACTAAGCTAACTTAAAGTCTGAATTAAAAAAAATAAAATCACTGACAATAGCTAAAACTATGACTAACGAAGTCTTTCGCCATTAGCCTTTACAAAATAATTATTTTGAAATTATGTTTCTTAACTGACATTTCTTTTATCTTTACAATAATAATAATATTAAATTCTAATATTTTAAATTACAATAAATCGACATATGAGTATTGTCACAATATATATATATATATATATATACAGTGAAACCTCCGTTAATGGACACTCCGAATAGCGGACACCTCTAATTAGCGGACATTATTGCGGGTCCCAGTCCCTTGAAATAGGACATTCCATGTTATCCACTCCGAATAGCGGACACTCTGAATAGCGGACAGTTATTTTAACTGTAAAAACATTTTTTTTTTTCGATTAACATTTCGACAAACACATCATGGTTGTATTTACATCGGTGTCCCATACATTGATACATTGTATCGGTGTCCTATGATTCAATGCACGAATCTGAGACCCTTTTTATCACTGCAATTGCTTTGTAAATATGAATCCCTCGTAAAGCTATCCTATAAACGTGTTGATTAAATTTAGTGCGAATTAAAATGGGGTCAAAAAGGAAGAGATTGGACTGAAAGAAAAAATTGATGTTCTTGAAGTTGCTGAAAAAGAAAAGCTGAGTGTGTGTTGTCTTGCTGAACGTTTTAAAGTTGGAAAAACTCAGATAAGTGAACTTTTGAAGGACAAAGATGAGAGTAGAAAAATGTGGATGGTGAATTCAAACGAAAATTCGAAGAATTTGAAGTTTCGTAAAACTGAAGCAAGCAAAATCGACGAAATGGTGATAAAATGGTTCCGCCTTACTCATGCAAAGAACATTCCTGTAAGCGGTGTTTTCCTTCAAGAAAAAGTCAGAGAAGTCGGTCAAACTTTAGGATTGGACATGTTTAAGGCATCAAATGGATGGCTAGAAATTAATTTTCCATATACTGTAATTAATTTTATCATTATTTAAGTAAGACAAACGGATTAGTACTCATTTAAAAAGAAATATAGTAAATAATTTGCAATTGTTCATATTCTCTCATATCGCAATGATAATTCTAGAAATTTAATTAAGATTGTACGTAATTTTTCATTAAATGACATGCTATAAGCTAAAAAATAAAAAAAAGACAGTCCTCCCCAATAGCGGACAAAACTTCGGGTCCCGTGACTGTCCGTTATTCGGAGGTAACACTGTATATAAAAGAGCTTATCTACTAACCTTTAATTTTTATAAATCTGTATTTTCTTAACATATCAAAAATGAATACACATGTATTTATACAGTATATTTAAATAAAAGAAGCATGTTTTTTGAAGGATACTTGGTATTATTATTCAAGAGAACAACAGGAAATATTCAAGATAGATTAAACTATATCTTGAATATTAAATACAGTCGGACCTCTGTTTAACGAATTCGCTAAATCCCGAAAAAAAGTTCGTTATATGGAAAATTCGTTAAATAGAGATTCACCTATTAAAATTACTTTAAACTACATAAAACAGATTTAAAATACATAAACAATAAAAATTATTAAAAAAATATATAATTTTAATGACAAAACAACATTACCACATGCATACTTACATTTTACCAATAAAGTCTGTTAATTTTGTCTGAGTTTTTTTTTTTTTTTGAAAAAGTGTTTTCGCTCATATTAGGTCTTGCATCTTTGCAATGTATTTTCAGGCGTATTTTCTTCAAATTGTAGTCCGCGTCGTATTGTTTCAAATGTTTTTAGCATTTCATCTCATGAAGGTTTTCTGATTTCTGCATCATGATCATTCATTGCTGTATTGTTTTTATTTTTTACACTGTCCAAAATATCCGATTCAGTTAGTGTTTCTGAGGTCTCAACTTGAAAATCAAGTGAAAGATAATCATCAATCAGCACATCATCGTTAATTTCTTCTTTTCCCCTCAGCTGTATCCACATTTCTTTCATTTCCTCTAAGGGAATATCGTCTTCGTCCTCTGTACTTGCCGAATTATCATTGGTTGAAATGCACAGAATGACAGCGATTGGCGCCTTGTAAAAACATTTCAAGGAGAAAAAAAAAAAATAGATAAGCTTACTACGAAAAAGTTCGTTAAATAGAAAATGCACTTCGCTATTTGGAGGTTATTTTTACGAAGAAATTATCAAAATGTTCTTGGTTCCAAAAAAAAGTTCGCAAAATAGAGAAATTCGCAAAATAGAGGTTCGTTAAATAGAGGTCCAACTGCACTCACTGTAATGAATGAAATTCATTATAAATCATTCTGTTGCATTTAATGCTTATATTTTATTTAATTTTAAAACATTAATTTTTATCTTCCTTTTTGTTCCAGTATAGTACCAACCTATGAATATTTTGTCAAGTATTTTCCTTATAAAAATATAATTTTTTTTTTCTTTATAGATCACAATCGCATGCATGCTGCTGATGTTTTACATGCAGTTTATTACCTTACATCTCAGCCCATTCCCGGTTTCTCTCAGCTGTCAATGGAAAGTGAATCATTTCCTTCCCAAAGGACAGGTAAAGAATTTAGTCATTTTATTAATACAATCATTGAGAGAAACACAATCATTTGAAGTAAAAATAGATAATATATTAGTAACATCACTTTTAATATGTTTTAAAAAAAAATATCTTCATTATAATATAAAAAGGTAAAAATATGGTAGACGATCTCTTAGCACTCACTCATGGGTCACTCCTAATATTAAAAAAAGAGAGAGAGAACAATTCAAGAAGTTCATTCCATTTCAATCTTTACACTCAAAACTTATCCACTTCAGATTTTCTTTTTACATTTTTTTTAATACAGTATGGCTCAAAACAAACGACACTGAACTGTTTTGAACAGTAAACGCTGCAACCGAAAGAAGTGGTGGTTGTTGACAAATATATGTTCAAAGTGATCTCCTTGGCACTCTAAGCAGTACTCATAGCGGTTGCATAGGTTGTCCACCATGTCCCGGAAGAGAGGTTGTTTCATTCTCCTAAGAGTTGTCACAATCTTTTGCCGCAGCTCAGCAGTGTTTGCTGGAGGTTGTCCTTGAAAAAGCATTTCCTTCAGCATTCCTGAAACATACGCATCAGGTGGAGTTAAATCAGGGAAATGTGAAGGATAAGGAATGTTGCTCCACTGGATATCATGTGATTTCTGAAGGTGTTATGAAGTAGTCGAAGTGATTCCCTCTCCGTATGACACCTAGCCCCATCCTATTGAAACCACTGGGAATGAAGACATAGGTGTCGTGCTCGGCAGAGATGTTGGAGGTCCCTGAGAAACGGCACCTGATTCTCAGGCAACCTATTCTCTATAATGCACCTGATTTACAGTCACTGAATTCTGTTGGTCATCCTCAATAAAGTACGGACCAATGATGCCATTTCAAGAGACCGCACACTATATAGTAACCCGTTCACTGTGGAGTGGTGTTTCAATAATGATGTCTGGTTGGGCAAAACCAAGAAATCAGGTTGTTTGTTTATTGATATAGCCATTCAGATGAACATGACATTCATTCAAAAATCAAACAGTAGCCAAAAATTTGGGATCGTCATGCACCATTGCTAACATGGAAGCACGGTACATGACTCTTGCTTCTTTATCGACAGGTTTCAATGGTTGGCCAATCTGTGTCTTGTAATGGAACCTACCAATGGTTTGATACTGATGTTCAAACCATGTTCAGTTTAACTACCATTCATCGGAGACGTTGTTGTAGCGACTGCAACAGTTGCTCAAAAAGTCGGCCATGATTTTCATTTGTTGTTACTGTTACTGGATGGCTTGTGCAACCTTTCCGATGTGTGAGTAGACTTCCGGTTCAATGGAATTTATCGACGACGGATAGCATAACCTTGTTTGTGAGTGCCGGATGGTTCAAATGCTCGAAATTCCGTAGCAACGTGTAGCAGGCTAGGGCCATTACCACGGCCTGTTCCGTGTGATCGAAAATAGTGCTTCACAATAAACACTTTCTCTTCGGTAGTTAATACTATTTTCACAGCAACACTAATCTCACATCCACAATCAGTCCTGTTCCAAATACAACAATCACCTACGTGTTCATCTCACAGTGCCACCTTTCATGTGGTCAGATTGTGTATTTGTTTTCAGCCATACTGTATTTGCTACAGAATTACACTGAAACTGTTAGTTAAGCTAATAAGTTAGTAATCAAATATATTAAGCAAGGAAAAAAAAAGAGTAAGGAATGCTTTAACAACTTTTTTATCATTTTTAATTTTTTAAAGAAAATGTATCAAATTTGCTTATAAGTACAAATTGACCACAAAATTAAGAACTTCAGCATCCATTAAAAAAAAATGTTAGTATTTTTTTAAAATTCCTTGATTATTCTCTGTGTTACTCAAAACAAATAGGTCAATTGTTCCCGAACTGTTGGCTTACGCTTCCATCTTTGACGATGTAGAGAAATCTCAGGCCTCCTCCCTACTCAAGATAGACAAAGAAAATTGAATGCAATGAAACACAGACACAAATGCTTTATCTTTCTAATTTTGATGTCAAATTTTCAATAGAAATTACTTGCTTCTAAACCACAATCAATTGCATCTATCTATCTATCTATCGATCTATCTATCTATCTATCGATCTATCTATCTATCTATCTATCTATCTATCTATCTATCTATCTATCTATCTATCTATCTATCTATCTATCGATCTATCTATCTATCTATCGATCTATCTATCTATCTATCTAAGTATGTGTCTAAACCACAATGTAGTCTAGTTGTCACTTCTAATACTCTAGGCAAAGATGGTTAAGTTATATAAAGCTATGAGATCCTCTTTATAAAAGTTTACATAAAAATTCAAGTCTCAAAAAGCATAAAATCATAAGCAGAAGCCTAGGTTGTTAACTTTGCCTTAGAAACTGACTTATGTCACTAGCTTTTCAGTGCTAGAGTTCTATTTCGAACACAATACTAACTTTATTACAGTTATTTGATCATAGTAAAGTCTCAGTACTTTTACAAAGAGAGTTGAAGCAATTTTATAGTGAGTTACAAATAAAAAATGATATTCAGAATTCTTGATTCGAAAAGTTCAGATTAAGTTTTAATTGAAAAGTTACTTCTTTACTTCAACAGAAAAATCATGTTTACAGTCTTGAAATTTGTGTCCAAGGAAACACAATATTCCACTCCTTAAGCCACCAAAAACTTGAATATCATCATCATAAAATACTTGTGTGTAATTGGATAGTAAACATTTGCACATTGAAACAAAAACATTAGCTTTTAATTTAAAGATATTTTCTGACTTTATTGAAACGTTCTCTAAATAAAATCATCATAAGAATGTGAAGACCAGTTTAAACACCAAATAAAAAGTCAAATGAAAAATATTAAAGACCAATATTTTGGCTGCCATCTTGTGTGGTTATCAAGACAGAGGATGAAGATCAACTTTACACAAAATATTAAGAGAATGAAGTCAGATTGCGTGTGTGTGAATATACTTCCATTGGCAACAATGTAAGAAAACTTGAATTACAGTGTGGAAGTAAAAATAGAGAGGGGATAATTATTTAATTGCAAAATTTAATGTGCATAAGAATGTTAGTAATAAAGAGTAAAGATAAAAACGCACAACAAATAAAGATCCACTAAAGCCATTTTTGGAATTTTCGTACCGGGAATCAAAAACAGACTGTTTCAATCTTCCTAGATCTCATCAGTTTGATTCGCCCAGTACTCATAACTCAGTGGGATCAAAAGAAACATATACAATGGACAAGCATAAACAAAATAATGGCCCTTCATCTTTATTGTTTATTACTAATATTGTTACGCAAGTTAAATTTTGCAATTATGTGTATGTTTACAGTAGCACCTCGTTTATCCGACACTCTTTTACCCAGACCCTCGTTTAACCGACGTCGGTTTCCTTAATTTTTTTTGGTAAAGAAACAATTTCTTCCCCTCCATCCCCCTCGTGCTCTCTCTTATGCGGAATTTTCGAGTTACCGACGGAGGTCCGGTCCCGACAACTGCGGTTAATCGAGGTTCTACTGTATTTTAAAAATTAATCCTTTATAAGCTAAGTGGTATACTAGCGGGGATTAATTTGCCGCCTTTTTATTCATAATTTATATTTTGATGTTTTTCTAATTGAAGGGCCAATTATTTTGTTTATGCTGTCCTTTGTAAATGTTTCTTTTGATCCCACTGAGTTTTGAGTACTGGACGAATCAAATACATGAGATCTAGGAAGATCGAAACAGTCTGTTTTTGATTTCCGATATGGAAATTTCAAAAATAGCTCAGTGGATCTTTATTTGTTGATGTGATAATTACGAATACAAAAAAAATAAAAATAATAAACAGCTAAAAATGAGTAAAAAGAAGATCAAAGGCTAAATATTTAAACTTTGAATGAAATAAAATTTTATTAGATAAATGAAAAAGTTGCTATGTACCATGAGGATAACAGCAGAAATTTTCTAAAAATATAAAATAAACAAATAGATTTAATCAAACACACTTGTTTATATTAATGTAATTATTTAAATAAAATATGATATATAGAAAATACAGTAATATCTTGTATAACAAGGTTGATTGGTTCAGAGAAACCTTGCTGATCAAAATGTTATTATAATGAATGATTAATTATTGGCATCTCAGAAATAACAATAAATGAAAAATATCATTACGAACTATGATCCATCAAAGAATTTCTTTGTTTTAAAGTCACTTCTGTCATAAATGATGAAATGGATATTCTATGTTCTTTTCTTTTCTGTTAGTTTTTAATAGTTCTCAGCAATGATTTGTTTGTACCTTCATCACTTGCTGTTTTTGCAAATGATGCACCATCTTCATGAAGCTTTATAATTTCAAGTTTTTGTTCTACTGTTAATCATTTACATTTGTTTGATCCACTATCTTGTTGGCAATTCCTCTTTCCATTCATAATTAATTATGGAATTTAATAACTTGTAAATATAAGGTGCAAGACAGAGTAGACACAACTGCCATACTGAGTTAACTAAAGTAGAGCTACAGTGGTGCTGATATGCAAGGGTAATCCTGTTACACTTCTGTCACACTTCTACAACTCTGTCTGACGCAACTCTGTCACAGAACAGTAGCCGATAGTTGTTTTTTGTTGTTGTTTTTTTCAAATAGGTGATGCTGTTATTATATTTGGAACGTAGTTAATGGTTTACAACTGCTTTTGCTTTTCAAATGTTTTAAAATTATAAACCTTATTATAGTAAAACACATGCTTATTAAACAGTAATTTTCAAGGCATAACTGTACAGCGCCTTTTTCAAATGCTACAAATTTAAAGATTATATCCAATTCAGCACAACAAAATAACAAGAAGAGCAGATGGAAAAGTTGAAAGTGGGTTCGGAGATAAAGAATGAAACTGAAAATAAACATACCAACCAACAAACAAATTAGCTAATTAATAAATGAAATTAAAAGCTAATTGAGCAGCACAAATGATGAAGGGGAGAAAAATGGGCAAAAACATATAAATTGTTAGAAAAGAATATTTTATAAGTTCTTTACCAATTTTTTTCTCATCATTTGTACTGTTACATTATATACGAGATTGTCTTTATTTTATACATTTAGTTATTTTTAATTTCACTCCTTATCCCGAAAGCCTATGAGTAAAGAAATAAAAACACTGTTGTCATTAATATTAGTAATTATTAATATTAGTGATTACTAATGTTCTAAGAATGGAATTTATAATTTTTTATCAAAATTATAGTTATAGTAATGCTCTCCTTAATACTGTTCCATACAGTTCAGATGTTGTAACACTTTACCAGATTAGCAAGCTTATTGTCCAGCAACCAATAGGAATTTTGTCTATTTTATTGAATCAATAACATTAGTCTTTCTTTTCAAAAATGCCTTGCAAAAGATTTTGAAAAGTTGGGCTAACTTGATCAATCATTAGTTATTCTGGCCAATTTTAATTGAAATGTAACACTACGAACATACTGTTGTTTTAATATATTTTTTTCAAGTGTGTGTATTATATTGTGGAAGATAAATCAATTTACAAACGTGGACTGAGGCCAAGTAAGGAGAGAAAAAAAGATAATATTTAAGAACTGGAATTTCACCTAGTATTATAGAAAATTCTCCATAACTACACGTTAACTTTCAGAAATCCTTTATTCGTGATATTTCGCAAATTTTATTCAAGTCTGCTTCTTCGGACGTTTAAAAAACTCCTTCTCTAATACACAGAATACATAACAATAATACGATAATACAATAATAATAATAATAATAATACAATAATACATAACAATAATAAATGAGATGAGACTCAAATTTGAAATAAATGAATATCCTCCCGAATTCATCTCAAAATCAATCAAAACTTTCTTCAAATACAGACAAAACAAAAAGAAACAAAACACAAACTTCAACAAAATCATTAAATTACCCCTGGGCACTCAGATACACAAATCCTTCAAAGAATTATGTAGAACCAACGATATTAAGATAGTAAAATACAAAAATAACCAATTAATCAAGAAAAACAAGAACGACACCAACCACAATTTCATGCACACCATTGGTGTCATATATAAATTAAAATGTCGGGATTGCAGTTCTGTGTATTTTGGAAGTACGGGCCGCACTCTAAAAGAAAGAGTGCATGAACACGTACAAGCCTTCATTAACAACCACCCAGGAATATCAGACTGGGGAGACCACTGTCTGCGAACACAACACAATCCTGACCCCATAGTCAGCATTCTATTCAAAATTGACGAAGAAAAAGATAGGTTCAGAATAGAATCATGTATCATCAACACCTTCCCCTGCATAAATAAAGACAAATTTCTAAAGGTTAACAGTTGCACATTACACAAATTTAAAAAAAGCATTAGAAACACTGATAAATTCCTCTAAAACAAAAAATATTAGTAAAGTAGTTATTGTATTTTAATCAGGTTGTAACATTTATCAACAATAATCAATAATAATGAGGTAGTCTTTCCCATTGTTTTTGTTCCCATCAATCTTATTGTATCTCAATAATATTGTAACATTTTGGATGTATTACACTTGGCTTTCTACATGTACTATACCTTTGTAAGCCGTATTATTGTTATGTATTCTGTGTATTAGAGAAGGAGTATTTTAAACGTCCGAAGAAGCAGACTTGAATAAAATTTGCGAAATATCACGAATAAAGGATTTCTGAAAGTTAACGTGTAGTTTGGGAGAATTTTCTATAAAACATAATATTTATTAGTTTACCATTTGTTGAGAATTGAAGTGTATTAAGAAAGATTATGAAAGGCTATCGACATCAGACACTTGCGTGATAAGTGAAAGAGAGCCCATAGCTTAGTATATTATCCCACATTTTAACCAAATCACGATAAGTTCAATAAACTGAATTCTGAAAGAGAAGCTCAACATGCTTTGGTGAAATAAAGTAAAAGAAATAGATTAAAACACGTGTACTTGCTGATAAAATGGAACTAGAGATATAATATTCGATAGTTTCAGAACATTAAGCAGGTTCCATTTTTAGGGAAGGCACAATTTTTATGTGAGCCAACCTCAAAAGTTGGAACCTGCATAGTGTTCTGAAACTGTCTGGTTAATATATCTCTACTTCCTTTTCAACAATTAAGTGTGTTTTAATCTATTTCTTTTGCTTTAAAATTATAACTTTAATAGTGAATAAATTATTATTGTTTACTCTGTGGTTTAATTAGCTCTGTCTTTCATCTTAAGCTTAAAAACAACATAACCAATAGCACATTTTCATGTAGTCAGAACTATACATGAAAAGTTTTGTTAGCATTCCTTTTTCTTCTTCACATCTTTATTTCAAGTTTAATAATAATAAAACATTGGTTGAAATTTGGCAAAACAGGAATGAAATGAAAAATAGAATAATTGCACAGACTACAATTTATAATGTTAAATTTTAATTCACATTTTTTTTTTATCAATTTATTGTACAGGATTACAAAACTGTGAACTTCATCATCATTTTGGATGGAGGCGTTTTCTTGTAACTAAAAATCAGATATAATGCTTTTCAATTTAGAATTACAACGCAAATGCTTTTCAATATAGAAATTCATGCACATAGTTTAAGCTAACTGCATTTCTGTGTGTCAGTTAAGTCTAGAATGCAAGTAGCAGTATTTTTATATTTAAAGTCCTGTAATTTTAATTCTAATTTCTTTTATTTATTTTTTTATAGATGATCTAAGTAGTTCTGTGGGAATGTGCACCAGGCAGAACTTCAATGCTGAGGAAAGCTATGGGATTCTGGGGGCTAATTTTCCAGCCCTTGAATTAATGGCACTGTATGTTGCCTCAGCCATGCATGATTACGACCATCCCGGACGAACAAATGCTTTTCTTGTAATGACCCATGCCCCCCAGGTACTTAAATATACCCTTACTATTATTCTTTTTTTTTTTACAAAAAAGAAAAATGATGACTAATTTTTTTTATCACAATAATAAGAGAAAAACTAATTACTTTTTGTTTTATTGTTCATAAATTATTACCATTTTTAAATGATTAATTGCATTCAACTATTCATGCATTAATAGTCAAGGAAATGTATAATAACATTTGAAATCTTTAAATATTTATCTGGTATCTCAGGAACAAAAATTCAAACCTTTATTTCTCAGAAAATAAATGACGATTTATAAAATAAGATTTTAGGCATCAGTGCAACCATTAACAACAATTTAACAATTTATTAACAATTTGTTACAAAAAGTACAATTCAGAAGATCATATATAAAATAAATCTGCTCTATTATATTTATCATTTATTTTTCCCTGTGATAGGAATCACATAAGCTTCCAATTTCATTTATTTTTTACTTTTATTTTGGGAAAAATTATGTTTATCTTCTCATTTTGAGGGTTTTACTTCCTTATAGAAAGATTAACTTTTAAGGTTTATGGGAAAGTGGTGACAGCTTAGCTCATATACTGTTCAGGAAAAAATCATCTAAAAATCTGAATATTTTAAAGAATTCTAGAAACATGCACTTAGCAGCTTTAAGTCAGCTTTAGCCATAATCTCAAATAAGACAACTTTATCCATAACAACTCTATACCCTTTTAAAAATGTTAATTTAGATAATACACTACTTTTTTATGTACTATTCTCACACTGAAATCCTTTCAGCATAATAAAATGTTGCTCATAACTTATGTTATTAATCTTCAACTTAGATTTAAAATAACTGTTGATTTAAAACCTGTCCATCTATGTCCACTGAGAACAATGAAACACTGAAATGATAATCGTTAATTGTCTTCAATGTTTTAAATCTTGAAAGAAAATTATCACTTAAATTTCTGTAGATTTCTTTTTTTTTAAAAAAAAATAGGTGAATGCATTTATTTTTTTGCAATAATTATATACAATGCTTTTAAAACTTTTACTATACACAAACTATTTAAAGACAAATACTATCTCACTGTTTAAAATAAATAGAATTACAGTAAAACCCCGTTATTACTCTCGTCAAGGTACCATGAAATATAAGCGTAATGAGCGGGATAGCGTTATAGACGAGAAATGATTTATAAGATGGGGAAAGATTTAGACACCATTTTACAGGAAACATACTTAATTCTGCAATAGATATAGTGCAAATATGAGCTTATTTCCTATTGAAAAAATCTTTGATTGTGGTTTGCCATGTGTGTGTGCTACTGTTATGGATTACGACATTTTCAATGGGTTCAAGTAACTATTAACATCAATTGATACACCACTAGCATTGAAGCAGCACAAACAAATTTTCGGAGCAGACTTAGCGCACTTTCTTCACTACACTTCTAAAAACATTACAAATTTCACAGTTTATATGAAATTTTTACTAATTTCCGATACAAAAAAAGCGCTTCAAGCGGGATTTGAAAGCGTTATAAGAGGGTAAAAGTATACAGAGTTATATAGAAAATGTCCAGGGACCGTATAAAAGGAGCGTAAAGAACAGGACAGTTCTATAAGCAGGAGCGCTATATCGAGGTTTTACTGTACTTACATACTTTCTTGTGTGGGTTGGGTAGTCCAGTGGTTTAGGCGTGGACTGCGGACTGGAGGAGTTCAGGTTCAATTCCCGGCAGTGGTTGGGGTTTTTTCCATGGTGTTTCTCCTCCAGATGGACCCTAGGGTACCCAACCTTCTCTCAAATGGGTACCGGGTTCTTACTCGGGGGTTAAATGCGGGCGAGAGTCGGGCTGACCATCCGACCTCAACTAGTCCCATTGGTCCAGAATCGCTGGAGCCTAAACCTCTGGTGCACCCCAGAACCTGCATGGCCTGTTATGGTACAGTTTTTTAACTTTCTTGTAATTTATAACAATAAAGGCAAAACCATAATTTTATTGTAAGTCAAATGCTGATCCTAATTTGAGGTTGGTTTTTTTTTTTTTACTGTGTTTAATAAACTTTTCTTAGTATGTAAAATACACTTCATTCTCATTAATTTGAGAATTAAAAACAATACTCGCTAAAGAAAACTCTTCATAGATTGGAAAAAAATCTTGTAATGGCCCCACATGGTGATCTGCACAGTGTGTTGATTCTGAAATATAGTTCTTCCTTTTTCTACACCTACTTCTAATTAAGTTATGAGATATGTGATTCCGTTCCCCTATTGGGTTAAATGTTGGTAATTCTCATTCATTAATGATGTGTCTTCATTCTGTTAGCACCAGGGCAAGATAACTACTATACTTGTCGAGATTCAATATCAAACAAGTTAACACATTAGCAGAGGATTTAATAAATGTTGTTTAGATTTATGGAGAATGAATGAATGAATGAATAGCATATTTGGAAATTAACATTGGAAAACTAATTCCTGTCTTTTCCTAAATGAACTTTTTATAGTTAAAAAACAAAACAAAAAACAACTTTCTATCCATCCTGTAAACAAGATTTAAGGTATTTGAGGAAATTTAACTATATTATATAGGTTTCTATAGGATTATTTTCAAGAAGCTGTGGTTTAATAATCAAATCCTAATTAAAATTACTATCTTCTCATAGATCTAAATTCAGATTACTTTACTTTTTCCATCACTTTCTCGCAGAAGACTTCATCTGTCTTTACTAAAAATAACCAACAATATTTTTTAAACTATAAATTATTAGCAGTAGTGATGTAAATTAGTATTGGTTAGATTTCAAGGTTTTCTTATATTACATGTACTTAAGAAAAAATGCTAACAAAGGAATACATGTACACCTTCTCCTCCAAAATTCATATCTTAAGCTCATTAAGCACTCCATTTAAAAAGATATAGCACAACTACTTATCCAATAGAACCTTCATATTTACCTTCATAGCAAGTCTTGTATGTTGTCAAAATAATTTAAAATTTATTCTCAGTAGCCATTAGAATGTAATTATTGAACGAAGACACACATTTATTTCATGTGAATTTTTTTAAATTAACAAAACAAAATAAAAAGAATGCATTTCAATTGAATTGTATCAGCATTATGTTTTTATGTAATTAAAAGTAGAAAAAAAAAACTTTAAATCAGAAATGTTTTATATTCAGCAAACAATAAAGATAAAATATACATTCTATAAAACAATTTTGTAACGCTGTAGAAAGAAAAAGGAAAGTGTTCAGTTCAAGTGTATTTCATGAATTTGGCTTTATTTCACTCATCTGCTCAATTATATGATGACAAAAATAGTGAAAACAACAGAAGATTTTGGTGAATAGATTGATAATTGAAAGATTAAATAACATAAATATAATATTAAAAACCTTTAACTGAAATTTTTGAAGAATAATTTTTTATAGTAAACAGGCTTGAAAATAAAAGACATTCTCTTTTGAATTTTAAAAATTAAAAAAAAAAATATATATATATATATATAATTAGGCAATTATATATATGGTTAGGCAACTCTAACAAGAATCATCAGTTTTACTAATTTGCTTTGTTTGTTTCAGGCTGTTTTGTATAACGACCGTTCTGTTCTTGAGAACCATCATGCTGCTGCTGCTTGGAGTCTCTTTCTGTCGAAGCCTGAGTACAATTTTCTAGTACATTTGGACAAGGCAGAGTTCAAGAGGTTCCGGTTTTTAGTAATCGAAGCTATCCTTGCAACAGATCTCAAACGGCATTTTGAGATACTGGCTGAATTTAATGCAAAGGTAATAAAAACATTATATTATTATAGATAGATAGATTCTAAATCAGATAATACAATATGCAAATTGTAGCTCAGTGACATAACGATAATGAAATAATGGAAGGAAATTACAATTCAAGACTTGAATGGATATAAGATTTCACATAGGAATTCTTTTGCCAAGGAATCAATAATTTCCAAAAAAATGGGTTTTAATTTAGTATTAGTTTGAAAAAAATATTAACAGAATGGGCTAGAACTTATTATTTGAATTTATTATAGTGCTAAGTATATTACAGTGAAGTCGTTACACTTATACGAAACTCACTTAGACGAAACATTCAATTATACGAAGAATTTCTCATTCCCCGGTGAAACCCCCGTAGTCCTATATGTAATTCACTTACACGAAATATTCACTTATACAAATAATTTTTGGTTCCCCCTCACATTCGTATAAGTGAGACTTCACTGTAGATATAATTTTTTTAAAAATTTATTAAATATAAATGAAACCATCAAATGTGAAGAAATATATTATTTAAAAATCAAGCTTCATAGGAAACTTAAAAAAAGATATGAATGGAATTAGCAAATAAAATCAGTGGCAAACAATATAGTCATCATATTTGATAAGGAAATGCGTTAAAATTCTTGGAGATTTAGTAATTATTATTATTATTATTACATTAACTGTACTGGCTGATTTTGTAATGGCCTCTTTTTTTTTTTTTAAATAAAGAAAGAGATTTAAAGCTTAATAATGCTGCTTTAAAAATATATATGGCATTATTATTTATATAATTATTAATAAAAATTGTGAACAATTGTAGTGATGCTCAATCTTGGAAGAAACATAGAAGCATGGAGAACTTCTTTTAGAGCTGTCCAAAGTTTAAGTTGTTAATGCATCATAAAAGAGATTTGCATAAGAGTTTCATTATTGAATGGTTTATCATAGATATGTTTGTTAATTGCAACTTCTTCATTTAAAAAAAAAATGCCAGCCTAATAGAAATAAAATGGTTTTAACTTAATGAGACTATTGCTTAGTGAGTTGAATTGTAATTCAGTTGTTCATTTTTAGGTTAATGATATTGATGCTCCTGGCATTGATTGGGCAAACGAAACAGATCGCCTCCTTGCCATGGAGATGTGCATCAAGCTTGCCGATATAAACGGTCCCTGCAAGAGGCACGACATCCACATCCAGTGGACTCATCGTATTGCCGAAGAATTTTATGAGCAGGTTAGTTTTCCCTTGGCTTTCGTTTTAACACTAACTATTAAATCTTTATTTATATTTACATTAACAGTTTTGTAAAGTAAAGAATTTATAAAGAACTCTTTCTACCTCTGTGGTAGAGCCTATTTTCTATTATTGGGCAGATCTGGTATATAGAATTATTCACATTTACCCTTTATTTATTCACATTTATCATTCTGACTTTAGCTACATTATCTGAACTTCTCAATGCTATTTAAATACTTATTTCAATCTTGATAGTTAATTTTAAATAGAACTACTCTCAGCTAGAACAATATGCTGTGCTCAGCTATCTAAAAATGAATTCTGTACTCTGGAAATTGCTGTCCATGAACTAGTATCGTAATGTTTTTAATGTCGTGTTAAGGCTGTTTCACTGCAGCATATACCGATTTTATTTTGGTTCAATAATTATATAAAAAAAAAACCTTAGTAGAAAACCCAAATCATCAAATCTCATGAATTTTCCCCATAGTTTTAGTGAAGAAAATGATTAGTCAACTGATTCTAAACGCAATGTGAAATAAAATTCTGAAATGTTAATTATTTATTCAATATGTCAATTCCAGAACCAATCGTAATAATAAGTTTTTAAATGTAAATTCATTGTTAGCTTGTGATCTATACTTTTCTTTTCTTCCATTAAGGGAGACGAAGAGGCAAGCCTGGGGCTCCCTATCTCCCCATTCATGGATCGACGCAATCCCCAGTTAGCAAAATTGCAGGAATCCTTCATCAACCACTTAGTGGCTCCACTGTGCAACTCCTACGCTGAGGCTGCTCTAATGCCTGGTCAATGGGTGGACGCTTCTGAGAGCGAAGACGAAGGTAGTTTAAAATTTAATTCAGGCAAGAAAAAAAGTGACATAGATTGAAGCCTACTTTGAAATATGTTACTATTCTTCTGTCGTTATTATAAGTTCTCATTCGTAATAAAAGTCATCTTTTATAAAGATGTAAGTGATTTACTCCAGAATTCTCATAAAACAACTATCTTTAATGTTCACGATATTTCGTTTTCTTTTTGGGTTTAATTATCATTATTTATGTGTTGTAGTGTCGTTATTGTTAATGTTTAATTATTACCATTATTTATATGTTATATTATCATTTTGTTGATGTTTAATCATTCTCATTATTTGTGCGTTGTGTTATCATTTTATAATAACTATGCCACAGAATGATATATTGTCAATTGTTAATATATAAAAAATATTTTTAGTTCTTTTATTTGTTTGTAACCCTATATTATGTAGAGGCAAAAAGAATAGTTTTGTCCTCATATATCTGAGGAAGTTTTTTGAAAAGAAAAATGAAATATTGTGAACATTAAAGATAGTTGTTTTATGAGAGTTCTCATTCATTTTTAGTGTTGTCTTGAAATCTAAAATGCACACTTTTTATTGAAATTTTATTCAGCAATGCATTGCCAAATAACATTATAAATATTACAGAATATCCCAAAGAAAATCAATAATGACTTATGAAACAATATCATTTTGGGCAAGGAAAGATTTCAATATGTATGAAGTATTTTTGGGAAAGGTGAGCACTTTTGGTTATACTTTTGGGATGTCTAATCACAGAAGACGTATTATATTTATCTTCGTGTGCCAACCAGAGGCCTCTTTGTCTACATGTGTATTCTCATGTAATCATTGCTGCTAATATTATTTGCACTGAGCATCACTGCAGCTAAGATGATGACTGCCACTTTCCTGATATCCAATGGTATGACTTCCCTCAAGTTCATAAATAAGATCATCAAGTGCATCTTGAAGTCATGATTGAACAAGAAATGAAGTGAATGCAATAGATAAAGCAAGCCAAGTGCATTCACAATCAGCATCTGACAGCTCTTACATAGTCCACTCAATGCATAATTCAAATGTGCTTTTGAAATTACTTTGCTATCAATGGTGGTAAAACTTGACTCATTTGCGTTAAAAGGTATTTGCATATTGATTTTCATGTCCCAGACTTCTATCAGGTGCATCAGTTTTTTTTTTTTTTTTTTTTGAGGATATATTTTGATGAGGTATTTGGTTTGAATTGTCTATATGGCCTTATCTAGAAGTAAATGTGGAAGGGATGATTGAAGTGGTTTTTGTCATTTCAGGATATCTTTGACAAATGTTAAATTCAGTATGAGAGTGGTGTGACACATACACACATACACTTATTTAACTTGAAATTATTCTTTTTCAATAGTGTCCAAAAGAAAAAAGAAAAAAAAAAGCATTAAATTCCAGTCGGTTTTTATTAGAATAAATTTCCTCAAACCGTTTAAGCTTTCCTGGACAAACGCTTTTCTTTAACTATCAAAGTTGAAACCAATCTTCAAAATCATTTAGTTTTAAAGTGTTACCACCCTTGTCTTTATGATGAATGAATTACAACAAAAGGATCATCTAAAAAAATAGGAGAAAATTTAGCAACGGCAAAAAAAAAAAAAAAAAAAAAATGCACCAAATAAGTGCAAAGGGTTGGTATTTGTGATAGGTCAACAGGAAGTAATTTTAATGGTGTGCATATAGGAAAGGAATCCAGTATTCAAAACTTGATTTTCTGATAAAAGAACAGTATAAAGTTCTAATGGAATAGTAATGAAGTTTTTCTTTTTTTAAATCTCAATTGGATTGATTAAAATTTATTATTTTTGATAAGTTTGCCATTTTCATAGACGTAAATATGATTGTTGAGCAAATTTTTTAAATGACTACGTCTTTTTATAGTTGGCTCAGAAGACAGAATAGAATCCTCAGACTGTACGAATACAGAAGAGGAAAATGGTGATAGTGACCATCCAGGTAAATAGGTTATTTTTTTATTTTTTTTATGTATTTATTTTTTTTTTCTCTAAGATACTTGGAATTAAACCATTAACAATAGAAAAGTCAGTAAGAAGCAATGGGATTTTTAGTTTCTGTTTTGGAGATTAAAACACAAAAAGAAATTTTAAATTAACAAGCATCAGTTATCTTGAAGATTCAATATGCAGGCATCTATATATTGTACAAGCCTGTCCAAGAAAGCAAACGGACCAATAAGTTAACCTATTAAATAACATATAATATAATGTGCCGGCAAGCTAACATAGGAAACACCCAATAGAGATAATGTCTAGTGGTGATTTTCAGCTTTAGCCTCCCTCATGATATACTATGAAACGTCAATTAAAGTATGGACAAAGAAAGAAGAATTGCCAAATATGGCGAAAAACATATTACTTAGTTGATCCTGGAACTATTGATGCAGAAAACAATATGGATGTCATAAGAACAGGTTACTGTAAGGCTTGTAAAGCCAAGCTAGAGGTATAATTTAGAACATTTGCCACTAGAGTCAGGGCCATGGAATATGTATTTCTGAAGATCGGCTATTGCTACAAATTTGTCTCATTTGACCGTGAAGAGAATTGTCATTGACAAAAAACAATGCAACCACACTTCTTTTTCTCTCCCGGGCATTTCCTTTTCCTTGTCCAAAGCCACTTCTGGATATGGATTACTTTTAAAAAAAAAAATTGAATAATATAAAAATAATAACAATACATAGATACATTAAAGATGCAAAGAATTAAAAAAAATATTGATAATCTTGTTCTCTTCTACTTTTGCAATGTAGAAAATAGTTATGATGCTTTGCAGTAGAGGTCGCTGAGTATACATGGAATTAGTAATCGATAACCTATGATTTTCATCTTTTTTTATGCTTCCTATAGTCATTGAGCACTTGCAGTAGACTAAACTTGTATTTTGTGCTTTTGCAATTTTTTGCAAATTGAAGTACGAAGGATCTTGAAGATCAATGTCTTTTCATTAAATTTTGTATTTGGCAAAAACTTTCACCGAAACATTCAGATATTGCAGTAAGTGTATGGAGAGGATTGTTTAAGCTTTATACAATGGTACGGATGGTATCAACATTTCAACTCGTACAGAACATCCATCAAAGACAATCCCAAAAACTGGAAGGCCTTCAATGTCAACAGACGATGATCACAACGAGCAACTATTTGCTTTTAGTTGTTAAAAATGACTGCCTAACTGTCTTTGAAGTTGCTGAAGAAGTAGGCATCAGTAAAGGTTCCTGTCAAGCAAATTTTGATAAAAAAAACTGCAAATGCATCAGGATGCTGTAAAATTTCTGCCACATGTCTTGACAGATGAGCAAAAAGCAATGAGTCAGTTAAGAGTTGTTAGATCTTTCAAATGCTGATAAAACTTTCTGAAACATATCTTAACAGCTGGTAAAATGTAGATAAAGAGGTAAAGGCCGCTTTACATGTACCATTTCAACAGGCAATCTGTGCACCATCATCACTCCATGGTGGGATGGAAATTACATTGCCCCTCCTGCTCTAATTTAGAATGTGTTCTAATTTCAAAGAGATGGCATGCCATCTCTAAGGAGCCATCTGACACCAGCGCTCCTGGTGGCGAATTGTAGAACTTGAAGTCCAATCGATTTGTATCTATTTATTCTAAATTATCGATTACAAAAATGATTTCTACAAACGGATATCATCTTTTCCTTATGTTTTCTTGGATGCTTCCAGAAAATGCTACAATATTAACCAAAATCACAACAGAATTTCAACCTGAAAATTTGAATCGATGAGCGATTGGAATCTAGAAAGCATATCATCGTTGATTTAGATTTAACAAGAAATATTGAAACTGAAAACAAAGAAATACAAAAAGATGAAAAACTTCCTATTTTAATTAATTAAAAAACTTCTTTTGCATTGAATAAATAACTTTTATATAAATCACTACTATCATTCATCATGAGTTTATTCCACATGGTCAGACAGTCAACGAACAGTTTTACTTGGATGTCATGAGGCATTTGAATGCAACGAGAGAGACCTCAAGAGTGGAGAAAGAAGACCTTGACAAAGCATCTGCCTACTCATCCCTTCTTAACTGAGAAGTTTTGACAAATCACAAGATTATTCTAGTCCTGCAGCTGCCCTACTCTCCAGATTTGGCTCCTGCAAAGCTTTTTTTTTTTGTTCCTGAAGTTGAAATCAACCCTGAAAGATCACCGACTTCAAATGATAGAAGAAAATTTGCAATGTGATCTCAGGGCCATTCCACAAAATGAGGAAAAAAACATTGGAAGCTGTGTATAAAGAAAGGAGGGCAATTAATTGGAAGGTGATAAGTCTCATTAGGTTGAAAGCATATCAGTAACTTTCTTTTTTAAAACGTTCAGTTTCTTTTTGGACAGTCCTCATGTAAGTAACAAAGATCTACGTAATATACATCCATATAACTGAAATCTGTATCTTTAAGTGTCACTTTTTTTTTGGAAAAGAAGCCTAAAAAAGTCCTTAGAGCAGTGAAGCAAAATGAGATAGTCTATTAAAAGAAGGTTTTACGAAATGGAGAAATTACTGAGAGTTCTCGGTCTAAGAGAAAAATAATAAAATTGTTATTTTTTTTTTCACATTTCCAATGTATTCTTTAGGTTGTTTTAGTTATATTTAAAATTTTAAAAAAATCTTTTTTTTTTTGGCCTGCAGCTTATCAAATCTGTTTCTATTGGAAGCTAGTTTTAGATACTTATTTTCATAAATGATCACTGTATGGTTACTGAATCGTAGCAACGAAATTTTTAAGTTTGAATAAGAATCTTTTAATTTTAGTATTATATTGATATTATTTTCTCTTGCAAAACTTCTTAAAATCCTATTTATTCATTTGTCGAATGAGGGCTAAACACACAAAATTTCCTTTAAACAAATTTAATGCAGAGTAAAGAGGTCACAGACATGTTTCGTTAAAGCGTATTTTTAACTTTTTCAATGTGACAATACATACAAAAGACATCAATTATATACAAAGGGGCTAGGGAACCTCGTAGATATTGAACCAATGAATTCTTTTGAATTCTGTGAGTCACAACCAATGTCCGGAGGGAAGACAACTGCATTGTCATTGTGTTGAACCAATTGGAAAACATTTTTCAAAAATCCTTTGTATTTTTTTTAATTCAATTTCATATTTTTTTTTTTAAATATATACAATTGAGCCTATGCACATTTAAAAACATATTTACTAATTATACATACAATAGAGGAGATTTCGACACCACCTCTGTGGGGTCATTATCAACTAATGATACATGGTTCTGTTGTAATTAAATACATTTTAAAAACTTTAAAACTATTGTGATAGGTGTATTATTGACGAACTTGATTGGTGCTTTTCATGGATTGACTGTTTACAGGCAAATATGGTTCCAGCGTCTAACTGCATTGCATCCTATCATCGCCCACGTCACATGTGCGCTGTCATCTGCTTCAAATGTTCATAGAATTCTCTACTCTGCTACCAGTTTTCTTAATTTGTCTCGTATTCTTTTTGCTTCTTTTTTTCCTCTTGAACGGAATCTGAAATTCTCAATCTTCAATAAGTTCCTCAGTAATACACCTGTCGCAATAGTTTTTAAAGTTTTTAAAATGTATTTAATTACAACAGAACCATGTATCATTAGTTGACAATGGTCCCCTCAAAGATGGTATCGAAAGCTCCTCTATTGTATGTATAATTTTATTAGTAAATATGTTTTTAAATGTGTGTAGGCTCAATTGTATATATTGAAAAAAAAAATTATATGCACATTAAACTTTTAATTTTTAAACAATTTCATATTCTTTTTTTAAATTTTGTATTTCCTTTTTTATATAGAAGAAGTATTGACAGCCTTCTTCCAAATGTTGTACTTAGTTATTATTTGCTAGTTCAGTGATTATTCCTGAAACAGCAACCATCAATTTAGTTCTTCCTAAGAAAAGTCTTGTGTTAAAATTTTGTAAAACTTTATCTGTTAAATCTGATTGTTTATGACTCACTTGAAAGTGATTTCCAAATGAGTCTATGCCTTGATTATAACTTGACTTTAAAAAAAGTTATTTAATGCTATCTTTTGAAACTTACTTGTTATATTTTTAGAACCAAAGAGGCCTCCAAAGACACCAAACAGACAAATATCTTGTCTTCAAACAAAACACCTAAAAGACAATAGAGAACACTGGATGGGTGTAGTGAAGGTAGGTAAAACAAAATATATATATATATACCAATCTGAACATTGAACTGCAGTTTATTTGACTGATCACAGTAATGTTTAATTAGAAAACTTGATAAATAAGGACATTAAAAATAGGGCTGGACGGGACCCGATATGCTGCTGATCTAGATCAGAAGACTAAAACCTTCAATATCTTTATAAATTCGATTAACAATTGCATCCATTATTCAAAGATATATATCTATGCAGATGATGTACTCTTGATGACTCATGAGAGGAACCAGGAAGATGCTTTTAATTTTTTGCAAAATGATATTAATAACATTCAAAAATGGACATGGAATAATAAAATGACAATAAATAAAGATAAAACAAAAATTATTGTGATTAAGAATAAAAATAAAAAGTTAAATTATAACTTAGATCTACAATTACATGATGAAAATTGCGTAAATTCTAAGAAACTAAATAATTTAATTAAATCATGTAATTGTACTACAATTGAAAGTGTTTGTAAACAAAAATATCTCGGTATTTATATAGATGACAAATTTTCTTGGAACTCCCACTATAATTATATCTTAAAAAGACTGAATACTTTATTATATTTTTTCTATCACATTAAAAATATGTTTCCTTTTAAACAGAAATTGGTTGTTTATAAGGCATATGTTGATTCGATTCTAAATTACGGTTTAGACTGTTGGATATTTATAAACAGACAACAAATTAAAAATATAAATAAAATTATTCTCAAGATCTTTAATTACGTAATGATTAACTTTAAAAACAAAAAACTTGAGGAACAACAAAGCATAAGAAAGAAATATAAAATACTTTTATTAAATGAAAAATTTATTTATAACAATATGATAAAGAATTTCTTTGATATAAAAAATAAAAAAGATAACTTACAAAATAATTCCAACACCAGAAAAGGTTGGATAAAAATATTTAATGTTACAAAAATAAATAATAATATGGGATTTAGACAAAAAAATCAAATCCTTTATAGTCTTTTCAATCAATTAAAATGGGAAAATTATAATTTTGAAAGAATTAGTCAGGTTAAAAATCAGTTAATAATAGATATTATTGATGGTAGTTTTAAATTTTAATATAATTAATCTTAATTTTTTTTTCTTATACTTAACTGTATTTAGATTAAATTTTCAGTACCTATACCACAGGTATTTCACTTTTAGAAATACCTATTAGGACTGATTTACATTTAAACAAAAAAAAAAACAAGACAAAACAATATTCCATATTTTCTCACTTCTATCGTAAAGAGAAGGTAAACTATCAGAAATGATATCAATCCCATAAAAATGCCTTTAAAAAAAACAAAACAACATCTATATTTGTGAGTATATTTCTACACATAATGTTATTCAAGTGACCCAATGTCTAATTAACCAGTAAATAGTAATGAAGATCCTTATGTTGCAGGAAGAGCAGAGGATAAAGGAACAAGAGGAACAGAAGGCACTTGTGGAAGCAGTTCCACCATTATCAAAAGAAATTGAAGATGAAATGGAAACCATTCATGAAGAAGAACCCTCAGGAGAAAGATCTCTTAGGAGTTCAGTGGTAAGACTTACATAACCAAATTTATCTCTTAATTGAATCCAGTGTTCCTCGATCTTTGTGAGACCACGGCCAGGTAAATTCTTTTGAAAAAAAGGCAAGGCCCTGGTTCCAACAATTTTAAATACATTTTTAATTTTTATTAAAATTTGCATTAAACATATTCCCTTGAAATTAAATATTAATAAATTAGTTTTGAAATAATTATAAATACTAAAATTTCACTAGTCTATAATTTAACAGTAGTTGTTTCTCAAGCCATTCTTTGAAACATTCATCTCATCATGGTAATTTACTGAATTTATTCGAGAACAGAACAAAAGCATGGCATCGGGCACAAATCCATTGCTGCTTCTCACAATGGCATAAAATAAGATTCTGTTCTTCCCGATTGGTATTTGCTGCCTTCGAATATCGCATTCATCACTGTGCCATTGTTTTTCTTTGCCTGTGTAAGCATTCACCAAGTCTCATCGATATAAAGTCTTCCCTCCAGATGTTCCCTTATTTCTGTCAGGGCTACAAAGTCAGGCCTTTAGACGTAAAATTTCCTCATGTCAGTTCTTCTAAACTTCATTCTTAGCTTCACATGAAGAATTTGTCACAATGATGTTTTGCCTCTGATGAATGCAATCTTTGGCTGAAGTTATGAATGAATTGCATCAACTGTTAGATATTCTAGAAAAATTTCAATGATGGTGGCTCTGACAACAGAGAAATCAAATTCATCCGTAATCTAAACTTGCTTCGGATTGTTTATTCCAGGGAGTGGAAAATGAAGTGTTGCCCCAGTCCTTGCCCTCGTTGACAATTCTCTTCGCTGTAAGATGGGACGAATGGGTTGCAACAGCCATTCTTCCTATTAATTCAGAAATACATGTTCCATCACCTTGACTCTTATAATGTGGAAAACATTCCAAATTATACCCCTGGCTTGGCTGTGCAGGGTCTGGTCTTTCTTACTGAGAGAAACTTGTTCCTCTAATGCTGTTATATTACTATCTGCAGCAATGCCTCCTGGATCAACTAAGTGATCAGGATTTTGCCATATTTATAAGTTTTTCTTTTGTTGCGGCCACAGTAAGTGATCTTAGTTTTCGATTCACTGATGAATATTCTCTTTAGAATAGTTAAGCTTCAAATATTTATGAGAAAATAAGTTGTGAAGTCTAGTGTTTGAAATTATTTTAGAATATTTATATTCACACAAAATTAAATAATAATATTTTTTTCTTTATTTTCTTTTTAACCATTCTTTCTTAAAATTGACAGTTTAGATTTATACAAAAATACATATTTATTACATATTATATTTAATACGGATTTATACATATACAGCATACTCTCGATATCTCGAAGTCGAAGGGATGCTAAAAAAAATTCGAGATAGCGAGTTTTCGAGATAACAAGGTCATAACCAAAACATAAAAATTCATGTAAAATAGATACGGAATAATATTCTAAAAATTAAGAGTCTTGATAAGATGAGAATAAGTATAAATATGTAATGATAGTTGACAGTAAGTCTAAATACAGCAATGATAATTTTAATTTTTAAAAGTAGTCGAAAATAATTACAGTAAATTGAAAAGAATTAGTAAAATACAATGAACTTGCATTGCTAGAATTTCTTAAAAAAGTCCAGTATCGTGGCCTGAGAGATTCTTGGAAAAATACGTCTATTTGCTTCAACAGAACTGAACGGCGATTTTTCCGGAAAAATTCATTTTTTACTTCGAAAAATATTTGACGTAACAAGGTTTTGAGTGAAAACTCTTCTACATAAGAATTAAAATTAACATTAGATGAATATGTAATATCAAGGGGAAAAATAATTTTTCGACATATCAAGGTTTTCGAGACATCGAAGTTCGAGATATCGAGAGTATACTGTGTGTGTGTATGTATATATATAAAATAAAAAATCTAATACACACAACTTGAAGTCGTCCTCTTCAAGTTACGTAATGCAATAATTTCAATTAATTATTGCAATTTAGAATTCAGAATGTATAGAATATAAGAATAAAAATTAACTTACATTACTAAACATATAAAATTTGCCGGACAGCTATCTGAAATTTAAAAAACCCAATACAAATTTCAGAAAGCTGTTTCTGTGAGTTCTGATTTACTCACTTCATCAGCGGCATCTGGTGTTAAATTTTTGAAACTAAACTAAAATTTAGAAGTCATTATAGCGCATTATTTAAAGAAAATTGCTCCTTTTATTATATATATTCTTTTTTTAAGTTTTTTAAAAAAAATTTTTATATTCTTTTTTATTTTCTTTGAAATTATATTGTTGATGTAAATGCATATTTTTGATTCAAAGAATAATTAAAATATTTTTGTCTTCATTTTAGGATTCAGATGAAAATTCAAAGCTGTAACCTTGCATAATAAGACAACAAAATTTGGCAGAGCCATCTAGTGATGGTTTCCTCAATTTGTGAGAGGGAGGTGAAAGGTTTTCAGTTTGGCCAGGAATGAAGACCACAATACGAAACCCTCCCGAGAAAGTAGGAAGCTGTGATCAAGACAAAGGCGCTCACAGTGTTGTTGTTGTGGTGGGAGGAGGAAGAAACATTAGTGAATGTCGTTAACTTTTTTTTTCTGCCATTTTGTTACTTTCTCTGTTTCATTGGGAAACTTCCAGTGAAAGCAAAAGCATCATTAACACAAACTTTTATTTAAACACTAACAGTCCTAGTGTTTTGAAGTGTTGTGATAATCTGTACATTTCTTTTTCCTCGTTTGAGTTACGGCTGGAGAGAGAGAAAGAGAAAAAAAATGGGCAGAATTGAAACTAGTCAGAAGCTCGATAGAATGATGTCTTCCTCTGCTGACTCATGTTTATTTCTGCATTTCTTGTAAAGAATACTTCATGAACATTCTCATATTTTTTTTTATTTTACTTTTAGATTCTTTAGTTCAATTACCTATAATATCTCTTGCAGTTTGTGTCTTCCATTCATTGGAGGTAAAAAAAAGCAGTGAATTATGCTATTAGAAACTGACAAATTGAGAAGAGATTTACTTCTTTTTTGTTTTTAAATTGTCCAGGGGATGGGCCATTGGATATCAAAATGATCCAAACAATATAAAGACCAAAGCATTTCGAAAGCGACATCCTAAATACAACAGTATAAAAATACTCAGCCTAGCAGGACATTCCTGCTATGGAATTACACAGTTTTCTTTATTATTTTTGTTCTCCTCTCCCTTCCCAACCTTTGTTTTGTTTCTGTTTTATTTTCAGTGGAACTTTAAAAAGTACAACTTCGAGGAATCTCCGTTTTGCAAGATCAATCTAAATGGCCAGCAATGTATTAAGGGTACCTTAGACCATCTCACATCTATTGTTACTAACAATTTGTTTCCTTCAACTCAGTGATATTCCTGTAAGGTCATGTTGTTGACACATCTCCACCCTGTAATGTATTCTTGCCTAAACATTGTAATAATGTAAAATTATCGAACCGATTTCATGAATCACATCCTCTGTTGTATTATTGTTGTGTAAAAAAAAAAATACGTTTATTTACAGGATTGAGTTCATGAGAACTTGTATTTTAAGTGAAAATATATCTGTATATTATCAGTGTTATTTTTATTATTGTTGTTATTAATATTTTTTCATATAATGCAGCATTTCATTGAAATGATAACATTTTATTATTTTTTTTTAATTTTAAAGATGATTAAAAAGAAAATCTATTCATGTATAGAGAAGCAACTGAGCCATGAGTGATAGGTTGTGCCCTGTGTTTTGCAGATTGTGTTTTGTTGTTTTTTTTTTTTTGTTTTTTTGCATTTTTGCAAATACTTAACTGTGCACAAAATTGTATATGCATTGAATTTAAAACAGAAAAATACCCCCCAAAAAACAGGCATTTTCTTAAAACATTCAACAATGTTAAATTTGATTCTTCTTTTTAAGAAGCTTAAAAAAAAAAATACATTGGTTTTAAATTTTACTTGCCAGTCTTCCGTTAAATGCTGGATATGTTTTAAATACATATTTTTGTTGTGAGTGAAACTTCACAACTGCAATAGTTCTGACGCTGGTACTCAAAGAACAGAACAAAACAAAAATGAAAAAACAAACAAATAGTAGCTATAGATCTTGTTCTTTCTTCCACTAACTTTTTCATTTGAGTGTGTCCATGTACAGTTTTTAGCATATCGATAGCCAAATTAACACAACGATAGAGTTTTCACTTGTTTGTAGCTTTTATAATCATAAAATTATTTCAGATTATAGCCTACAAATTGTTGGGTCTTTTTAAGTGATTGGAAAATAGATTATCCATATTTCAAAATTCAAATTTTAAATTTACAAAATGAACCATCTTGTTTAGCAAAATTTAAAATATTAACTAAATTCATCATAAAAATATGATGTTCAATCAAATTTCACTTCCTTTGTAGCTTTCACATCTTTATAATTATTGATTAATAGTTGATTTAGATTCTTTTAACTTCAAAACAATGTAAAATTCAAACCTCAAAATTCAAAACTTAGAATTATTGCAAAAAGAACATATAGTTGTAGCACCTCATTAAATATTAGGTCTTATTTTCTTTCTTTCCTGTTTTTAACAATGCAAACATGTCTTTAATGGTAACATCAGTCTGTCTACTCTATAATCCTACTCCATATGATTTGTAAGCCTCTTACATATAAAAAATTAGAAACTAGAAAGTGGAGGTTGAAATAGGACCAACGAATAATCATTACTAGAATAGGCGAACATTACCTAGAACAGTACTTAATTTAAATATATATATTATTTGCCGAATCAAATCAATTGGATATTTTTTTTTAAGGTTTAGTAAACTTTTTCTTAGTGTTATGAATTTGTGAGCGTTTAGCTGAATTATTTTAATTAATTTCTCCTCACGTTATTTTGAGTTATATTCAGCATCTTTATTAAAAAATTAAAACAGTGATATATAAATACATAAATACATATATATTTTGTGACTTAAGTTCATAAAAATAATAAATACATTTTATCTATTTTTATTATAGAAAAAGAATTTATTTTTATCTGCTGAAAATGAAAGCAGCAATTGTAAATACTTTGAAAACAATTTTCAAGATTGGAAAATTGATTTTTATTGAATGTTTACTCAGCAATATTGTAAAAATTTGCCAGAAATTTAAAATCTTTCTTTTTTTCTATATTATATTGGGATTGTCAAAATTTAAATGAGATTAACTGTAGTCATTGGGCTGGGGGGAATTTTAATTCCAAGAAATTATTGAAAGGAAAAAAAAAAAAAAAAACTGTTATCATTTCGAAACTTAATACATGTTGTAGTTCATGTTCTATGTTGATTCATTGTTAAATTGTACATTGAACTGTTACAGAGCATTTTGAAATTCGTAAAAAGAGAAAAGAATTTTGAGTGTTTTGTTTTTCCCGAGTCTTTTCTCTGTAAAACATGTTACCTCTATTGTTTCTATGTGTTCATTAATCTTCATTTATAGTTTCCAGACTTGTACAAATGAGACATATTGTATTATCCAGTATTCCATTTTATTTTTTTGTGTGTCAAATAAAGTGCAGCTGCATTTTTGTGAGTAAGTTTTTATTTTATTTCAGTGAATTGTTCACTGGTGGTCAGCGTGCATATACAGGGGGTGGACAAAATAATATGAACATCTGTGGGATAGACAAAATCTTTATTAGTAGGATCAATTCATTCAGGCACACCCTTCGCCTGAATTACTGCTTGTATCCATTGTGGGACGGACAAATTCACACCATGCACACTGTTCAAGGGAATACTCAGCCATTCCTCATGCACAGCGATCTCTAGTTCCGAAAGTGTGGAATTAACAGTAGGAAGGAGGCAGACAACACAAAAGGCTTCTGCGGGCATTCTCCATACATAAACATTTCCAGTGGTCTGAAATAAATGCAGATTCGTCAGACCAATTGACATGTCCCATTGCTGGTATGTCCAGTGTCTGTGCTCGCGCCACCATTGCCTTTGCTTCAACGCATTCCACGGTATCACCAGGTTTTTGAATAACCGCTCTGCCATGAATTTTTGCAGCATGCAGTTCCCATTGGATAGTTTTTGGTAGATATGCTGTCCTGGAGGTGGGTGTTCGTCTTGGAGGTTATCTAGGACATCGTTGTCTTGTGCTGTCAGGTCACTCTGCTTCAACACCCATCTATCCCTGTCGGTGACTTTGAATTTTGCTCACTGTTCTGTTTTGCAGATGACGTTTTACCATGTTTTGTGTAGGCTGTCATAAGAGTTGACACAGTGCTTCTTGCAACATCCACAAAGTTGGCTGTTTTCATCACTGAAGCTCCAATGAGGTGCTCTCCAATGACCATGTCTCTTTCGAAGTCTGAGATATCGGACATAACGGCATTTCACTGCTAGCACAATTGTCACATGCAACCTGTATGACTGCTGCTGATCGACTTCACAGCCACTGTGTGGCAGGTGTCTAGATGGCGTGGCCAAATGGATTATGGCCTGTTTTCATATGGTTGTTACATTAATGTGTCCACCCCCTGTATATAAAAAAATAGAAATGCCATTTTCCATTGCTCAAAGGTAACATTAACTCTTAGATCGAGCCTCCTCTCCCTCCAAATATTGTTCCATATCTACTTCTGATGGTATAAATTCTGTGACTGCAATAATAGATAATATATAAATAACAGTTAACAACTTTGTTTTTATAAAAAAAAAAACCCAGCAAATGCCTTCTTCTGTTAGTCTAAATAGTTTAAGGTTTAAGCTAAAATTCCTTGAGCTAATTTACTGGTTGTACAAATAAATTAATATTTTAATGGATTTTTTTTTATATATGACTGCATTTTAATGATATAAATTAAAGCAACTTCTGATTTTTTTTTTAAAAAATAAACTGGAAGGTATACGAAGAATAACGAAATGGTAATTCAAAGAAAATGTTGTAATTTCTTTTTTTAAACAAACACGAAGTTGAAATCTGCCCATTTAAAGCCTCCCCAAAGAATAGTTAGAATTCTCCATTGTTTTAATACACCCAAATGTGACGCCATCTATTGACAAACTTTTACCGTAAAACAAGTGTTTCATTTCCTCTTAAGAATCAGGTTTAAAATATGCTTAAAATTAGGGCTTTTAAATTACTTTTCTGTCACCCAACTACTATGAAACATCCAATAGTGAAAGTATAATAGAATATCTTGACACATTTATTCAGGGAAAATTTGAAAAAAAGAAAACTGAATGCAAACTAAAACTTATCGATACCTTTAGATCACACCAAACATGTTCTAAATACTCAAGAATTCATTAGATTCATGTAACCGAAAAATTATATTTCTTTTACATTTGAACAGATTTTTTTATGGCCATTCGTAACATTTATCATCTTTTGAAGTATTGTATTTCAGAGACAGAAAGTTAGGAAAGTGATGATGATGATATGGAAAATCAAAATATAATGAAAAGATTCCAAAATATGTTGGTGAAATATTTGGAATTGCTGGAATCAGGGCTGAATTATGAGTAGAATCATTGTTTGACAGATCATCAAAGATGCAAAGAATCAGTACATACAGTGGATCTTCGTTTAAAGGTATAGTCTTACAATTCCATTTCTTGATAAGTTTCTACTTTCTTCACTGTACAACTGTCTCTTAAACACTTCGCAGTTTTGTGACAACAGACTCACTTCTACACTCATTGACAGAAAAATTGTGCACCATAAAGGAAGTGATGGATTCAAATGAAATTTTATTAGTGTGTTGGACAGGAGTGATTACAATAACACAGCAAAAGGATGATATCCTGCTTAGCTGCGGTACACAATAAGGACACCTTTTAGTATCTCATCGGACAACATTATTCCTGTATAAATGTGGTGAAATGGTCAGGTATTGTGTCAAACAGAGGCCATATGGTGTCTTGCAGCAGATTTGCCCACAGTTCTTACAATTAATGCTCCAAAACTTGTACACTGCTACAGGATGACAGTTTGTTCAACTACCTTCTGCCATCTTTTAGGCAACTTCATAATTCCATCTTCCCAAAACTTTTTATCTTTTTGACCAAAAAAATGTTCCAGGTGCCTTTGGTGTCTTCCAGGGAATTAAATTTTTTCCATTAAGAGAATTTTGAAAAGACCGAAATCAATGGAAATCCGAAGGTGCAATGTTTGGTGATGAATCAGAACTTCCCAGCCAAGTTGTAACAATTTTTGCCTGGCCAAAGAAAAATGTGATCTTGCATGTTTATTGTCTTCCATCTTCAATATTAAATTGGCAACACAAAATTCTCCAATTTTGATCAGTTTTTGTTTTAAATGCACGCCGATATGACAGTCATAATACAATCTAACAAAACGTTGTCGAATGACGTTAAAGACACCTAGGCAGTATTAAAGCCAACTTACATAAAAAAAAATGAATGTTGGCTTTTTGGCCAACCCAATATTTACACAGTGGTTCAATGATAGCATGATCTGAGTTAACACACCTTATCATAACAGAACTGTAAAGCCCTTCCCATGGTTCCTTAAGCATATGTATAAGAGTAAATGGGTTGCAGTTAGGCTGTACATCTCCTTCAGATGTTAGGCAAAGAAGAAATGAAAGAGAAATAGAAGCTGAAGCTAATGTAGTGGAACATTAAAGACTACCAAAAAATGCTGGACCCATATCCCATTTTGTGTAATAAGCAAATGAAGGGACAAGATATGAGCAGTGCACCCAATGAATGAGAAGCTCAAGTGAAGTCATCTGTTTGTAAATAAGAGAATAAACACCACTTGGGATGAGGGAGTGCTCAGGTGACAAGCACTTAAGGAGAGGAAGATAGAGGAAAGAGAAAGTGAAACAATAGTAGTTAAGGGGTTCAGAGGTTCTTCCCTCAAAGTGCTGTACTCCTGATGAGTTTACCGTATTTGGGCACGAAGAATAGGGAGATGCAATGCACATGCACGGGAGCCCACACATACGATCAAGGGGGGAGCACTTGCCACCCACTCCCCGCCCCTCCTGCAATTTTCAAAATTAATGTAATTCATTTAAGTTTCTTTTAAAAGAACTAACAGACTTTTAGAAAATTGTAAATTTATTTATTATTTTTTTTAAAAGTCAGAAATACTAGATTATATTACAATAGAAGATAAAGAAGACATAATTTAATTATTTGTGAAATAGAAAAGGAAAATTGGAAATTCAGAGAAAATGTGATGACTTTATTAAGAAATAAGCTTAAGGTCCAGACTCAAGCAGTTCAGGCGACTGCAAACCTTTTATTTCTTTTATATATTTCTTTTTCCAATGCACCTGAAATTCTGAAAATTTAAATATGAACTTGTGAAGCATCTAGGATTTCTATTTTCTTGTTTTTAATGTTCAAAATATTCTGTAGTTAATTAAATTAAAATTCAAAAACAATTACAACTCCTGCCTGTATCACTGCATTTAAAGTTCCTTGAACCACTGCGAGAGGAGATCTACTCTGTTAAGAAATGGCTCCCCACAACATTACACCTGATGTAATGGCTAAATGCCTCTTGACATATTGCAAGGATCTGAGCTCTGATCAGTTCTACTCCATATATGAGTCCGATCATCATCTGTTACAAAGCAGAAGTGAGACTCGTCACTAAACACAATGCGAGCTGATTTCAGGGATGTCCATGTTTCTGGCACGTTACCACTCTAGGTGGAGCCTTTGGAGCCTCGCAAGAGACAATGAAGCCCAGTGCCTGCAGTTCCTCTATTAATGGTGCAGGCAAATAACAATGGCTGTAAACAACCAGTTATCTTTCTGGATGATGGAGAGTGAAGCTGTTAGAGCTTTCTTCACAAAGCTGATTGTCTGTGCATTTGGGCAGATCAGAGCATTGACCACCTGAATGAGTGGCCTCAAGCAATCATTGAGTCCAGCATCTTCCCACTATGATCCAGATTGCAAGCAATATAGAATGCATGACTAATTTATCATTTTCCTGAAGAGAACTTTTTTTTTTAATATTTTCCTCTTTAGTAGTTAATCTTTTAGTGCTAAAATGATCAATAATCATGTACAGTAAAACCCCGTTATTACGCTCGTCAAGGGACCGTGACCTACAAGCGTAATAAGCGGGATAGCGCTATAAACGGGGAATGATTTATATGATGGGGAAACATTTAGACACCATTTTACAGGAAAGATACTTGATTCTGAAATAGATATAGTGCAAATGTGAGCTTATTTCCTATTAAAAAAATCTTTGATTGTGGTTTGCCGTGTGTGTATGCTACTATTATAAATTACGACATTTTCAATACGGTTCAAGAAACTATTAACATCAATTGATATTCCACTAGGAGCAATACAAATATATTTTCGGAGCAGTTTTAGTGCACTGCCCGCTATTTCACGCGCCTTTTCTTGAATGATTGGGTCACTTAATGGCACTGATGCATCACGGGACTGATGAATCCATTCAATTAGAATTTCCTCGGCATCTTCACATTTTCCACACTACTTTTTTACGTTTGCAACCATCCTTCGCTGAATTGATAATTCCATTCTTATTTTTTATTATTGTTCTCAGACTGGATCAGGGAATTCTTAGATTCTGCGAAAACCTTCTGATTTAGTGTAGAATTCTCGTCGTACTTACGAAGAATTTGCAATTTTTCACTTATAGAAAGGGATTTCCGCTTCAAAGAGTTCGAAGATTCCCTCCTACCACGGAAAGAAAAGAATCGTTACAGTGTTACATTTCTTTTCGATGCAAAATTTCCGATATAAAAAAGCGCTACAAGCGGGATTTGAAGCGTTATAAGAGGGTAAAAGTATAGAGAGTTATATAGAAAATTCCAGGGACCGCATGAAAGGAGCGTAAAGAACGGGATAGTGCTATAAGCGGGAGCGTAATAACGGGGTTTTACTGTATTTCTTTGGATCTTTCCACTTCATTAGCTTTTGACGCTTCCTTTCAATTGTTTTTCCAAAATTCATTTCTGAGTTACTTTGGTAGTAGTTTCTTCATCACGACATGACATAACGACAACCCCTTAGGATTTCTACCATGGGCGCCAGTCAAGTCGTCGCCTTGACAAATTTCGGGTTGTCGTCGTCGAAGTTTTTGCTCGGTTAACTAGCTCAATCGTCTCAAGTCGCAAGGGTCAGCACTAACCTAATAGGATCTCACAGAATAACGCACACACAACAATTAATCATATTTATTAATAGCTTAACTCTAAGGTGACCTCAGTCAAATACACAATTGCTGGATCCTCCAGTGGCTTCATCCTTGGAAATATGCACAATTGCAAAAATAAAACACTCGCCTAACAAAATAATAATGCTCCTGGCTTGGAGATTTAATTTAGAAAAATGCGAAGGGTAAATTATTTAAATTTCACTGAACTTTGACTAGAATCCTAGCTGGTCATAATTACTCCTGCACAAATAAACTCGACAATTTATTCAATGAGCACCAACTTATTGCATCATGCAATGATATACACAGTTAACTAGAGTTCCTAATGTCGCTAGAAGCTAAAGATAAAAATCATGTTGAATGGCTTTCATTTCCATCGATTCATGATGACTTGTTAATAGAATGAATGACCCTGAATGTTTCTTGCACTACATTCGGATACTCTGGGTGGCTGGAATTACGCCAAGTTTACTAACATCGCCCTAAATTCACTTCGCTGATTTGAGTGAGCTAGTGGCCGAAATTACGCTAAATTTACTAACATTGCACTAAACTCATTTTGCTGGCTCTAATTGCACTAGTACAACATCTCGTAGCAGTGTCTTTGTTTTCGACGTTCCTATCACAACTAAAATTCGCTGAATCTGTCTGTTAGCGTTGGTAACTAAAACTGTGCCTAATCTGCTACTGTCCTGGCTATCTAAAAATAACGCTAAAGCTATGCGAACATCATCTGATTTTGCACCAACTTTTTTGGTCATCTTCGAGTTGGTCCGATTTTGTCAGGCATGAACATCATCCAACTCGCAAATGAAGTTGACCAAAATAGCAGCAATCAATCATTTCCCCCAGCAGCTGTGGAAAATCCGAAAAAATCGAGGTTTTGAAACCTCTCTGATAAATTCTGCTGCATACAATACTGCATTTCAGTATAAACTTTATTTATGCGTGAAAGAAACTTGCAATACTCTGATATTCATTGTGTACTCGCTCGTCGTCGATTCGAATCGGTGAACTCGTTTATGGACGCCATTTCTGTTCATGGGCGTGACGTCATGACTGATGTGTTCTAACGCTGCCCTGTGATTGGTAATTCCAACCAACTTTCCCGATTTGGTCCTGCACAACCGACTCGAGTCAGCCAACTAAAGTCGCTGAATAACGTGCTCGCTCTAGCAACTCGAAGACTGGAAGTTGGCCGACTAAGTTGGTCAAAAATCGGATGGTGTTCGCGGGGCTTAACCATACTTATCTATACGTTGATGACGTTCTGGCTGCGCATAACGAGAGTGGTGGAAGGCTATCCTCCACGTGCCTTTTCTTAGACTAATGCTACCTGGAATTAACACAAAACTATCTCGCGTTATGCAGGCTGTGTTGCGGTGGTTCAAGTCGGAATCTCTGTTGAGTGTCGAGGAAGAAGTAGTAATGTCTCCCTTGTCATGACACCGTATTAAATAGCCATCTTTCGTGCAAAAGGTGACATGTGACCATAAGCTAAGCCATCAATCGAAATTGAGAATACTAAAAATTTTTATAATAAGGTAAACTGACCTTTTGCGGATTCCTGGAAAGCAAGAAACTGCAGGTGTAAAATGACTCATTGAACATCTGGGCTATTGACCTTTCGATAAGTGCAAGTGTTTTAAAAATTAATTTCCAGAGATAAATTTCTTTTCTTTTAAAACACAAAACTTTTCGCATTTTTACCTAAATATCTAACAATTTAAAATTTGAATGTTTTCTTTACATTTCAAT
>JAFIDM010000004.1:8596069-8616712 GCA_023159025.1 Thereuonema tuberculata | reverse complement strand
AAATCTCACATGCGGTCACCCCAAAATGCGGACGCGGTCCACCGGTGGACCGCGATCGACGTTTTGCTCACCCCTGCTTTAAGAAGTCTACCTCCCTTTTTAGGATTTATACCTGTCAAAATGGTCGAAATGAGGAACCCAGTCTTTATTTTTCTGCTCGGAAATACATCTGAAACATAAATACATACCGAGAAACATAAATAGCGTAGTGCTTATATACACAAAAGTACAGTACGATCTTTATACTGAATGAACAGATGGTGTCGATTGAAAATGGAAAAGCAGCGCATGGTCACACAATCACATCTGCTCTTGGTTTTTCAATTTATTTTGTTAAAATAATAACATCTTCCGCAATTTAATTTTACTTATTATAAACATTTATAGGTTTCATTAAATTCATAAATAATATTATAAAGCAAATAAAGGTGTTTTCTTTTTAGTGACCCATTTAGGAACTATTGTAATAGCGACCAAAATCAGAGCTATTGCGTTTGTCCTGTCCGTCCGTCCGTGTGTCTGTTCACCCCTAACAACTCCCGAACGAAAGGCCCGATCGACAAAAGGAATTCACCATCGTATTCAGAGGCCCAAACACTGTAGAATGGGGTATTTTCAGGGGCCAACGCCCCCGTGTTCGAGATATTTGGCATTGTTTTCATTGAATTTTCTCTATTAGCTTAAATGTTAGAATGCATCCATCTCATTTCAGTTGTGAGTTCTAGCTTGATGGCTAAGTTCTCGGACTCCTACACTGAAGGTTATCGGTTCTAACCCGTACATCTTACTTTTTTTTTTCCCTGAATGTCCGTAGATTGTTTTTCTTACTTTCCTAATGTTTTTTTTTTTTATTATTTTTTTTCCTAACTTCTTTTTTACTTTTCTTTACGTTAATGTACTTCTTTTTTTTATTATTGTTTTTAATTAATTCATTTATTATGGGTCGACCTTAAATTCATGATTTCGTACAAAATTATATTCATTTGTTTTGTTCTTCAAATGTCTAAATCTACACAGAAATAAATCAATCTACGCAGAAGTGAAAACGTATTTAACTCTTGAATGATGGGACATCAAATGGTTTCCAGAATAAGCGATAATGCATTAAATAATTAATTACTAGAAATTATTAGAGAAAAAACTATTTTATTTGAAACCTTTCAATAATTCCGGTAGTTATTTGCTGATTAAATTCTGAGATACAATCATATTAATGGTTTTTTTCACCTTGTTGCACTTTTATTGATTATGACTTTATTGTAGTCTTTCATTATTATTGCCTATTGACAAATGACCTCCAGTGAGGCCTCATTTCACGCAGCAATGACAGCTCTACAAACATTGATTCGTTTTCGGTCAATATTGACAAGGCAATAGTATTGCAGAAATTCGCAAGTTGATTTTTTTTTTTTTATATATAGGAAAGGAGTCATTAAACATTTATAAGATAACAAAAGTTGTTCTTTTTTATTATTATTGATTTAGAGTTGGATGCTACGCTGATTAGAATTTATATCAACATCCCTATATATTTGGTCATTCTGTCAATTAATGTCGAAACTTCCTGTCTGACAAAACTATTAATATAATTGGCGCGAGCAATTACTGTCAATTGAGATCGTTCGGTTCGAGATTAACAGTTTTACCGATGCTTTTTAGTCTAACTATACTTTAGAAATAATTTTGTTAAAACAAGAAAATCAGCAAACAAAAGTAAAACAAAATATTTAATTTCACAAGAAATTTTCTGTGAAATTAAAAGCAATCCAATTTTTTTTAATAAATTAAATTATTTAATAGATTATTTATTATTTAATTATTTAATAGATACTTTCCCTTCTATAAATAGGCATTGAAAAGTTGTTTTAGAGAAAACACAATCAAATTTAATAAAGGCTAACAATGGTTTAAACTTGTTACAAAACTAACTTACTAATATATTAATATAAATATTGGGTTGGCCAAAAAGTTCGTTCGATTTTTTTATTAATGCCAAATTAATATTGAAGATGGAAGACAATAAGACCGCATGTTTCTTTGATGACCAGACAAAAACTGTTACAGCTTGGCTGGGAAGTTCTGATTCATCCGCCATATTCACCAGACATTGCACCTTCGGATTTCCATTGATTTCGGTCTTTACAAAATTCTCTTAATGGAAAAAAATTCAATTCCTGGAAGACTGCAAAAGGCACCTGGAACATTTCTTTGCTCAAAAAGATTAAAAAGTTATAGGAAGATGGAATTATGAAGTTGGATTAAAGATGGCAGAAGGTAGTGGAACAAACCGTTGAAGACTTATTCAATAAAGTTATTAGTGACAAGAAAAATGTGTCTTTTATTTTTACTTAAAAAAACCGAACGAACCTTTTGGCCAACCCAGTATTAGCAGACGGGACATAATAAGAGACAGAAAAAATACAAACGCTGTCATTGCTGAACTTGAATAGAAAACTTATTTAGAATTTATTATCTGTGTTCTATTATCACTGAGACGATCGACACTTGGAAATCTAGCAATTTTCTTCCTAATGTCCTATCCTCATGTTGTTCATTTCAGGAGGGGATGTATTTCTCCCTTTAACAATTGATTACGAAGAGATGATGATGGATAACATAATTACAAGACAATAACAACTAACCTCCAATTCTTACAGTGAAATATCTTAAACAAGGACAGATTTCTTTTATCTTTTTTTAACTACTGAAGTTAACTGAGGCATTTCTTTTAAAGATAAAAATTTAAATTCAATACATTGTAGATTATTTATTTTAATTGGCTCAGAAGAAAATTATTGATATTATTAAAATCAAGAAAAGCGATTCTATAAAGAAAAATTATTGTAATTTGAAATATTTTTCTCACTTTGATTCTTAATAAAGAGAAAAAGAACAAAAAGTTTCTAAAAAACTCTAATTCCTCAAATAGCTCCAATAAATTAAATTCTTATGTCATTAATATTTATTATTATTCTTTTTCTAATCATTTTATGTCTTATTCATAGATTTTACTTAATTAATAAGTCTGAAAATTTACCAAATACACTACAACCTCGTTTATCCGGCCCTCGTTGATCCGGATCTCCGGACAATCCGGATCAGATTTGTAGACATTTTTTTTTTTATTTAGTATTCACATAAATAATAATTTTAACTATGATAATAAAAACGTAACTATAAGTACGTTTTTTATTTTGATTAAACGTACAGTTTCTGAATAGATTGTACAATAAATTATGGTAATAAAATGCTTTTTGTCGAGTTTAAGAAAGCTTTACTAGAGTGTCATAGAGCGTTGAATCTACAAACCATAGTTTTTTATCGTAATAAACTGTAAGTCTGTTTATTTAAGGATTTGTTTTGCTTATTACCCATGTTACCCGGATTATCCGGATTTTAGATTTTCCGGATTGCCTTTGGTCCCAGTTAGTCCGGATAAACGAGTTTGTAGTGTATTATCAAAGAACAAATTAAGTGAAAATGCTAGTTAATCTGTTTTCTATATTTGATCCATCTTCGTCAATTATAAATCTTAATATTAACTGAATCAGAACTATTTTGGGATTATCTCTAATTCCTATGAATAATTCCCTCCCGATTCATCATTTTATGAAAAATATTTCTATCCTACTTATGTATGTATGTATGTAATGAAGGTGGGTGGCAGAAGCCAAGCACTGCGACCAGAGGTCTATTGTACTATCCCACGGAAATATGGACAGATGGAGAGAAAGACTGAAAAAGTATGGTGGGAGAAGTGCAGGGGAAACGGGAGAACCCCGAGAAAACCTGCCCAGCGCGGATCGTCCACCATCACGAAACCCACATGAGAACCGAACTCGGGACTCAGAGGTGAGAGGCCGATGTCTTAGCAACAACGCCAACCGCGCGGCCCCCTCTATCCTACTTAAGAAAAGAATTTAAATTACTTTTACCAAAATCTATCATCAGATCTTTGTTAATTTTTATCTCTTTATTTTTCTTAATTACAGTAAAATCCCGTTATTACGCTCGTCAAGGGACCATGACCTACAAGCGTAATAAGCGGGATAGCGCTATAGACGGGAAATGATTTATGAGATGGGGAAACATTTAGACACCATTTTACAGGAAAGATACTTGATTCTGCAATAGATATAGTGCAAATGTGAGCTTATTTTCTATTAAAAAAAAATCTTTGATTGTGGTTTGCCGTGTGTGTGTGCTACTGTTATGAATTATGACATTTTCAATGCGGTTCAAGTAACTATTAAAATCAATTGATACACCACTAGGAGCAACACTAATATATTTTCGGAGGAACACTAATATATATTTTACTGCTCTGCCCGCTATTTCACGCGCCTTTTCTTGAAAGATTAGGCCACTTAAAGGCACTGATGCATCGCGGGAATGATGAATCCATTCAATTAGAATTTCCTCGGTATCTTCATATTTTCCACACTTTACTTTTATACGTTTGCAACCAGCCTTCACTGCATTGGTGATTCCATTCTTATTTTTTATTATTGTACTCTCATCTCAGACTGGATGAGGGAATTCCTAGAGATTCTGCGAAATCCTTCTGACTTAGTGTAGATTCTCGTCGTACTTACGGAAAATTTGCAATTTTTCACTTATAGAAAGGGATTTCCGCTTCGACATTTTGCACTAACTTACTGTATCACAGACCCGCACTTCAAAGAGTTCAAAGATTCTCTCCTACCAGGGAAAGAAAAGAATCTTTACAGTGTTACATTTCTTTTCGATACAAAATTTCCGATTTAAAAAAAAAGCGCTATAAGCGGGATTTGAAGCGTTATAGGAGGGTAAAAGTATACAGAGTTACATAGAAAATTCCAGGGACCGTATGAAAGAAGCGTAAAGAACGGGATAGTGCTATAAGCGGGAGCGTAATAACGGGGTTTTACTGTATAATAAATAATATTTTAGGCCTATTACCATACGTTTTCACTAAAACAAGACATATACTTATAACCCTTTCATTAGCCTTACCAATCTAAATTTCATTTATAATTAATGGATGAATCGTATATTTGTTCATTTAGTATCTCAAGGTATCCCTGCAGCACTCCTATCATTTATAGTTATCAGTGAAACAGTAAGAAATATTATTCGAACATTGGCTATTCGTTTAGCTGTTGACATAATTGCAGAACATTTATTAATTACCCTATTAGGATCTACTGGACGAAGCCTATCTATAATTCTTATATCTATACTTATTTATTGGTGAAATTGATCTCCTTGTTCTTGAATCAACAGTTGTCATTCAATCTTATGTTTTTGTTACACTTACAGCCCTTTATTCTTCAGAAGTTTACTAATGTCAACCCAAATATGTCACCCTTTTCACATGGTAGATAAAAGACTTTGACCATTAACAGAAGCTTTAAGAGCTTTTATATTACCTTCAGGTATAATTATATGATTTCATTCTAATAATATAAACCTTTACATATTAGGACTCATTACCACCATTTTAACTAAATATCAATGATGACGAGGTATTTCATGAGAAGGAATTCTCCAAGGATCTCAATAGTAGGAACAGGCTTAAAATGAGGAATAATTCTATTTATTAAAAGGAATTCGCACCCTGATCTGTCACCGGGAAGAGACTGGGACGGACCGTTTCGTCCTTTTTAAGACTCATCAGCCAGCCAAACTCCACCGATGGCAGACTCAGAAGGTGCGAAAGATTAAGGATCCGGGTCTCGCTCCCGAGAGCGGGACCTCCCCCGAAGAAACCCTAACCAAAAATAAATAACAATACAATATACAATTATTCCTTGTCCTACATTCCGCTAGGCAAAAAAGGAATTTAATGAAGGCAGGAAAAAAAGCAACAAAACCATGTGTTATAAATGAAAAGAAATTTAACGTTCCTGAATAATTCAAAAAGGACGGTCCGTCCCAGTCTCCTCCCGGTGACAGCTCAGTGTGAGAATTCCTTTATAGCTGTGCGTCACTTTCTTACCTTTTTTTTTTTAATTATTCAGGCATTATAAATTTCTTTTCAATTCCGTTTATTGTATCTGAAATTGTTTTTTCGTATCATTCTTTTGAGCATTTTGAATTGCTCCAACTATTGAAATTGATGTAAATGACCTCCTGTTAGAATTATTCCATTTAATCCCTTCCAAATTCCTCTTCTCAATACTTACTTACATAACACATTGTTCACTTTTGTTCATATTGTCATCAAATAGTCTCTATTTCACTATCGGAAAACGATACATTTCCGATCCTATGTTTATTGGGCTGTTGGGCATTTTTTACTGACTTTTTCTTTGTAAAGTCTGTCACTGATGTCTATGGGCACCTTTTAAAAAATACACTATATGTATATATATTTAGGCTTACATCTTAAAAAAAGTCAACATTCCTTAAGAAATAGACAAATATGTGATCAACATTAAATAAGCTAATAAATGTCCAAACAATGGCATTCAATAATTTGGAGATGTGCTCAAGTTATGTATTAGTTCATTGCTTAATTAAGGGAAGTAATTAGTTCAACGTCCGTTTAAGTCCTTTTGATGTTTTTCAGAAATTGAAGAAAATTTTTTAAGTCAACTTCGATAGGTCACCAATTCATTAATTTTAATTTTGAAGAAAATATTTCAGACAATGTGTTATTAAACAAGATTAAGTAATAGTAATAAAAAAAAAAACGCAAGAGGAAATAAATAAATAAATAGATCCAATTGTGGAACAGCTGTTCCACGGGTGCAAAGCTTTGAGCTAAACATGGGTCACTTGAATCAAATGGACGCAAAGAATTCTTAATTTATGAAACAAAACTTTTCATGATTTAAAAAATCGCATATTTAGCCTCACGAAGATCCGTCCATGAAGGTTCAAAAGGGACAAACACACAAACAAACATCTTCTGAACAAACTTTTCTTTGGGGAAAAGAGAAATCTGACGGTTTAAGTTGAATAAAAAAACGTAGCCACGAATGGTAAAATCAGAAAAGCCCATCTCTCCTCTGTTAACTGACAGTGACAATGAGCAATGTACAATGTACGTATGTGGTGATTCAATGAGACTAAAGCCCATTGCACATGGATCCGAAAACCGGTCGGTCGGATCCATGTGCAATGGGCTTAAGGGGAGCGCGTGAGACCAAAAGGTAAGGTGAATGAGGGTGTTTTGGAAGACAATTTAAAAATAGCGTGATTCAGTCGAAAATTTACATATTCAAAACACCCTCATTCACCTTACCTTTTTCATTTCAATATGATAATTTTGGTCTCAAACTCTCCCCTGAAGCCCATTGCACATGGATCCGACCGACTTATTTTCGGATCCATGTGAATCGCCCTTAAGAGCACTGCTCAAATAATGCTGCGAATTGCATGAAATATTGCCAAAGAGCAAATGAATCTATTACATAAAAGGACTTGAATTTTATTTCGAAAGATAATTGCAGTAGGCCAATGAGTAAACGGAATGATGAGTCCCATAACCTGGGAAATACAAACATGAACTACATTCGTTTTTTCTTGATAACAGTGATAAAATTTTCTTGATAAAAATTTATGTTCATGTTATGTTTAGTTTGGAAATTACGGATGGCAGGGAAGCCGAGACCTGCGAGAATTATTATGTTATCCCCAGAAGTAAGGACAGACAGACAGAAAGATGGAGAAAGAATAATAGAAATAGTGAGGCGAAAGACGCTTAGAAAACCTGTCCTGCGCGGATCTCCACAAGAGAAACGAACCCAGTATTCTTGAAATGTATCAGGACAAAGGCTGGATAGCTTCTTTGGAATTTGATATTATGTGTTCTTTTAATTTAAACATCTACTTTCGTGAGGGAAAGCTAAATTTATTGAATTTGATGAAAGAATTGTTGGTGAAAAAGAAATGAAAACAGTTTGTTCAGTCGAGTACTAAGTAATAAGGGGACGTCCATTAATTACGTGAGGTCAAAAGGGGGAGGGGGGGATCCGGCAAAATCTCACCAAATCCCACCAAGGGGGGGGGGGGGGGCAACGAAAATCTCACGTAAACTTTTTCATTGAGAGAAAATATATATCATAGCAAGCTTTCCGTTTTTTTTTTTTTTGGTTGTTAAAGCAAGATTTGCGTTTTTTTTTTGTTAATATTTTGTTTGTTGTATATTGGGGTGGTGGGGGGGGGTCCAAATTTTTTAAAAAACACCTCACGTAATTAATGGACGTCCCCTAAGAAGGGCCTGTATTGGAAGTCGGGCCTATTTGTCTGTCACTCTTGAAGAAAGATAAAGTGGCCGAAGCCTGGCATCTGCAGAGCCGCCCAGAGACTTTTGGTGGCTCCGGGGCAACGTTGGATTTGTGCCCCCCCTCCCCAAACAGGGTTTACTACTAAGGGCTGATCACATGTTTTTCTCAAAAATATCGAAATCAGAAGATTCAGTCGCTTCAGATGTGGCCCCCCCCCCCCTTCGCTTTCTTTTGTTGGGGCTGGGGCAATCTGCCCCTTTTGTCCCCCCCCCCCTCTGGGCGGCCCTGGGCTTCTGACTAAATACTCTTCATAATAACTTGTTCTGCTGCAATACCATTGGCTGAATTGTTGTTTTACTCCGCTCACTAATGCTGAGAGGTTTCAGTTTCCTTTTTAGCCAACTTCTGTCTATTGAAGAGAAAGCGTTTTGTAATAAATAATTACGGTTCTTGCCCAATTATGGTTTAGGTTTCATTTTGCGAGAGTGAAGAAGAAGGTTACTGTGAAGAATTTGAAAATTAACAAATGCCGAGTACTAAGAAGCAAACAGAAAGAAACAGCAGTGTGAGTACGTAATTTATGTTTTAAAGTTTCGTATTTCAAGCTGTATTTTATACAGTTTGTTTATTTCTCATGATCAACGAAAAACATTGTAGCATGATAAAAACGATCATTTTGGCACTTGTGGGCCTAAAACTGGCATCTCATGTCTTATTAATAGCACCCACTATAAACCAAATTCTGGCAGGGCAAGAATATAGACACGTTAGGCTGTCTTTAAACATTTGTATGTAGCAAATTAAATTCTCATAAGCATACCCTACATCTAACTGTAAGGCCTATGCAGTTTTTTATTTTTAATTAATTTCTTGAGCTTTAAGTCAGTCGAAGCAACTTAATGTGCTCATTTTCCTGGAAATGGATCAATTTAGAACATTATTCTGTGAAGTTTGAAATTTTAAATAAATATAGGACACTTTAACTTGCAGGAATGCAACATAAAAAAGGGAATTGAAAGAATATACATTGAGTTTGTTTTCACGCCATAGGAATTATCGATGGAAATCTGGGACAGCTGTTTCGTTTTTGTTATAGCTCGTCAGCCAGATTTACCCTCGATGATAAGCCCAGACAGGCGCGAAAGCTTATGGATTCCTCTCGCGTTCCCGGAAGTGAAATTCCACAAAAGCAAACAACAACAATAAAGACGTGAAAGCAAATTAAATGTTTATTCTTTCAATTCCCCTTTTCATATTACATTCCTGCACTTTAAACTGTCCTATTTAAAACTGTTTAGTCCTTGTCTTGTTCTGTTCCTTATAATAAATGCCTTTGCTCCTAGCAAAAGGAAAGGCTTAGTTTTTTCAATCTGTACTGGTTACAGTAATTTATTGTTGTTGTTTGCTTTTGTGGGTTCCACTTTTGGAAGTGGGAGAGTTATCCGTAGGTTTTCGCGTCTTTCTGGGCTTATCCTCGAGGGTATCTCTCGCTGATGAGTCCTAATACAGACGAAACAGCTGTTCCAGATTCCCGTCGATGATAACCCAAGGCGTGAAAGCAAACTCAATGTGTATTCTTTTGATTACCCTTATTATCTAAATAAATATGTTTAGCCTATTCGGTGGATTATATTTTAAATGTAAACAAATACGGATGCGAACCAATTTTCGTTGCCTGTTGAACTTTAATGCTACCCTGCATGAGCAGGAATCGAACTGCCGTCCTTCAGATTAGAAGTCCGATGCTCTACCCGCTCGACCATATTGATATTTGGTCGAGCGGCTAGAGCGTCAGACTTCTAACCTGAAGTTCGATGGTTCGATTCTCGCTAACATTTAAGTCCAAAAGATAACGAAAATAGGTTGGCATCTGTATTTGTTATCCTTATTGTGACGAGTTGGCATCGTTTGTTGTTTAAGTGTAAAAAAAAAACTCAACTTATGTCCATTTAGAATAATATGTTTGTGCATTTGGCAAAGGCACCATTTGTTCCCGAATTTTTCGTCTTAACTTCTGATGAAGTTTACAATTATAAAATGGAAGCACTGAAAAAGAAGGAAAACTTTGAAAGGCAAAAGAAGAAAGAAAACGAAAGAGGGCTGAGGCTCAAAAAGTCCAGCGAACAAAAAAACAGAAAATGGAAGCAACACGGAAAGCATGCACTTTGTAAAAGAAACATACCAACAAATGAGGCAAAAATTGATCTTGCAGACTTAAGTACAGTGTGCGATTTGTAGGGGAGGAGGGGAATTTCCCTCCCCTCCATCTTTCATTGGCTTGGACCATCCCAACCTCTGGATATGAATGATATATCCTCGCCAGGGATAATTATTGCCCACCCAATCGACAAAACATTATTTTGAAAACAATTATAATATTTATAAAAAATAAAATTAACATCGGGAGGAAAGAATTATTTGCGGTAAATAAATTAAAGATGCAAAGCTTGAAACCTAACTCTATTTGCATAAAAGAAATTTCGTTAATTTTTTTTTGTCTTAAATTAAATCGGTTGCACCAATTTAACACCCCAAAAAATCATGGCCCTCAGATGAATGTGAACGCGTGTTTTTACGGTGATATGTCAATACTTCCTGTATGTAGAAAGGTGAAATTCAATGTAAGTGAAAACACTTGCGCATCACTTGTGAAAGACTTTGATATCTACAAAGAAAATCGAATGTGAGCGGGGGTTCAGTGCCCTGAATCTACTATTTACTGAACAAAGGAACAAGTTACAAATTGCAACACTTGCACATTTGCTATTTATCTCAATAAATGGTTCTCACAGTAAATTGCTTCAATGCAGAAAAGTTTCCGAAAAAATGGATCAAGACTAGACATCCTAGTGCCGTGGATAAACCACCAAAGCAGCCGCAACAACATTCATCAACTGCTTTATGTAAGTCTCGTATTTTATTACATTTTGATTTTAGAACTTCCAGGACCAAAGAATAACTAAACCAATAAACAGGTTTATTAAACCTGTTTACTAAATCACTAAACAGGAACTTACGTAACACGTAAGTTCCTGTGTTCCCGTAAGTCAGTTTTCAGGGGAGGTATAGTATACATATTTAAAATTTTATTTCTGGTAGTGAACTCATTAGGCATTCCCTCGCCCACCCCCACCCCCTCTGCTAAAATCACAACTCACACACTGCTTAAGCATAACTTGTAAATCCCTCAGTTCGCTTGACTTTTTAAAATACCATTTATATTTAGCATGTTTTAGCTTTTATTTTGTATCATATTGTGAAGATTATTGAGTATTTAAGCACAAACGGAAAAAAAATACAAAAGTATTTAAGTTCATGTGTTTTAGGTTTAAATCAAAAAAAAAATCTTCTAGAGGTCTTTTTGAAAAATGTATTAAAATGAATCATGAAACATTAAGCTAGGCCTCTAGAAAATAAATATGAAAAAGTAGGCTACACAATTAATAATTAGTCATTGATTTAATATTTAAGATGAAGTTTAGGCTATTAAAGCCTGTGTGTAACACAGTTGACCAATTACTGGCATGGGCCAGAATAAAGACATGGTATTTAGACTAAAAGTACCATTGTTGGGTCAACATAAAATTTACTTGATTTTTTTTGTTAAAATTAAGCCTAATCAGTGTTAATTATTTCAAATTATTGCAAATCCAATAGGCCTAACACAGATATAGTGGACTAAAGAAAATAACCCTCAAATTTCACCTCATTACGTAGACTAACAGTAAAAATGAGGGTGTCAGTAATTGGTCACTGTACCCTATAACACGAGAACGTTTTAATGGAGTTTCTTTGAAGTTTGATGTCATACGTTCTTTAATTCAAAAGTAACCGAATAATTTTTTTTATGTATTTTATTATTATCGAGGATTCTTACTGAAATGGACGGAGAAGTACATAATTATATTAATGTACATAATTCTACTATATTTAGTCTAACATGCAGTAACACACTTTCATATAATATGAAAAAAAAAAGAAAGAAACTGGATGGTTTCTAACAACAGATACGCCGTAATAGCAAATGATTTTCACTGTCTCAATTTATTGCTGTAGTTCTTTAGCATTTGTAATGATCGTTCATGTTGGAGATACATCATTTTGGTGGTTGAATGCACTGACTTTGAAAAATGGTTTTCTATAGTTCTGTTTTTCTGTTACTGTTTGCTGTTGCTAGGGGACACGAAGATGACATAAATCTACTTAATGCTTTTTAAATATTGCGTGTCAAATTATTTCGAAACAGCTCTTCAAAAAGAAAAGAAAGAGTTCTTCTCCTTTTACACAAATTACATGTTGCAGTAGAAGAAGTCCTTGTAACGGTTTTTTTGTAATAACTGTAAAATTATTACACTCTTTAAACTTGTGAAACTGAAGCATTTTTTTAGAAATAATTAGGCCTATCCTTAACTAAATCAATGTCGAGGTGTTGTTTGCATTAATTATAGATTCGCGGTTTAGTAATTTTTGTTTACAGTAAATAAATAAAAAAAAATTCTTAAAATCTATCCACACCACTTCGTCTTAATTCTGTTAAGACTGTTTTCTTTTTTTCTAAAAAGGAAGGATAAAATGAGACACAAAAAAGTAATAAATAACCTATCATATCAACATTTCAAGATCTAACCATTCATCTACGCCGGATGTTAATCTTTAAAACATAGCTGTTATTATTATTGTTATTATTATTATTATTCGCTTGGCTGCGGGTTGGAGGTAGCGGGTTCGATTCCCGGCCTCGGCGGAGGACGGGAATTTTTCCACGCTTCTTTCTCCTCCAAACGGGCCCTAGGGTCTACCCAGCCCTCTATAGAATGGGTACCGGGTTTCTTTCCTGGGAGTTAAAGGCGGACGAGCGACGGGCCGACCCCCCGTCCTCAACTTTGTCCCGTAGGTTCTGAACACTGGAGCCTACCCTCCAGCTGCATTGCGCGGTCCTCTAGGCCTGATCGCAACTTTAACTTTTATTATTATTATTATTATTATTATTATTATTATGTAAAAGTTTCAAACCTTGGGTTTCCCCAGCAAAGACAACATGGCGGGTCAAGGACCAAAGCACATATTGCCAAGTGTAAAGACGTGTGCAAGAATGATTAGGGATGTGTGGTTGTGTCCATAAATTTCCTAACTATGCGTATAATATTGAGTACTACAGCCTTCTGCAGTTGTGCATAAGTGTTTTTGTGAAGTCCTAGTGTGCTGAGACTGTGGTGCAATGTGTGAGGCACCAGACCAGTAGCGGACAGGATGATGGGTAAAACACGTACTCGGTCCTGCCTCCACTGCTTCTGGAGCTCGTGTGCTAGGTCGGTGTATTTACTGACCTTGACTGCGTGAGTTTTCTGCATGTTCTTACTGATAGGCACTGCAATATCAATGAGATAGATCTAGTTGTTGACCTTATCAACAAGTGTGATGTCGGGTCTTATTATTATTATTATTATTTTGGACATAGATAGACATAATCTCCAGATTCTTAAAAATCAAGGTATTTATGTAGAATCAATTAGTTCATTGAAGATTCAGAGTTTTTCTGATGATGTTTGCTGTCCCATGGAATGGCTGCCTTCTGCATTATTCGCAAGTGCCACTCTTGTAAGGCGAGGCTATCCTTCAGTGATTTCCATTCCTTAGTGGTCAAGTCCATTGGTGGATCTAACAACTGGGACAACAGAGACACTTTGCAGTTGATAAATGTCTTGCAGTTCGATTGCAAGTGCTTGGTATTTCCTCTTTTTTTCCGCAATGGTAGATGTAACGTGGTCATCCAACGGCACAGAAATATCAATAATGTTAGCAGTTTTAGTCTTTCTATTGAATAAAACGATATCTGGCCTGTTGGCTTCTACTGTCCGATCGGTGACCATAGCCGTGTCCCAGAGGAGCTTTGCGGTTTCGTTGCTCAGCACTTGTTCCGGTTTGCATTTATAGTAAGGTGTTTCCTTCTCTAAAAGGCAATATTGTTTGGCTAAGGCTTGATGAACAACTTTGGTCACGTCGTTATGACGATGTAAATATTCCTTTGGGGCAAGTACTGGGCAACCTACTGAAATATGTTGGATGGATTCAATATTCTGTTGGCATAGCCTGCATCTATCTGAGATGTTAGTTTTCAAGATATATTTTTCATAGGCTTTTGTGTTGTCATAGGCCTGAATGAGGAGGATGTTGTTATAAATTAAATATCCAAAAATACTTTTCAAATGATTGACTTAAACATATTTTTCTATTATTATATAAATTCCCTTAGCACTAATACAACTATTAATTTATTTCATTGGTAAATACGGAAATAAATTAAACATTCAAAAACTTTTTGTAAGGTCTGAAATGTGATTTTTTTTTTCAATTGCCGTTATTTTGGCTTCTATCATGAAGCGAAGCAGCATTACTTATTTCCGCTTGTTATCCAAAGAAAGCAAAAAACTTTGTGCTTTTTTCCAATTAATATGAGACCGTAACTTAAGCAATAAATCAAAACTTTCGCCTACAGGACAGTGATGGTCGTTTTTTTAGCAACATTCACTCGAGACTGATGAACACTAAAAGTTCTAAAATATTTCTTGACTTAAGAAAAATATTGAAAACTTTTAATTCAATTTCTTAATGTATCTTTCTAAATTAAATATCTTAAATATTTTACTATTGATATATAATCTATTTGTCCCTGTCCATGTATAGACTGTAATTTAGATTTCGTCAATATATTTTGTTTTGATTTATCCATGTATTATCTATATAAATTCTAATCTCGGCAACAAATATCACTTCTTCTAAAAATACCAATTACATCATAAGAGAGCAGATACATGCTTTTAATAAAAAAAAAGTATACGATTATATCTGATAGCTCAATAATGAGAAGTCACTATATTCTAAATTATTACAAAATGCATTTTGTATATAACAGTCTTAGCTTAAAAGTTAATAAACAATATTTAATAGAGTATACAAATCTAAATTCTCTTTTACCCAGTAGATTGATAAAGTTAATATCAAAAAAAGTAAAAAAAAAAATATAATTTCAATCAAATCTGGATCATGTCGAAATAAGAATTGCTTCCAAAAATCTGATTATGATAAAAAAAATATAATTTCCAATGTTATTGATAAAATAACAAAGAAACGTAGACTAAGTAACCAAAGTGGTAACACCCTTGACCGAGGCCTGAAATAGCCAGGTTCAATCGCCGGCGGAGATCAGGGATTTCTCATTCAGAATATTCCACCAGACGGATCCACCCTGAGGAAGACTGACCACTCGATCTCAACTTAATCCTATTGGTTAGGAAAGGGTCTGGAACCTTACCTCCCAGACCCTAAGGGCCACATCGGCCTGTAGTGGGATACGTTAAATTTTTTAATAAAGAAACAGTATTTAATAAGCATTATCACAAAAAAATAATACAACTACTAAGGATTATTTTTATTATTTGCTTCCCTGTGTACTTTTATTTAATTCAATTCATCCTATTTTGAGTCTTCTGATACAAGTATCACAAGACTTATATTCCCGTTTTTGAGGACTAGTATCATTAAAATCTCATTAAATTATCATTAACCCAACAATCGCAACAATTGCATCTCTTGGATTGCGCAACAATCACATTTATAATAATAAGGAAATTAAGGCAATATCAATTATATTTTCAGAGACGTATCAGAAGACGTTGCGAAGCATTGTGATTGGTTTACTAATGGCTATCCCTACCTTTCCTTTAAGAAATGAAGTGTCACCTTTGCGGTCTTCAAATAGTAGACGCTAATTACCTTACAGTATCCAATTGTGTTAGCTTAAAAAAATAAAATAATAATAAATTTCTGAAGAACTTTCCTTATAATTTTGTTGCTTGTTTTTAATGTTGTTGTTTTTTTTTTTAAGTTCTTTGTAAGCTATATCGGCCTTCTTTATCTGCCAAGAAAAATAAATTTTTTCCATTTTCTGATTAAAATGAAAAAAAATTCAAATATAAAGTTAGATCCATAAACATTCAAGTCTACTTTCAAGAAGATCAATTTACCCGTTTAAAATTTATTGTGTGTGTGTATGGGGGGGGGGGGGGGTGTCTTATTATTTTTATAAGCCTCAGCGCCTAGAAAAGTAAGTAAAAAAAAATAAATGTCTTCTCCAGCCAAATACATGTAATAATATTTTCTAACTTATCGTATTCCAGTATTAGGCCTCGAAACATATAAATCAGAATAAAAATATGAAAAAATAACATCGTAACATATATTCCAAACTTTATTGTATCTAAAATTCTATACGAAATTACTTTTGAAAAATTGAATTCTTTGCCAAACTTACATATTCCAGTAACCAATCGAAATTTACGTTTCGTTAATATTTATGAACCCTTTAATGAAACCTAAGTTTTTTTTTTAAGCACCTGGGGGACGTATTGAAGAGAAATCAATATAAACAGTTGATGTCATTCAAATACTGAGTACATTTGAAATTAATTCAATTGAGTTGGTCAACAGAATAAAAAGACAAAAATGATGCAGTGTTCATTTATGAAGTAAAATTCTTGATTATATTTTCCATCTTGGACATTGCAAATTATAATTTACTAACTTTTATTTATTTTATTATCAATATTTTCTATTTATATTCCTATGTGAAGCTCAATATTTTTCTTACATTTAATTTCACTGCATTAACCATTCTTCATAATTGAATTGCTTCTGAAAATATTAGTTTCAAGGTTGTTGAGACAGTGTCTGTTTATATGTTTATTGTTGCCAAGAGAAGTATTTGTTCGTTAAACTGGTTCTGTCAAGTTAATGTAGGTTTTCTCTGAATCAAACTACATCCATTGGGTTTCAGTAGATCTGCTCCTATCGCGGTGTCTTTTTTATTAAGATCCTGCCTGATTCAAGCAAATGCAGGCGACTGCAAACCTTTTATTTTTTTTATACATTTCTTTTACCAGTGCACCTAAAATTCTGAAAATTTTAAAATGAACTTGTGAAGCATCTAGATTTGAATTTTCTTGAATTGGCTGTTTTTGAGTTTTAATTTAATTAATTGTAGCAGCTTATTTTGAAAATGAAATTCAAAATAATCTATAATTAATATGAAAATTAAATTAAAACTCAAAAACAGTCAATGTTTTGGGTATTTACGAGGTATTACTCGGTATTTTCAACTCAAAAAAAAAAAAAAAAAAATGACAAAAACCTTAAATGATAAAAAATTCGTAAAGTAATGTATATTTAAAATACTTATTATTAGTGCAATAGCTAATTTTTTAAAAAGTAATTTAATCTCACACAATTTAAAAGAAAACCAACACAATTTTAATTTTTTAAGAAATTAACTGCTGCACTAATAAAAAATATTTTAAATACACAACATTATTTTACAAATTTTTATCATTTCAGGTTATTGTCACATTTTTTTTGAGTTGAAAATACCGAGTAATACCTCGTAAACACCCAAAAAATTGACTGGTTTTGAATTTTTATTTAATTAGTTACAGAATATTTTGAAAATTATAAACAAGAAAATATAAATCCCAGATGCTTCACAAGTTCATATTTAAATTTTCAAAATTTTAGGTGCATTGGAAAAAGAAATATATAAAAGAAATAAAAGGTTTGCAGTCACCTGTAGTTGATTGAGTCCTTAAAGCTTTTAATAACTCATCTGAACTTTTTCGAAATTATAATATTTTTTTAATATTAAAACTGTATTAATACATGGGCTTTTATTATATATAGTTAAAGGGAATGATGTAGTTCAGTTTGTCCGTCCATCCGTTCAAATAAAGCAAATCGACTCCTTCGATCAGATTTTTATAAACTTTTTATTTGCAACTGTAGGAAATTTGATCGAAAAATATCCGATTTTGGTCAAAATGGGTCGAATATTAAGATAGTTTTAATATTTGGCCCATTTTGACCAAACTCGGATATTTTTCGATCAAATTTCGTATAGCTGCAAATAAAAAGTTTATAAAAATCTGATCGATAGGAGTCGATTTGCTTTATTTGAACGGATGGACGGACAAACTAAACTACATTACATTTTGCAGAATTTTATACATTGAGTCAAGTTCAATGAATTTGAATTCTTTGCCCAACAATGAATAATGGAAGATAGATTTTATAAACACTTCGTTTAAAAAAATTATGAGTGATTCCCCTAAGACTAGTGTTAACAAAGTTTTGGAACTGGGTAAATGTTTCGTAAAAACGTTCCCGGTTTAACAGGATGTACTTGTGTTAGAAACTTATCAGGGCCTAGAGAAAGAGAAAAGAAACAATAAACAGATTTACATATGGTTGGCCAAAAGGTTCGTTCGGTTTCTTTACGTACATTGGCTCTAGTAGCGCTTAGGTGTCTTTAACGTCATTCGACACCATTTTTAGCATTTTTATCATATTTGGCAGTTTATCATTAAATTCTAATAAAAAAAAAATTCATGATTAAAATATTATTTAAATTCCTGAAATATGATTTGATGTAAAATTTGACAACATATTCATAAAAGAAAAGACAAAGATAATGAGACAGTAAAATAGAATGAATTTATTACTTCAGAAAAAAAGTAATATTGAAATTATACAAAATATTGAAATAGAATTTTTTTAATTTGTATAGGTTCACTAGACTACATGTATAGAGTCCTGTACGTATGTAATTTGTAAAATAAATTTGCATATATACCTACGAAATACTTACATACATACATACATACATACATAAAAAGTCCTGCTAAAGTTAAACTTAACATGGTCATTTGGTTTGGATCTTGAACTTTGATAACAAAATAAAATCAATTATAATTATAAGGAATAAAGAATCAATTTAGAATTTATAATGCTGCTCTTTTACAATAACCAAATTGAAGTAGCAGCACATTAAATAAAAAATATAATTAATTTATTATATTACATTTAACAAGGTAATAAAAAAATTTCTTTACCAAGAAATAAAATCGCACACAAATAAAATTCACTGAGCTGCTTTTGGAAGTTTTGATACCGGTAATCCAAGACAGCTGCAAATACTGGGTAAATCCAATTGAGAATGGTTAAAAAACCTGAAACAGTCTGTCTTGGATTACCGGTGATTTTTATTTGTCTGCGTTTTATTCTTTATATCTTGTTAATTACCTCACGCAGGTTAAATTCTCCCATTATCTTATTATATTTATTATACGTTGTTCAGGCACAGCCTTGTGGTCAAAATGGCGGCCTGCCAAGAGACTGATGTGCCTGAACTTGGGTTCGAATCTCGGAACTGGCATGGATGTTTCATTCCTTTCCTGTGTTGGTCGTCTTCTCTCTCTCTTCAGGTTCGAAAACATTCCATATTGGATTCCTGAGGACAGCAACGGAAAACCACTTCAGTATCTGTTGAGAAGAGTGAAAAAAAATGTTATTATACATCTGTATTCCAAAATGTTTATATGTAAATTTCACCTTAACTAACAAAGAATATCATGGAATAAAAATTAAAAAAAAAAAAGGCACATGAATTAGAAACATGTATTAAATAATTTCAAGGCTCATTCTTGTTGTTCTATTGGAGACGTCAATTATATTTCCTCTTGAATAATTTCAACAATTATATTTCCATTCTTTAGAATGTAGGAAGGCAACAAGAATGGCAGACAATTATAAATTACTTGTTTTTGGAAGAAAGGAACCAGATTGACTACAACCCTATTATAAAAAGTGATTTAATTTACTTACTAAGTATACGCTAAACTTTCCTTTAGGGACTGAAAATGGAGGTCCATTTCAAGGAATTTGAGGGAAGGGGAGGTGTAGACCAAAATGAGAGTGCTCATATTCTAATAAGCATCGTATCGTATCTACATGGACATTAATCACCGGACGCACGAAAATAAGTGAGATCGTCCGTACATGTCGTACCCCTAAACAAGGGACATTGAACATTAAATTGACGTGTTTAGCAGCTACAAACGTCAGCATGGACGCACGACGATGCAAGCTTAGTGATGTTGAACGGGGCATGATTATCGGTGTCTACAGGTTTGGTCATTCTATACTTCAGATTTCAGGCAAGTTCCAGATATCCAGAGCAACAGTTGGTGATGTAGTGGTTGAAAGCCAAACCAAACCACCCACAAAACACCACAGAGCTGTTCAACATCTTGAAGGAGGAATGGAACCAAATTCCTGCAGAAACCTACCTCAAATTGGTGGAACGTTTTCCTCGAAGGGTAAGGGTTATGACAGCGGCGAAAGGCGGACCTATTGACATCTACCAGATCCTGGTTAGTACATTACTAGGGGGTGTCCCGTGACTAATGGCCATGTAGTGTACATCCAGTCGTTTTAATGTGATGCATACAAATGGACAAGCAGAGGACAAAAATGTGTAATGTTTAATATAAAGCATATTATATTATATTATATTATATTATATTATATTATATTATATTAT
>JAFIDM010000004.1:8569385-8590997 GCA_023159025.1 Thereuonema tuberculata | reverse complement strand
TTGCAATATTCTTAAGAAATTTTTATCTATTTAATATCTACTGCAATATTCTTATGAAATTTTTTTCTATTCAATATCTATTGCAATATTCTTATGAAATTTTTTTCTATTCAATATCTATTGCAATATTCTTATGAAATTTTTTTCTATTTAATATCTACTGCAATATTCTAATGAAATTTTTATCTAAATGTTTGTCCTTGATTGTTGTTACTTGATGTAACATTTTTTAATGATTTATTTTAACATTTTGACAATGCATCACATTATTTATGACTTTGAAAAATTTCAAAATATATAATTAATCTGGAACTTCTACTACAGCGATTCTCAAAGAGTGTGCCGCGAGGAAAAAAGCAACAAAATTATTTTTATTAAAACGGGAAAATAAAGAGGAAATATTAAATAGGTATCCAATATTTTTAACAACATTATTGATTAACACAAGAGAATTGTAAGTAATACAAAGTGGTATAGTTAAAATTAATGAGTCGATAATAGTTAAAATTCATGATTTTATGAGAAAAAGTATAGAATCAGCAAACATTCTTACAAATAAGTTTTGTTATAATGAGGGAGTATCTATTTAGGATATAACTGGTTATCAGCTCATTGTACAGTAGATTTTTTAATCCAAATCCAATTTAATTTTTTTTTTCTTTTCCATCTTCTTTTTTAATTTTATTTTTTATTGTACAGTAGGTTTTTTTTTTTTGTTTTTGTTTTTTTATCCATATTTTTTTATCCTATTGGTTTTTTGTTTTTTTTTTTAATTTTTAATTTTATTTTTTAAATTATTATTGTTTTTTATTTTTTATTTTAATTTTTTATTTCATTTATTTAGCTTTTATGTTTTATGTAGGGATCTTCAATTCGATATAGGGATGTTGGCTGTTGTTATTGGTTTAAATTATAATATTTTGATTGGTTTAGAATTATGCGCAATGCGCAGCCTCACTATGTGGATGTAATTTTCAGTGTTGTATATACAGTAAGTAAACTCCCGATTATCCGCGGAATTGGGTGGCGCGGCAACCGCGGATAAACCGAACAGGACGAAAAAGGACGAAAATCAACAAAAAAATGCTTTTAATATGTTTTATTTACATTAAAATGGCAATACATACAGTTACATTACGTACATTATAAACAATTATTTTATTTTATTTTATTCGTTCTTTTAATTGTTTGTCTATAATTGTCTTCACTTACTTTGTTAGCCTCTTTTATTGTTTACCTTATTCTAGATTTTATTCTTTTTTTAATTCCGTAATTTATTGTGCAGTAAAAAAATGGAAACGGGAGAGGTCCGCGGGTAATTCGCAAAGCGGATAATCGGGAGTTTACTGCAATAGGTTTTTTAGCATAATTTTAATCAAAATAAAATAATATTACAGTCACTACGAAAAGAGCAATATGTGTTATTTTTTTCCAAAAGATTAACGGTAATGAAGAATCAACACCAAATATTTCTCAATGATATTTTGAAATTCTTTTTGGGAGTTCAGTAGACTCCCGATTATCCGCGGAGTTGGGTGGTGCGGCAATCGCGGATAATCCGAATTAGGACGAAAAAGGACGAAAATCAACACAAAAATGCTGTTAACATGTTTTATCTACATTAAAGTGGCAGTACATACATTATAAACAATTACTTTATTTAATTTACTTTAATTTCTTACTTTTTAACAAAACAGATTTGTTAATTGTATTTGTTTTTCGTGTCGAAACACGAAAACCCCTACTTGGATTTCGCTAAATCTGCCTCTTTTATTGTTTACCTTATTCTAGTTTTAAATTTTTTTTGTTAATTCCGTAATTTATTGTTCAGTAAAAAAAAATGGAAACCGGAGAGGTCCGCGGATAATCGGGAGTTTACTGTGAATGTGAGCACTAATGTAACTATTGCACAAAACAAAGACAGTTGGACATACTGTCGAAATTAATTGTTTTAATGTTTTAATTATTTTTAAATATTTAATATTTTTAAAATATTTTTAAAATGTGTATGTATTTTTATTCAAACAATTTTTACCAGACGCAAAAAACTATTACAATTTAATGAGTCGATATTTACATGATATTTATAAGTCAATGAGAAATATGGGCTTGTTTACATTTCCACAATTGTTCCACGGGGTCGAATGCGTAGTAAAGTATCGAAAACGTTTGGAGTGCCCTGGGATGTTAGAAAGAACTGTCGGATTTTGCCGTGAAGTGTGCCGTGAAGCGAAAAAGGTTGAGAAACACTGTTCTAATAGTTGGAATAAAATGGCCTTAACCTTTAGATCCTTTAGTACAAGAATCACAGATATTTTGCTCTTTAAATTTTATTAAAATTCTATCATCTTTTACAATTTCAATAAAGCACATTGTATACATATATAAGAAAGGTCAGTTACTTTTTAATTATTTTGAAAAAATATTGTTTATCCAGTTATTTATTGTTTATATGGATAGTATATATCGGAGTAGTATCCTGAAGAGTCCTAATAAGGACGGAACAGCTGTTCCAGATTGCTGTCGATGATGGCTCGATGCGTGAAAGCAAACAAATTTACGAATTTGTGCATTCCCTTGTTTTTTTTTTCCGTTTTCATACTACATCTAATGCACGTTAAACCTTCTTACTTATTAATTTGCTTATCCTTTTATTAAATGCCTTTTGTGTTCAACGCTTAGCGGGCCAAGGTAATTTTTCTGTACTTGTTACAGTGATTTTTCTATTGTTGTTTGCTTTCTGCCAGGTCCCACTTCCGAGAACGGGAAAAGGAACCATAGGTATTCACGCGTTCTGAGCTTGATCATCGAAGCTAAATCTGGCTGATGAATCCTAATAAGGACGAAACAGCTGTCCTATCTTGCTGTCGATGATGGCTCAATGCGTGAAAGCAAGCAAATTTACGAATTTGTGCATTCCCTTGTTTTTTTTTCCGTTTTCATATTATTCTTATTACACCTTTTTGCTTCTTTCCTTATCATTTTGTTTAATAACTTAAAACTTTATTGAGAACGTGTTTTATTTATATAAATATACTTTTATATTATATGATAATATAATAATCTTTATCCCCTTCTTTACAAACTTGTTCTTGATCCATCACTGATAGTTTCACTCTTACCAGACATAGGTTTGACATATTTGCAATTAAAGTATATTTACAATGTAATGTCTAACAGATGGATGTTGACGATCACGTTTGCGCGAGAATTACGAAAAACACGGGATCTCGCCATTAGCCTCTTCAGCAGGCTCAAGGAATTTAATATTTTTAATGTCTGTCACTAGGAAAATGCTACATAATGAATTTATTGTTTGTTTATTGACTGTTTTCAATTTATTAAAACTATATTAAAATGTAGTAAAATTCTCATGCATTTCCCCGTATTATAATTCATTTAAATATTTCAATATTTTGTGAGAAGACATGGATAGAGACTATTCTCGCGTAAATTACGTGAAATCACGAAAATACGGGATCGTCAACATCCATCTGTTAGACATTATAGGGCAAATATAGGTTTCTCATATATCGTTCTACTTTTGTGCTCTTGTAAAAGATAACTCACAAGTTCCCATAATTCAAGTAATATTACCTGGAGGTTACTCTATGATGTATTCCTTTCTTTAAGAATGTTAAAGTTTAAGATGAGGTCATTTTAATTTGTGTGTTTGTTTTTTTCTTTTGGTTGAGGGAAAATAATCAAAGGATTCTCTTGAATGTGCATCAGCAAGGAAAAAGGGTTAGAAAAAAAGGAGTTTTGAAGTCAGTTTAATTCAAAATACAAATGTCTATCCACCAGGGATAAAGATAACTCAATCACTATATATCCTAGGTAGCTGAATTACATAGACATAGATTTAATATAAAAAAAAAGCTAAAACAGGAGTATTCAGATAACTGCAATTATCAAACAATGTTGAAATTTATAATAGGATAAATAAAATTTGAATTGATTTTGGTGCAAACTGGATCCAAGAAGTCTTTAAGCTACCAATGGAACGTCTACTGAAGGTCGATTATCATCCACAACATAGTTGGGCATTGTGGATCGAGTGACCAAACGACTGGGTAGACGAAGGATATTTATAAATTAAATTTTTAGATATATAATTTTTTGAAGTTCAATCGTTTGAACTAGAACATACTTTTTCTTTGCTGAAGTCAGTCTGCTAGCAACGTTTGTGATCAATTGCTCTAACTACGCCACTGATTTTAACTACAAATAACATTAATTAAATATAACACTGTAAGTTTACTGATACGTTTAAAGTGTCATCCTCATTTGGAACAACTTTTTTGAAATTCAGCAATCGAAAGTTGCCACGTCAATTACATCTTTTTTTTTACTAAGTGTTTTTTTTACACTTACACAGTTTACACACTTTACGGAAGTCTAGTTAGAATTGAGATTACTTAATCAGTCTGAGTTTAATCTTAACTTTAATTTTAGCTACCCATTTTTGAACTATTATGATAGCGACCAAAATTGGTAGCTATTGCGTTTGTCCGTCCGTCCATGTCTGTCTATCCCTAAAAACTCCCGAATGGAAGGTCGGATCAACAAACGGATTTCACCATCGTGTTCAGAGGCCCAAACACCGTAGTAATAGTATTTTCAGGGGCCAACGTCCTCCATCTTCGAGATATTTATCATTGTTTTCATTGGATTTCCGCTATTAGCTTAAATGTTAGAAATGCAACTATCACATTTCAGTTCTCAGCTATAGCTTAATGCTTAAGGTCTCAGACTCCTATACTAAAGTTATTCGAGATATTTGTTTCATTGGATTTCATTGGATTTCCTCTATTAGCTTAAATGTGAGAAACGCAATCATCTCATTTCAGTTGTAAGTTATAGCTTGATGCTTAAGGTTTCGGACTCTTATTCTGAAGGTTATTGATTCGAGTCCATACTTTTTTTTTTTCTGCTAATCGTGGACATTGTTTTTTGTTTTTTTTTCTTCTTATTTTCCTAATTTTTTTTTATTTCCCTTACGTTAACTATTATTTCAATTTTTTTGTTATTATTATGGTTCGTTGTTAAATTTATGCTTTAGCAAAATATTATATTCACGTATCTTAATAAGGTTCTGTTTGTATAAGATTAAACTTTTATGTTAATACAGTAAGTAATAACATTTAATTAGATTAATTATTTCATGTTGAATTATTATTATTTTCAAAGTTATTTCTCTGACTTATTATTTCTATTGATATTTTTTTTGTTTGTTTAGTTTAGTTTACCTTTGGAAGAAGACCGTTTTATTAGTTAACTCATCAATATTGTCTTTCCTGTAGAACCACCCACTATCGTGCATGTCTACTGAAAATAGTTTTATTGTAGTTAAATAATTTTAACTGTGTTATTTTTCCCGTGAATTTTAAGTATAAAATCAATTTATTAATCAACAGATTATATCAGGATTTTGAACCATGTACGATATTTTATTTTTGTAATTTCTCTTGATTGAATTTAATTGTTAAATAATTTTTTTGTTTAGCCATCATGAATTATTGATCAAATTTAGCATAGTCTATTTCAAGTTGACTATAAGTTTACATATTCTTATACATTCTTTTGTATATTTATAATTTAGTGACAGCTAAAATTATGCTACAGTTAAAGAATAAAGGAACAGTTATTTAACTAAACTAATATGTATAAAAGAAATTTGTATGTTATTTACTTTTGATATTAATATTTTATATAACTTCTTTTTTACTCGCCAGTTTATGGAATATAGGTCATCTTCAAAAATCGTTGAGATAAATTCTTGGAAATTCTAAACGAATTAAAATGAATTAATAAATGGAAAAGTCCTAATAAATAAATGAAGTCCTAATCTATCCATCCATAGTAATTCTGTCCGGAGACAGGTTAACATCCCTATGGAATTGAAGAATTCCCATAGAAGCACCTGGGGAAAGAAACTGAGGTGGGTTCCCGTGGCCTTCCTCAAGACACCATTATGGTAAGGCTTCAGACCGAAGAGAAAGTGAAGAAGAGGCTGACAAACGCAGGAAGAAATCCTAATAAATAATAAGAAATAAATGGAAAAGTCCTAATGAAAGCTCCAAATTCCCTAAGCCAAAATATTTTAAATGAGATTAGGTCGTCTGATGAAAACGTACACAAACAGAAAAATCAGTAGACTACCATCAAATTTCCTTCTTGTGATTTTTACTGACTTAAATGTTTTGTAGAAATAAAGTTTAACGAGCATATTATGAACTTAAAAAAACACAAAAATTAAAAGTTCCCAAATCTAAAGAATTTGCACCCTGAACTATTACAGATGGGAAACTTGAGACGACCGTTTCTGCCTTATTAGATGTCCTCAGCCAGTAAGTCCAGAGTGCGTGCAACGGTTAAGGATCCCACCTCCTCAACCGCAAGCGCTACCTCTACCAAAAACACACATACACACACACACACACACACACACACACACACAACAATAAAAAATAAACAATAAATAAATTAATAAACTTTACTTAACTTCATCAAAAACCTCTCTCCATTACAATATTTCACACTTTAAGGTATTAATTTTTTGAAGAACATTTAAAATAGCTTACACGTTTCAAAAATAACTCAATAAATTAAAAAATTATTAAAAGATTAAAACAGAACAGTTTCGACCTGCATATTACCTCATGGTCATCCTCAGCTAACGGTTTCTAAGAAATTACAAGTATTTTTTCAAAACAAGAATAATTATTATTCATTTTTTTTCTATTATTTTATTAATTAGTTAAGTATTAATTGTTTTAATTTTTTAATAATATTTTTAACTTTTATCTTAAATTGTTTTTTAAATGTAGCGCTGTAACCTTTTTTTTTTTTAAATGTTCATAATTTATTTTCTAATAATAAATTTTTACTTTAAATTACAATATCAGTTAATGTCAATAAAAGCTGAAAATCATCGTTATGAAAATCAATAGAATCTACGAATTTATTCCAAAATCTTTATTACTGAAAAGCTCTTTCAAACATATAAGAATAAGCTAGTTAATATATAAGTTAGATTTAAAAGTCCTCAACTTTCAAATGACAATTATTCCTTCAAAATTGAGTATTTTGCACAACTGTTTTCTACTAGTTGCGACCCGTGAAATATTCACGGAAGTAAAACAAATTCCACATTTTTGAAAAACACAAGATTGAAAAATATGTTCTAAGCTAATTTTTTTAGAAGCCATGACTTCCATAACAGCCCACATGTGATTTGAATATCTAATATTAGGTATTCCTACAATGTTTAAAATACAGTAATAATCCAATGCTGCAATTATTTCAAAGAATATTTATTTTCTTTTTTCTTTTTTTTTTTAGGCAGAAGTTTTTAAAATTATTTTACAAACTACAGCATTACAAACAAACTGCTGCTTGTTACATTAACATGATAACTAATTGCAACCCGTGAAATATTCACGGAAGTAAAACAAATTCCAAATTTTTGAAATACTGTTAAATTTTTCAAAAACACACGATTGAAAAAGATGTTCTAAGCTCATTTTTGAAAAGCCATGAATTCCGCAACAGCCCACATATAATTTGAATGACTAAGCCAAATTTTGTTAAAATAAAAGAAAATAAAAAATTGATTTACCAGTTTCAACAATAACAGTAACGAATGTCCAACAGCCAATTCCAATAATCCTGTCTGGGCAACAATGACGGCACGTGCTTCGTCATTGTCCCCTTCATCTTGAGTAATGAGCGAGTGGCTACACAGCCGAAATTATGTAAAAACCATGGTTTTACAAATTCTCTGATAAATTTTGACGCATGAACTTCATGCATTTCAGTGTAAACTTCATTTATTTTGGAAAGAAAATTTCAATACGCTGATAATAATTGTGTAATCGCGATCCGTCGCGGTGAAGTGAGTAGAATATTAGGGACGCCCTGTTTAAACATGGGCGTGACGTCCTGCCTGATGTGTTCCAACGCTGCACTGTGATTGATTATTTCAAATTACAAGTTTACAAAGATCCCTATAATTTTTGCGTAATAATAGGATGATACTAAATTTGAATTCTTATTCAGAGATTACAAAACTGACAGCCAAAAACAGCCATAAATAAAATTAATAAAGAAAAATTAATGAATTGAAAAACTTGCAGGATACAGAATTGAAAAACGTAATTCACATGATAGGCAATCAATGATGCAGATAAAGGTAATCAAAAGTAAATAAGTTTTTCAATCTGCCAGTCAAGTAAATCAGACGTTGTTATGACAGATATCGAGAATGGTTTCAAATATTCCAGCATCCTTATTCAGAATACTTTAATGATTGGCTCTATGTTAGCAAAAGATAGAAATCTAATCTTAACCCTTTAGAAATATTTGTTCTTAAACAATTAAGACAAGATATCACTATTTGAATAGATAAAGCAGATAAAAGAGGTTCTTCTGTAATTTTAAACAGATTAGGATTATGATAATATTTAATGAAAACATTTATCCATATTTGAACAGTAGTTATCGAATCATAGATCTTTTCAAAATCTACAAAAATATCAATAAAATGAATTTCTTTCCCTTTGTTCGTCATCTTTACTGAGATTATGAATATATCGTTAAGGCGTTTTGCTCTTCGTAAATCCCCTCTTGTAGATTTGATTCTCTATTATCTTGCTACCTATGGACGCTGATTCTCCTGTATTTATTCATACCTTTTTTATTATCTTTTTATTAATTGCAGAAATGTACAATAAGGTCCAGTCATCAGATGTATCATTTCCATCATGAACCTTAGTTTTGTCAATTTGCTTATAACATCATGTCCTCCACATTTTTTAACAATTGTATCCAGATGCATTACCATTTTCTGATAGTTAAACTCTGTGCCATCTCGGTTTTACTTTGATGTTTTTAGGAAGAACATAATCTACATCTTTACGTTAAAGTAGCCCACTTACAGGTCTTTACAGACCCTTGGGGCAGCTGGAGGTTAGGCTCCAGCTTTTCGTGACCTAACGGGACAGGAGGTTGAAGTCAGGAGGTCAGCCTGACGGCCGCCCGCCTTTAACTCCCGGGAAAGAAACCCGGTACCCATTCTACAGAGGGCTGGGTAGACCCTAGGACCCGTTTGGAGGAGAAAGGAGCGTGGAAAAATTCCCGTCCTCCGCCGAGGCCGGGAATCGAACCCGCTACCTCCAACCCGCAGCCAAGCGCCCTAACCCATCTTTATAAAAAAAAAATTTCAATTTTCAGAAGAAGCTCAGAATAATATGTTTTCCAGTCTTATAAAGGATCATTACTTTGTTTGTATGTGAAGGGCGAATTATTTGATCATCACTGATCTTCACTGATCATCAGTGATCTTCCATCTCCAGATGTTCTATTTCTACTTTTTCACAGGCCTTCTTTTAACCTCTTCTATCGTTTTCACTTTTTCCTTATGAACATTAAATAGTTCTAAATCAGCTTTTGATTTCGAGTTAGGCTTATTCCTCTGTTTCTTCCTTGATGTAGTTACGACTACTTCTTTCAGACCACTTGCAGCCTTTCTTTCAATTTTTAAGGGCTTCTTTACGAAGTTCTTACACCCAACCTTTTTTTTCTTACTGTTAGATGTATTTCCAAGATAGTCATTGACCAAATAATGTATTTCCAAGAAGTCATCGACCCAACTCTAAACTTGAAGGACGATGGGGACTTGATTCAGGCTTCTCTTTATCTAGAGAGACATCCTTCATCTCGGTTAGGAGATATCTCTTCCCGGTGTCAGTATTTCCCTCTTCTCAGCATTGGTTAGCCATCCTACATCGGTCAGTCTCTTTAGAAATAAAGGTGAATCACGTGAAGGTGAGACTGACAGTAAGATAAGCTATAATGTTTCATATTTCTCGATATTTTTCATTGCTCGAGAAAAGAAATTTAACTCTTGAATTTTTCGAGAATTCTCGAGACATTTATTGATAATCTACCTATATAAAAAGAAAAGTCCTGACTCACTTACTGACTGACTCATCAACGCCCAGCCCAAACCCTTGGACCTAGAAAGCTGAAATGTTGCACAGAGGTTCCCTTTATGATATAGACAAGGATTAATGCCGGATCACGGGAAAGGGAATAAAGAGGATTTATGTTTTCGCTTTAAAGTTGACTTATCGCTATATAAGTGTGTGGCGCCAACCCACAATACATCTGAGTTATCCGGAGAAGGCCACAACGGGCTGGGATATTTTCCGATCTCGATATTAATTTGCTAAATAAATAAAGTTGTTGCTTTTTTTTAAGCTATGTATGCAAGGGTTCCGGGTAGTATTATTAAATTCAATTCGATTTTGTTGAAATAAATAATCAAACATCACTCTCTTACTATTTGCAAGTTTATCGTCCTTTTTTTATTTATTTAAATAGAAATGTATTATTGTATATTATAAATTTATTTATATAAAAAGGACAATAAACGTGCAAGTAGTGAAAACATTGATGTTTGATTATTTTAATATTATACATCAAAGAAATAAAAATTGATTATTAAAAAAAAAGATTAAGGAATTTACTTTATATTTACTTGACTTTAAATTCTACATAATAAATAAAAACTTAGGTAAATGTAATACTAAATTAGTACATAAAAAAAAAAAAAAATAATCTCTGACTTTGCCTCTTTATTTACTTTAAAAATAGCTTTTTAAAAAAAAAAACCCAGAACGCATCTAAAGTTGAGTTGGCCATTCGAGTTCGTTTTTTGGTAATAAAATCATTAGCAAATAAACATTGCGTTCATTTTGTGTGGACGTAGGTTTAATCGTAAACAACGCATCCTTCAGTTGTTCCAAGTTTGCTGCCCTTTGCCAGTCTTTTCGAAATTCTTGAATAAGAGTCCGATATTTTATCATTACCACCAGATTTTTATAAATAAGCTGCCGTGCTTATTTATATAAGAACATAAAAAGTTAAAGTGTCCCGCTACCTGTGTTTATCTGCTTCTTTCTATCCTTCTACGGCAATATTCCGAAATTCTAAGAAAGAACCGAGATACGTTAATGTCGTCCACTTTCTCAAAAAATTATTCAAATAAGGCTGAGGATTGTAAACCAAAGAATGTGCTAGAAACATCTATTACGGAAACGATGTCTCAATCTGTCTTTGTGGACTTGTCCTGTATTTGTAGAGCTCTACTACTTATTCAATCGATATATCTATTCGATATACAAACGCGCCCGTTAAATCTACAAAGCACGTGACTCATGAGTTTTCTTTCTTTTTTTCATTATTTGTTTTTTTCTTTTTTATTTATAAGATAAAATGTGTCAAAATATCAGAAACGCATTATTTATTTTTTGTTTACATACATTATCTGCACGTTTAAGTTCGCAGCTGCTGAGGTGTTATCTTTGATGTTTACTATGGAATTCTTCATATTGTCGTTTGTCTTTTTCTCAGTAACTCAGAGGGAAGTAAAACTGAGATGTGGTCGTCAAAATTAAAGTATAGAAAACAAAGGAAAACTATTGATTTGAAAACATGTGGTAGAGATGTCAATATTTGAGTTAGAAATACAAAAATGCTACTGCCTCCGCACGCCAATAAAAGGGGCGGCAAAATTTAGCTATGCCACTGCAGACAAGCTTGAATTCCAGACATGTTTTTGTAGAAATATACCGTATTTACTCGCTAATAACATCCATCGACTTAGGATATTCCTTGGTTTTTCGAAGAAAAATATTGAAACTCCATTTTGCTTTTCATATTAAGCCAAGGTTAACACTTGCAATTTGAGATGAAGTTATTCGACTACAAGCCAACTTATAGCCCTTGGGGTTGCCTGAGATAAGGCTCCTTGCGTTCCACGGGATTGAGGTCAGATCGATTCCGAATCCCCTTTCATTTAGAATTGGATGATTCCTAGAATCCGTCTGAAGAAGAAACAATGAACACGGCTCCTCCAATCAGCAGTCAAGTGCATCACCACTTGAGCTACCGGTCAGATTTTCGTAAAACAGCTGACAGGTAAGTGACTATTTTTTGAGTTAACTTCTCTTAACGCATCCCTCAGTCCAGGGGGTTTACTTCCTAGGATTGTAAGAATAACTGTATTTCCCGGTCATCTCGTGCTGTTCTTGAAAATGAACAATACGAATATTATTTGATATTCATCCAACCATAAAAAAAAAATAATCAAATTAAAAGGGGAAGAATATGCTGGATAAATAATTATTAGCGTGTAATAATTTAACGATGAAATAAAAAGGCCAACACACAAATTGGGAATCAAAAACATTTAACACATTAAAAGACTACATGTTTCGACCAGACTGGCTGGTCATTTTCAGTATTGGATTCTTTTCTTTTTCACCCATAATGGATAAGGAGAGGTCACATTCCTAGGACCCCCCACCCTTATATGGCACATCAGTAGGATCTGATAGAGAAAAGTGTCCTTTTTTTTATTTTTTACATGCTATTGAACTATCATTGTTTGCTTCCTATTGTCTCACTTCCTTTTTACTTTCCCAATGGTTGCAGATGGCAAGAAACTTTCACAATAGCGAATCTGAATAAGTCAAACGGTTCTGACTTTACAGGCGATGTCATCCTGTATAATTATTATTATTGTACGTATTATTTTTGGATTTAGTTCCCTCTCCAAAAGACCTCATTCGCATTGTTTTAATGTTTTCACTGACAGATATTTCCATCGTTATCAGGTTTGAAAAATTACAAGTAATACTCCGAGAATATTCTAAACTGTTCGAAGTGAAGTTAGACCTTGTAATATTTCCAATTTCCATTATTAATTTAATATTCATTGCATGTATAACGACCTCAAATATATTTAGAGATCATTCTATACTAACTTTTTAAGTTTTTATTCAATAATTTTGCAGAGAAAAATAATTAAATAAGAAATATATCATGTTAGCAGATATATTTCTTATTTAATTATTTTTTATGCAAAATTATTGAATAAAAACTTAGAAAGTTATTACATAATGATCTCTAAATTACACCAATTTTACCAGTTTAGTAATTAATAATATTATAATTTTTGTGACTATAGAATTTAATTTATCTTAATCCATGAACAATCATTAAATAAGAATTCTAAAATTAGGTATTCCTACAATGTTTAAAATACAGTAATAATCCAATGCTGTAATTATTTCAAAGAATATTTATTTTCTTTTTTCTTTTTTTTTAGGCAGAAGTTTTTAAAATTATTTTACAAACTACAGCATTACAAACAAACTGCTGCTTGTTACATTAACGTGATAACTAATTGCAACCCGTGAAATATTCACGGAAGTAAAACAAATTCCAAATTTTTGAAATACTGTGAAATTTTTCAAAAACACAAGATTGAAAAAGATGTTCTAAGCTCATTTTTTTTAAAGAAATAAAATGTATAACCTTGCTGCATTCGATCTATTTGTAGCAGACATTTGTATATTCAATACAAATTCTACTTACAGATTTTGTCATTTATTACCGAGATTTCAAAGCTAACATTCTCATGTCTCCGTCACATTTTCAGCATGAGGGTTGCAATTTCGTGCTTTTCCTTGTTGAATATTTCTTGAGAGTTAATTGATGAATATGAAGAACTGAAAACTTTTAGTACTATTTTTCAACATCTAGATTGATGAATTATTTCATGATCTCAAAAATCTCTTTATACACGATGTTTTGTGTATCTTTTTAAATCTCTAGCGTCCTCGCATTTTCTCAAGCAGCAGCTCGCCTTCTTTCACGTTGTTCTTCAATTTGGTTATTTTCCTCTATTTTTGATTATTTTGTCGAAAGGACGTTAAAATGTTAAAAACAAAATCAAAACTATGGGCTGAGCTTGTGCTATGGTAATTATATAGCGCCACAGCGCTGACCAAAAGAACATCGTTATAAGATTCTTGATTTTTTTAATATCAACATTCTTTCCTGGCACTTTCGGCAAAAAAAGTTAACCTCCTGCCTAAAATAATTGGCTTCTCTCTTATGAGAGAGTGCCCCACAATGTCTTACAGGAGCTTAAGAATTACTTCTAGTTCATTTTTTATTATGCACTAAATGAGTAGATGCAAAAGTTTATATTTTATTTATACTTAAGTATTCTATTTTTACTTGTTTTTGAATTGCATTAAAATTTTTGGATTGATTTAAAATAATTAAAGACTATTTTTTTTTATAAAATTTTAAATAAGTATTGAACAACACACCAACATTAATTAAATCAGCTAGTTTTTCTTTTCAAAAAGACATTTGTTAGTGTATTTTTAAAATTAAAAATACCCTTTAAAATATTCTCTCTCCGACTCTTCACTTTGATGACGAACATACATCATACATAGGCAAACATTTTTGCCTATTAATAGTATGATTTATTGTTTCCTCTTTAAAATTATATGATGAGTTTTCATGAATTTATTATTCTTATTATAGTAGTTATAGGGGCACCGACAGCCCTCCTTTTAGGGCACTGGGGACCAAGGGGGGAGGAGCGGGTATATTAGGTCACATTACCTAGCGCTTTTCGGGGGGGGGGGGGCGCGGGGGGGGGGGGTAATTTGGATTATTTGGGAGAGGACCTCGCGTGTGGGGGGGGGGGGGAGCAGCGGGGGTGTAGGTAACTTAGCATCATTTGAGGACGATATTACATAATGACAGGGGGAGGAGCAACGGGGGTGTAGGTAACCTGTCTCAGTATTTATCGGAGGAGGACGAGTTTAGGTATAGGTAACGTGAGTTAACATTTGAGGACAATATTACATAATGAGGAGGGAGGAGTGGAGGTGTCCCGCATTTCAGGGCACTGGGGACCATGGGGGGGAGGAGCCGAGGTCTAGGTACCGTGATCTAGCATTTATCAGGTGGGGGGGAGAGCTGGCACCCCGCATTTCAGGGCATTGGGGACCAAGGGGGGAGGACTCCCGGGCAATTTGAGGACGGACATGTTATAGCATGTGTTTTTTTTTCATATTATTAGTAATTAACTTTAGGAATCAGATTGATGCCGTTTTGCATAAAAAGTTATTCATTAATTTTCATATGGTTAAATGGTTGATTCATTTGTATATTACAGTTATTTTTCATAAGGTTAAGAAATAGTGATGTTTTCTTTAATGATTTATTTTAGATTTTGAAATTAGTACACTCAAGACACAAGAATTTCCTTTTTATTTTTTTTTATTACATCATAAAAAATAGGTTACATATATATTACCATGATTACATTTTTATACATGTTTGTTTCCTTTCACACAATTTTAAACCCAAAGGCTAAAATTTTTCTGAAACAGCACCCCCGACTAATTTTAGCTACGTCCACAATGCAGCCATCAAAGTTTATTGAAGTTTGGTGCACTCGGCCATTAGTATGGCTGAGATAGTGGGTAAATTCTGTGAAATAAAAAAAAATACTATTAGTTCGTTTGTAAAAGCGTTTGTGAAACAATAAAAGAATATAAATACTTAAATGAATGCTCAGAAGTTTCGAAAAGTAAATATATATATATTTTTATCATTAAGAACAAAGTTCTTAATCAACTTTAGAAAAACTCAAAAGAATAAAAAAAATATATCTTTATCATTAGGAACAAAGTTAGCTTTTGCTCAATCAAGTTTAGGAAAAATATCTTACCATTGCCTGTAATCTTTTAGACTCAGTCAGAACGTGCAAATTGGAAGTCATCCTTGGCTGTTTCGATGTAAGAATCAACAAAAACATTAGGTATTTATATAGACAAAGAATTCGCGTTAGTTCTTATTGGATAAAAGAAAGACAGCTTATTATTGGTTCTTGTACACGTGATTGAAACTCTTCTTATTGGTCAAAAGAGTTACTTGTTTACTATTGGTTTAAAAGTCTTGATAGTTATCTTATCTCGGAAGCCAACTGTTCCTCTGATTGAAATTTGATCCTTTTTAGTTCGGCATCTTATCTGATTTCTTGATTAGAGGAAATTGTTTTATTGCATCGTAGGAATGAAAAAAGAGGTCCAGATATCTTTCTTTACGACCTCTATAAATACCCACGGGAGAATCAAAGGGAAAATACATGTTAGTTCTTATACTGTAACATGTTATAACATGTTTAAATAGGAATAATTATTATTTTTTTAAGTTGCATATTATTAGTAGGGATGGTCGAGTAATGTAACAAACTTTAGGATTTTATCAGATTGATGACGTTTTTCAGATATTCATTTGCATATTAGGGTTAAAAGTTATTCATTAATTTTCATAAAGTTAAATGGATGAATAATGTAACTAACTTTAAGAAATGATGAATTGCATATTACAGTTAAAGGATATTCATTATTTTTCATAAGGTTAAGAAATAGTGATGTTTTCTTTAATGATTTATTTTAGATTTTGAAATTAGTACACCCAAGACACAAGAATTTCCTTTTTTATTTGCTTTTATTACAATATAAAAAAGAAATTACATGATTTATCACGTGTAGAAAATAAAAAAGTGTTTTACATATTTTTAATTTAGTCACTTACAATTATTAAGATTATTATTTTTCATATTACTAGTATCTATTTTATTTACAATATCAAACGAACTTGTGAGTGCAATGCTTCTTCAATTTTCAAAACAGTACGTAGAAGTCATTTGTAATGAAATAGCCAATTTTACTTCTTCTTGTGATAATTTAGTTCTCACAGGTAGTTGGTTATACATATATGCATCTTCGGGATGATGAAAATCGTATAACTCGCTGGTTAAAAGGACATAACGAAAAATTGACAATTCCTCGTTGCAATATTTGTTCCTTCATATGTTTCACAATAAAATTGATACAATAATAACAAAGACAATCTTTTATTCTGATTTTTTTTAGTCATCGGACATTCTACATAGCACATCGAACAAAAAAAAGTCCTTGGAGGATATTAGGATATTAGATTGAGGGCGATGTAAGCAGGATTTCTCGTTTTTCTGAAATTAAAATTTGACTATGTTAAATTTATAAACTTATTCGATTATAAAATAGCAGTTCTTTAAAAATAATCAAACTACACAAGAGCTAACGAAAATTCACGTTATTCAATGTTATTTTTTCTTCTTTTTCGGAAAATGTAATTTGTTTTTTACTCTTCCTAAATACATTTAAGTATTTAAATTTTGTTGTACTGAGCTTTTGTAAACAACATTGAATAACGGAAAAATTCTAGTATTTATTTTTCTTTTTTTTCGGAAAATATAATTTGTTTTTTTCTCTTCCTAAATACATTTAAGTATTGTGTTGTATCGAGCTTTTGTAAACAATATTGAATAACGTGAATTTTCGTTAGCTCTTGTTCTCGGCCATACTAAAAGTTTCAAGTTCTGAATCTTTGGGCGAAAACATCCTTTTGAATTAGGCAAATGATGTTATTCGTTTACAAAAACATTATTATTCCAAGAAAACACGACGATTCGAATGTGTAGGAGCTTGTTTGGAATTGGACAAAATTTCAATACAGGAACTGTTAGAATTTCATCAAAACATTAGTGATGCATGTTGCCAAGCTGAAAAAAATACAAGGGCTAATAAATTGGCCGAATTGACATCTTATCAGACAGTAAGCGCAATATTAATACAGTTAGTACAACCAACCATGTACGACACTTGTATTCAAATCCCACCGTGCTTTGGAGTCATTTTTTTGTTAAACCAGACGTTTCGTTATGAATTAAAATCAGAATTTCTTGCCTTCAAACATCTGCAGTAAATTTATTAAAATCTTGACAACATCTCTGTTACTATCTAAATAAGTCTTCTGGTACAAAATATAGAAACAAACTACACCTACCGATATTTCGTCTTTAATACCTAAAGACTTTCTCAAGATTTTCCTCCTTACATAAATGCAAAAAAAAGAAAGAGAAAAGAAACACTCTTTTCTCATACAAAATGAAATAAAATAATGCAAAGATATTAAACGAACGATATAAGATAAAATAATTGACATAAAAATGAACATAAAACGAACATAACAATGATTCATAACAAATAAAATAAAAAAAATCTTAAAAACAGACTTACACTAACTTTAATAATTTATTTAACCTGTTATTATATTTTAAGTATTTCCTGAAGATTCCTAATGAAATTTCATTAATCTTTAATGATTTATCCTTATTGTTTCATTCATAACAATTGATAATACATGATTCCAAAATTAACCTAATTAACTGGTCTTGAGTCTCATAAATAAGATCCACTACAGGATCTGGATCGTGACCCAAACGGACACAATGATCCGCCCATTCTGATATTCCTTTCCTGTTATTTCTATACGCCCTCGTGTGTTCTTGGACACGTTCTTTCAAGGCTCTACCTGTGCTCCCTATGTAACTTTATAATGTACGTAAATATAATAAAAGATTAAATAAATTAATAAAATTAGTGTAAGTCTGTTTGAGGATTGTTTTATTTTATTTGTTGTGAATCATTGTTATGTTCGTTTTATGCTATTTGTTATGAATCATTGTTATTTCATTTTTATGTCAATTATTTTATTTTATATCCGTTCGTTTAATATCTTTGCATTATTATATTTCGTTTTGTATGAGAAAAGAGTGTTTCTTTTCTCTTTCTTTTTCTGTTATTTTCATTTATGTAAGGAGGAAAACCTTGAGAAAGTCTTTTAGGTATTAAAGACGAAATATCGTTAGGTATAGTTTTATCGATTTTACAGTGTTAAAATCTAATCCTAGAAATTTCACAGGAGCAATTTGATTTTCCAATTAGGATAAATAGTTAAGCCATCGAAGGTCTGCTATTTTTTCAAGTCTGAGAACACGGACAGTGCATTGTTGGATTAGAGATGCTTCGCGATATGAGCGAGCGGATCTATTTGTTGACCTGATTGTTTCACGAGCACAGCTGCCACGCATTGCGTGGTGAAGCACATTTCTGCAGTGTTTGATCAGAAGAGTTGGAGTTGTCAGTTGAGTCGAGTGAGCTGTTTCGTCGAGAATCGAGTCTCGACAGGATGTAGCGACGATAGGAAGGCTACATCTCGGCGTCCCTTAGTAAGATAGTCCAGACGATGCGGCTAGGATACGAAGCCGGTATGTTATTGTCTCTCATACTAGTGTTGTATATCGAGATTTCCTTTGGACGAGAAGGTTGGCATTTCGATATTGCTGGGAGAACCGTCTGCGACATAGCGTTGTGAAGTTAGGATGCAACATGAGGTGTCTTCATCTTGTCGAAGCAAAGATTGGAAGTAGCGGGGATAGCCAAGATCACGGTGCGACTAGGAAACAAAGCCCGCATCCTGATGTCTCTCGGACGGATGTTATCCAAGCAGATGTCCCATGGATGAGAAGTCTGAATCTCATTATTGTTGGGATAGGAATTCAAATATTGAAGCCACTCGGACCGGCGTCATGCCACGGAATTTCCCTTGGACGGCAAGGCTGGTATCTCAATGGTGCTGGGAATAAACGGAATCTGCAGCGAAGTAACTCGACAGCCAAGATCACGGTGCACAAAGATACGATGCCCGCATCTTGATGTCACTCGGACCGGTGTTAGGCAACGAGGACGTAATATCGTTGGAACCGGGAATAAGTAGTTCGGATCGAGAAGTCTCTTGGAATGGAGGTGTAAATTGCGACATCTCTGGGATCAACAGTCTGCAGCGGCAGCGGCGAAGAGATAGGCCTTTGACGATATGAAGGATCTATCAGAAAGTTCATAAGGAAACGATACTCGTTTTATTCGACACATTTTGGCGATCGGTTTCAATCGTCGAGTGAAGGCAACATAGTGACTGTGGAATATGAAAGCTATGTGCCGGGGACGAATTCAACCAAGTTCAACGCTCACAAGATATCGCAATGAACTGGGTACCAATGTCATCATTAAGAGATAAGGATACATTGATGGAAATAGAAATCGACTAGAAATAAAGGACAACGAATTCTTCAAAACATGAAATTCCGGAGCGGATTATTAGGACAAGTCAGAGATGATTCGTAAGTAAAACTTTACATAGCGCTTTCCTTTATTTGTGTGTCAGGATCTAAACGAGAAGATAATTAGTTAATTCATAAGCTGAATCTAGAAGAATTGAGAAGATAGCCGAATTAATTCATCAGCGTTAGAATTAGTGGAAATCAGCAGTTTGTGTGTTTTCAATGGGATGCTGATTTTAATGTTTCCAGAACTTTAAAGTGCGTGTGTTAAAAGTCGCCGTCAACTGAATTAAGTGAACTTTGACTGTTTCCAGAATTCATCAGTTAGTGTTGAATCCCGATCATCTGCGCTTAGCAATATAGTGAAGCTAAGGACACGTTTTTCAAGAGACATTGATTAATTTGTTTCATAAGAATTATCATGCTTGTAAACTTGAAGTTATCAAGTTATCTAAATTCAATAGTTGTTCATTAAATATATAAATGTTCACTAGTTGTGATTATTGTGTTTACGATAGTGAAGTATTACTGAACAAGCATTAGTTTAGTCAGATAGTGCAATTACTCTGCTGATTTAGTGAAGTGAAATTATTTTCAAGTGGAAATAATGATCGAGAGTTAGGATAGTTCTTTAAATAGAGGCAGTGATTTCCTAACTAGTATATTATTCATTCCCATTATATATATTTATTGTATATATTTTTATAAGTTTGTTTCTATATTTTGTACCAGAAGATTTATTAAAATCTGTTTATTAAACTTCTGCAGGCAAGATTATTAAAATCTGCTAGTAGAAGTGTTGCAATATTTTGAATAATTATGTAATACAAAGTTAAGTAGTCATTGCTGTATCTCTGATAGTTGTTTTGTTTCTAAGTGCCTTGAAGTAGGACTAGCTACGATTTCATAAAATGGTGTGCAAAATGGTAAGGAATATTAGCATTTCATTACATTAAAAATAGTTTAACATGCGGATTAAACTTCAGATAAATTAAAAATTGGAAGACGTATATATTCTCTTTCATTCTGAAATCATTCCACCTCAGTATCATTCCCTTGAAATTCTATGAACTCTTCTAGGGGTTCGCCATGTTGGGAACTCTAGAAGATCCGTGGAACACAGATCTTCGGAAAAGTTTATTATCTTTGTGACTTTTGCAAGTAATACCATGAGAAACAGTAAACATTTTTGACATTATTTGATTTGTAACTAATAATTTTTATTAGGTCCTTGAGTTTTTAATGTTCGCAAATAAAACTCGTTGAGTTTTAATGTTTTCAAAAATAACCTTGTATTTCATATTACCCGCCTATTTCATATTACCAACCAATATACATTTCATATTACCAGCCTTTGTATATAATTAGATTTTTATATAAAAATAATTATAAGTTGTTATTTAATTACGACTATAGACAAATAATGTCAACTAATCAAGGTATGCACCAGTCTATATTTTTGATTAAAAAAAAAAAATAATAGCCGAATTATGACAACAAACAAAAGTCGTATTCCATAATAGCCGAACTTTCTCTACTACTTTATCCGAGGCTCCTTTTCCAAATATTCAGACTTTGTTCGTTGCAGATAAATATTTTTAAGGTTTTTGAATTCTGACCTTTTATTTATTCTTCTTATCTTTCACAATTTCCAGTTTCGGATGTTTTATTCTTTCTTTAAATGAAATAAATTAAGGCCAACGCACAGACTAAATAAAAAT
>JAFIDM010000004.1:8504762-8560239 GCA_023159025.1 Thereuonema tuberculata | reverse complement strand
ACAACCTTCAGCCCCAATTAGTCCGTTATAATGAGGTTCTACTGTAAAAATATATTGCAATATTCAATTCTGAACTTTAAAATTAGGCGGGAACTTTTTTTTCTTTGATGGAGAGAAACTTAAGAATTAATTTCTATAAACTGAAATTTCGAGACAACGGACGGCATATCTTTCGTCTATTAGACCGATGTAGGCAGGGTATCGTGATCCGCGTAGGATCTCGACACTTATCGTAATTCTCAGCTTGAATTACGTTAATAGGAATGCATCAATGAGAGCTTTATTCTTTTGAAAAAAGGATTCAAACTGTTATTCCCATTTTCTCCCCATTACAGTGAGAAAGTTTGTTCTGTTGGATTGTTTCAAAGCCGTAAATTATGAGATCGTTCGAACAGTGAAGGGATTCATACAAACAGGTTCGGTGTGAGTAGGAGGTGAAAATTATTAGGTTCGTTTTAAATATACTGATCAGAAAAGAAGAATCCGTTTGTTCGTTAAACGGTGCTGCTCTGCTAAGTGGTGGCGAAGATGATTTATTAATAAAAGAAAAAAAAAAGTGAATTTAATTTTGTGCTAAAGCGTAAATTTAAGGGCGACCCATAATAATAAAAATAATAAAACAAGGTAAGGAAAGCGATTAGTAAACCAATGCTCGCAACGTCTTCTGATCATTGATATTGCTTTAATTTCCTTCAGTTTATTTGCAATAACTGCAACAATTCCGCCTTTTGACAATCACATTTATAATGCAGCTCTACAACAATCACTATAAATGCAACGACGCAATTGTTGTGCTTAATGATAATTTAATGATACTTGTCCAGGACAGACAAAGTGGATTTTAAGTCTTCTGATCTTGATCAGAAGACTAAAAAGAAGTACATGAACCTAAGGAAAAATTAAAAAAAGTTAGGAAAATAAGAAAAACAAAAAAAAAAAAACCCAGTAATTTAAGGATTCGAACCAACAACCTTCAATGAATCTGAGACGTTATCCATCAAGCTATAACTGACAACTGAAATGAGATGGTTGCATTTCTAATATTTAAGCTAATAGCGGAAATTCAATGAAAACAATGCCAAATATTTCGAACATGGGCCGACATGGGGCCCTGAAAATACCCTATTCCTACGGTGTTTGGGCCTCTGAACACGATGGTGAAATCCGTTTGTCGATCCGACCTTCCGTTCGGGAGTCGTTAGGTGTGGATAGACACGGACGGACGGACACTAACGCAATAGCTACTGATTTTGGTCGCTACCACAATATCTCCCAAATCGATCGCTAAAAAATGCTGCACAAATTGTGATCTGGAGACCTTGTATTTTCTTCTTTCGTTAAACAGAAGAAATAAAAAAGAAAGAAGGAGAATTTAAAGTAACGAGAAAGTTATTTCCTTTTAAAAGAACCACAAAATTTCCAATCTTTTTTCCATATTTTTATTTATTTTTTTAAGCGATTAAATGTAAAAGTATTTTTTATTTTATATTGCCAAATACAACAGTATAAATTTTCCACTTTCGAAAAAAATTTATTTTAAATCGTAAATACTTATTTAAAACTGCCTAAATCCAACTTGAATCATATAAAAGTCAAGGAAATGATAATAGATTATTATTAAATGAATATGCTTTGTTATTTATCAATAGAAATTCATGATTTCACTTCTGATGGGTATTGTTGTTATCTTCATCCTCAAATATCCCAACAGACACTCGGATAAATAAATAAAAAAAACAAGGTAGGGATAGTGATTAGTAAACCAATCACAGTGCTTCGCAACGGCTTCTGAATCACTTTTACTTTAGAATAGACTGCGCCGGGGTGGTCTAGAAAATGGACCGCGAGTCTGTTTGCGACCCCATGCTATCTTACCCACACCTATTTATATCGAATAATCGTCATTCTTAACTCAAACCTTGTTAATACATTGAATTCCTAATAATGATTTAAAAAAAAAAAATTAAGTTGAGAAACTGTGAAAAGATTTAAAATGGGGAGAAAAAAAATGAAGAGTAAGAATTGCCCATCGAACCCACGACCTTCGCGTTATTAGCACGACGCTCTAACCAACTGAGCGAACAGGCCACCTACAACATTCAACATTTAGGCCACCTACAACTGATGTGAGCTAACAGAAGCCGTTGCGAAGCATTATGGGAAATGTGTCCATAGATAGACAAATCGGAGATATAAGGCGTCTTTCAGAAGCCTAAAAGTTACATTGTTTCATATCCGTAAATCGGTATTTTTAGTCGGTGTACCATGATTCAATGCACGAATCTGAGGCCCTTTTTTTTTTACTGCAATTGCTTTGTAAATATCAATCCCTCGTAAAGCAATCCTACATACGTTGATTAAATTTAGTGCGAATTAAAATGACGTCAAAAAGGAAGAGATTGGCACTGAAAGAAAAAATTGATGTTCTTGAAATTGCTGAAAAAGAAAAGCTGAGTGTGCGTTGTCTTGCTGAACTGAAAAACTCAGATAAGTGAACTCTTGAAGGACAAAGATGAGATTAGGAAAATGTGGATGGTGAATTCAAACGAAAATTCTAAGAATTTGAAGTTTCGTAAAACAGAAACAAGAAAAATCGACGAAGAGGTGATAAAATGGTGCCGCTCTGCCCATGCAAAGAACATTTCTATAAGCGGTGTTTTGCTTCAAGAAAAAGCCAGAGAATTCGGTCAAACTTTACGATTGGACCTGTTTAATGGATGGCTAGAAATTAATTTTCTACATACTGTAATTTATCATTATTTTAAGTAAGACAAATGGATTAGCACTCATTTAAAAAGGAATATAGTAAATAATTTGCAATTGTTCATATTCTCTCATATCGCAATGATAATTGTAGAAATTTAATTAAGATTGTACGTAATTTTTCATTAAATGACATGCTGTAAACTAAAAAATGAAAAAAAGATAGTCCTTCCCAATAGCGGACACCTCCCAATAACGGACGAAACTTCCGGTGACTGTCCGTTATTCGGAGGTAACACTGGACTATCTTTTTATTACAGTAAAATAAACCATGCAACTTTTATTTCATTGTTTATTATTTGCGAAGATTTCATGCTAATATTCTTTAAAAAAAACACCAGCAAAGTCATGACGCTGTTGTCATTGGGTCAGAATGTTTCGATATTATTTTTGTATATCTATAGTATAAGAATTTTCATTTACATTGTTTTAATTTAAATGTATTTTTTAATTCAGGTTTCGTGATGGACGATCTGAACACAGGAAATACTAAATGAACGGATCATTTCATTGTAAGTGGCTAAATGATATCAGATAACCTATATTTCCATTAAAAAATATTTCAGAATTTTAGATATTTAGATGCTAGTTGGGAAGAATTTACTAGAATCTATTATTTAATAGAAAATTCAAAAATAATAGATTCTAGTAAATTCTTCCCGAATTTTCGGTTTTTTTGCCATCTTCTCTTAGTCAGTCCATCCATTTGCACAAGTTTTTTGAAGAGAAAATTTAAAATAATTGATAGAAGTTGAATTCCGAAATACGTGGAAAAGTGGAACCTCGCTATTCGTACATAATCCGTTCCAGGAGGCAGTTCGAATGGCGATTTGTACGAATGGCGAATCATTTTTTCACATAAGATATAATGTAAATTGGATTAATCCGTTCCAGACCCACAGATGATTGCTTATTTAAACCTTTATAATAATATTGTAAGCATAAAATACATAAAAACTATGAAAACGATATGGTTGATTTCGCCATGCCATACTGAGTTGCCAGGTCAGAGACACGAGTTCCACTTTCAAACTTCGCAACGAGTTCTTTTTTCAATTCAATTGTCGTTCTCACTGCTTTCCTTTTAGGCTTGGTTCAATCAGTAATCTTTTTTGGACCCATGGCTGCACTATTTTTAATAAAAATAACAAAAAATAACAATAAAATATCACAAAGTTTCATGAAGCTTGCGTGGATGATGCGTAGCGTACGGAAGCTAGCACGAGACTGAGCTGAAACGACCGCGTGGCGCGGCCAGTAACAAGGTCACGCTGTCCGAATCGCGGGCAAGCGTACGAATGGCGAGTTGAATTTTACTTGAAAAAGTTGTACGAATAACGAGTTGTACGAATAGAGAGGCGGACGAATGGCGGGGTTCCACTGTATTTAAATGTATACTCCTTTTGAACTGCTACCATCTTCGTGTTTATTCGTTTCAAATTGAATTTCGTTGTATCAACAGCCGTTCAGCTGTTAACCTATTTATTTTTGGAATTTCCAAAATATTCATTCTGAAAGTAAATTGAGTCTAGGAAATATTAGAAGTACAATTATAGTGAGTCTATATTTACATATGGTGAAATATTTGCTACATTTGATGCAGATAAACACAAATATTTTATAAATTTGTAAAAAGGACTAACAACGATTTAAACATAAATTAAACACTGCGTTAACTATCTCTTTTGGATGTCAGAAAGGTTTTCTATTTGCCAAATTTTATTTGGCAGCGACGTAAAATCGTGAAGGGACAGAAATTACTGATGGCAGCAAGTTTGTTTGTTATTTGATTGAAAAAACAAACCGATTGACTTCAATATACGACGATATATTCCATGTGTGATCTTGTAAAGATATTAAGTGCTTCTTGAGTGTCTTTCTCCCTTTTGTTTATTTCTTATCCCACGAGAGCAGCCTTTTCTTATTCGAATGAAAGGAATAATTTCAAAAGATTAATGGGTTTTAAAAAAGGTCTGTGTGATGACTGTCATCCACCCTCCATATTGTTTCTATCGAACACTTCTGCACCGAACATGTAATTTAAAAGACCGATATAAAAAAGAAGGGCGCCTTATAATAAGATACCAATCGATAAAGTAACGGGAAACCTGAAATAATGGAGAGCCTTTATCGCGTTTATGGCAGAGTTAGCCAAGTGCATCTAGATTTAAAATAAGAAAGTTATCAGAATCCGAGGGAGGGGAGACCTCTTGACATATTCTTCGCTGACCTAGATACGGTTTAACAGTGCTGGATATGTTGGATAAAGTTATTATTAGCCTATATCAAAAAGGAAAGTTTCCTCCTTGTAAATGATCTTAAGCCGCTGTAATTCTTGAACACCATTTCCTTTAAAAGACTTTAATATTCAAAATATTTAACAAAATATAGTAACACTCAATTACAGTGAACTTGTGAAATTTAAAAACCATTTGTATTCAAAAATTTCATTGGAAAATTAAGCAGATATTCAGATAAAACATAAGTATTTACAATCAAATAAAAGCGCATTTACTAAATATAATTCATATTTTAAAATATTTATCTTATTTGATTGGTAGTAAGATTTGTGCATATCTTGGAATTTTATTAAATCGGCTTAATATCCTTGTATATTATTTCTCAAAGGTGTTTTTGTGTCGTAAGCGATATCTCCCTTAACACTTCATCGAAATCAATGATTGAGACATCATTTTGAAGATTAAGTTCACCGCTAATGACAAAAATAAACAAAGTGTTGAAAATTAATGTTTTCGTTTAAAAAACTGTATTTTAAAAACCTTTTATAAAAATAAAGCTCCATCTATTGACAATGTGTTTAACTAACATGCACAACAAAAGAAAATATTTCTCAAAGGTGGTTTTTTTGTTGCGAATTATTCACGGGTCAAGTCAATGTATAATTTTGTATCAGTTAACCTGTGTTTCTGATTAGCAGTTGTCATTATTACGTAATTTGGGAATGGTCCATTTTGTTTGAATACTCGTGAATGTGTTAGTATGTGTTGGTTCGTAGGAATTTCTTACGAAATTGCTATTTTAATTCGGTAATTCTAACTAAAAATAAAGTTACTCTGCAAGATTGGTGCCGCTTATACAGATAATGACTCGAGAAGTCGAACAAGAAGTGTTATTTTTGTCTTTGCTTCGATGTTGTCCACTAATCTTTCATTTTGTAATTGGTTACATTTTAATACTTTTCTGTAGGGTAATAATTCGTACATGCCATTGATGCCTAGCAAAATAACGAGAGTAGGATGCAAAACGCAAAATGTGGGTAGGTGGCTGTGGAGGTAAGGCTCCTGCGATCTCCAGCCAAGTTGAGGTGGAAAGTTGAAGTCTGACGCAACAAATTGGAGCCTGCAAACAGGTTAACAGGAAAAACAAAACAAAAAATCCCCGCCCTGAATGTAATTACTTGCATCCCGTCATTTCCTACTATTTACGAATTATCAAATGCTAGTTGTTATTCTAATGTATTTCTTGATATCGTAATTTTATTTTATTTTTTTATTTTTTTTTTAATTGTGGCTGGAATCACAATTAAGTATTGGATGAAAAAGACGAAAACAAGAAGGGGACTGAGGGAAGGAAAAAAAAAAAAAGAAAAGCACTACAAGGTTTGTAAGATGTTTTGTAAGATGGATATTTTGTATTTAGCTGCTTAACATAAAATATGTTCAGAAATATCTATCGTAGATGTATTTTAAAATTTAAATGTTATAAATAAATATATTAAAGAATCATTTCATCAAATCTCTTGATTCAATACTTATGCATTTTTATGTTTAATGATATAAATCGAAAAGTTTCGCGGACACTTCATTAGAAATACTGATTATATTAAATATATAATCTACTTACACATATATTTATTTTCTAGAATTGTATTAAAACTTTTTTTTTAAATAGCTTGCGTATTTTACTGCTATGAGGGGGGGGGGGAAAGGACAATTTAAGTCATTACACTAAAATTAAATATTCTAAAAATAGATAAAATAAAAATACAGTAGAACCTCATTATAACGGACAGTTTTTAAAAAAAATATAATAATAATAAAGGATGCATATGTTTATCTGACGAGTTTTACATTTCCAAGCAAGCGATTAAACATCGATCATTTAATGAAAAAAAAATTTTAACGTGCCCGATGATTCAAAGAATTGAGTAAGCAAACGAAGGCACAACGCTACAAGGAAGGATTCGCAACTTTGTAGCGTTGGTCCTTCGTTTGCTTTCTCAATTCTATCGATCATCTAATTTCGTTATTGTCTGAAATTCCACAAAGGGGTCGTCCATTAATTACGTGAAGTCAAAAGGGGGAGGGGGGTGGGGTCCTGCAAAATCTCACCAAATCTCACCAAGGGGGAGGGGGGGGGGCAAATTTTTGAAAAAACACCTCACGTAATTAATGGACGGCCCCAAATTGCCGCACACACACTCATCAGTTTTTTATTCAGTAACCTTTGAGTCATGTCGTTAAGTACTTTTATAGCTAACTATTGTCCTTTCATTGATGTACACCCTGATGCATTACACCGATATAGAATTATTTGTTACAAACCGGACTTTCATTAAAACGGACAACCTTCAGCCCCAATTAGTCCGTTATAATGAGGTTCTACTGTACTAAAAATAAACATAATATCAAAGTTAAATATTATCCATTCTGTGTGTATAAACATTAATACAAACCAAACACACAAAAACAATAGATACAGTAAAACCTCGTTAAGTCGTCACTCAAGGGACCAAACATTTTTGACGACTTAAGCGGAGTGACGACTTAGGCGGAGTGAGAATTTTTGAAAAAAAACAAACACTGCAATAGTGTATTTTCATGAATTGCTATAGGATTCGGTGAGAAAAACAAAATTTTCAGAAATCAATACATGCAAAAGAATAAGTGGAAAATAATAATAATAATAATAAAACTAATTAGTTACCACATTTTAATCGTTTTAAAAGAAAGGCAATGTCTGTCTTTAAAACGTTCCAGCCAACCATTGCTGCCGCCGAAATCTCCAATGTTCAACTCCTTAGCAATTTCCATGACTTTTTCTTGGAGAATCACGGCAGAAATCGACACATTTTGCGATCTGGAATGTTTTAGCCATCAACTAAAACCTCTTCGATCTCGTCAAACTTCGATTTCCTCATTCTCTTTCTTTTGTCTTTGCAGTCAGCTTCTTCAACTACTTGTTTCAATGAAAGAATATCGTTTAATGTAGTCCTGGGAATATGGTGTTCTTTGGCAAAAGCTGTTTTCGAAACATTTGATTTTTCAAAAAGTGCAATTAAGTCTTTTTTTTTTTCTTTAAAAGATAACGAGGTAAGTTTTCGTTTCCCTGGCATGTTAAAAACGTAATCTAACAACGAAATTGCAAGAGAAAAGATAGCCCTTATAGCGGGGCTTACTCGCTATGAAATGAAGTCACACTCAGGAGCGGTCAAGAAAAACGTCTAAACTCGATAGAGTCGCAGCGAGAAGTATGCTTTGAATGATTAGCAGCGAGATTCCAAGAACCCAAATCCTCCGAAGTGACAGGCATGGTCGAAAATTCCCCGTAAAGGCTTGGCTTTCTCAAAGTGAAGGGGCGGGGCTGAAAAGACAAATCGATGGCTTAGCGCAAAAGTAGCGAATATCCAGTAAACATAAAATTAGGGTTTTGGGGTGAATAGGTATCTTGAAGAGCCTTCTTGTAGGGCAAAACTAGCAAATCTTTCAAAATGGCATATTTCCTATGATTTTAGGACCTAAACTAGCTAAAAAGTACTCATTTTCCCCACTATAAATCAGCTTTTTCTCAAAACTTGCATCTTGGATATTCGCTACTTTTGCGCTAAGCCATCGAAATGATGGCATGCAAAATGGAGAAGAAAGATGCTTTTGGCCATTTTTGAGGGTGACGAGTTATCCGGAGTAGAATTAAATTTGCTGACGAGTAAAGGAGGGTTATTTTACATTATTTTGTATGAGACTTTGTCGGGACCAAAGGAAAACGACAACTTAAACGGAGTGACGACTTAACGAGGTTTTACTGAATAAATAAATAATTCCATTACATGTCGCAAAGGTACTATCCTTCGTCGTCAGATGATCTTAAATAAACACATGAAAAGGAAAACAAGGCTCGGAATTAAAATTTAAATATAACAATAATTTTGGATAACAATAACTTGCAAATGTAACAACAAATAATCTATCGTAAGTTGTACTGTAGCGCGTTCTTAATTGATACTTCAGTATTGTAACAGTGTTTAGATTTAATTAACAATGATTCTTTAAATTTACGTAAGTAACAATCCTTCTCAATCCCATAGATGACGGGATTGTTTACCATTAGTGTGTGGCCGGAATTTTTGTGATTTTAATGCTGTTAAATATTGCAGATTACTCTTCTCTATAGCTGTTTCGTGTTCTTTCATTCGTTTTTTTACTTTACGTCCAGTCTCGCCAAAATAAGTGCAATTAATACTACCACCTTCACATTTGATACCATTTTGTCTTTATTATTAATTTTATTAATATTCTTATTAAAGATGTGTTTTAAAATATTATTAGCTTTGTGTGCCAATTTTATATTTGCTTGATTTTAAAATAGGATCAAGCATATGTTTAAGGTTAGCATCATACGGAATAGAAACAAATTTCTTATTTTGTACTAGGTTTAGAGAACTAACTTACTTTGCAAAGTTCTGCTAATTGTTTTATCAATAAAATCTATAGGAAAATCATTCTTTAAGAAGATACTTCGGATTGAATTTAATTCATTGGTTAATAACTGATTTGAGCAAATATTAACAGCTCTGTTAACCGCCAAAGAAATTGCGTTTGTTTTATAAATCACCGGTCCTGCTGAATTGTAATTCATAGTAACCTTTGCACTAACTTCCTTCCTGTATACTGTGGCATTAAATTGACCCTTATGTCTAATTATTAGGACATCCAGGAAAGGAATTTTGTTGTTACTTTCTAATTTCAGTGTGAATTTTATATCATTATCAATTTCATTGAAAGCAGATAAAATGTTGTGAATTTCGTTCTTATTAACCAACAAAAAGATATCATCTACATATCTACAGATGAAGGAGATATTCTTATTGATTAATTCCATTTTCCATAATTTAGATTCCAGAAAATGTATAATATATTCAGCAATTACAGCCGAGGACGGCAAACCCATGAATACCCCCCTTTTTTTTTTTTTTTTTTTTTTTTTAAATATGTTGAATATTACATTGGTGCCTATTTGTACCGATTACAGTTGATCGATTGTTAAAAGGTACATTCTGCATCGCTCTTTCGACAGTTTGTGCTTTAATCGTAGTTTATCTTTGACTAGCTAATTCCTTCATTTATCGAGATTAATAATGAAATTCTTGGACAGTCTTCAGGGGACAGAAATATTAAGGTTTTATTGTATTGTGTTTGATAATTTTGTGATGGATTTGCGATGATAATGGTGGTCCCTCGATAATTGACGTAAACATGAATGTGATCAAACAATATTCTACCACAGGGGTGCCCAGACTTTCTTAATGTACGACCCAAATACTATTAACCTCAGGAGTTTGAGAGCCCAAGGCATGAATAAATATTACACACGTCTTACATGCACATTTTATTACAAAAACTTTATATAAATTTTAAGAAATACATGTACATAACAATATTATTCAAATATGTAGTTTTTAAATCGTTAATTTATATTTTTTTCAATAATCACAAAGTACATAAGTTACATACCAAATGGGTATTTTCGGCTGCCTGAGTCCATCGATGTAGTCGTACCGGGCAATGTAGGTCATAATAAGGGTAGTAAATATAATACTATATAATGGTTTTAAAGAGAGATTATATTTACTGTTAAAGAGGACGGTGATACAATTCAGCAATTGCAGCAAAATACTGTCGAAGGTGCCCCCTCCCCCCCGTATTGCGATACATAAACTCGGCGAAGTAGGAATCAAGTGAAATTGCGCATGCGCAACATGGGTAGGCTTCAGCTAACTGAAACGTAGCACCACAAGTTTTATAAATCGACTGGCTGTTGTAGTATCTATGTTATATTAAATTCCATTTAATAATGTAATAAACTAGGGAAACATCTAAGAAAAATTACTGATCCGAAATTTCGTTAATCCCAGACTTAAATCCAGCATTAAAATAAGGTTTTAAATTCTTAAATATCTTTATTCAACAAGATCTTTAAATGTACTTTTTTAATCGCGTGGGATTCTTCAGTTTATATCCGGTAAATCATTATAAAGTTTTTTGTTTCTTTTTATTAAACTTATGTATTAATTGTGATGCAAAAAGAGCTCATTTTTTCAGAGCCGCCTGTGGCTCGCGAGCTACTGTGTGATCAGCCTTGCTCTATTATATATACTTCTGTGGCTACAAGGGAAAATTTCTTTGATTTTAATTGTACATTAAATTAAAGATGTTTGGCGAAATAATGATTGCGAGTCTTTCTAGACTCGGGAAAATTAAATTGTTTTCAAAATTTGTTGAACAACGTTACACTGTAAATGGCTTTGCTGTAAAATAAATGACTTAAAATAAAATGCGCGTTCATTGGAGAGAAGGAAAAAAAAACCCTTTTAAAGAAAAGTTTTTTTTTTTTTTTTACATTGAAGATTCATCATGTTAATTTAAAAAAATTGATTTTTTTTTTTTATTTCTTTATTTAATTGTGAATTTCTGATTAGGTAGAATCCCTAGAGATTTACTCCGACGTTTACATCAGTGTTTCCCAAAGTGTGAGTCGCGACCCCAGGGGTCGTGGAAGCATAGTAAAATAAAAAAGCCTTATTAACATACATTTATTTTGTATTTAGGAACATAAACAACGTTAAACATAAAAAGCAAAAATGGTTTCAATACTAACAAAGTAAAAAACATTACTGCGATAAATGTGTGTTTTTCAGAAACTAGCTTCTCAACTCTGGGCTCTGTATTCTCATAAAAGAAGAAGCTACAATTATATTTTGAAAAATCTATTTTTAATGTATTTTTCTTTTATTGTTAAAAATGCTTTTTTATGTAAAAGTGTCGGGGGGGGGGGGGGGGGGGTCACAACTCGGAAAGGGTTGGGAAACTAATTTATACGATCGGGACAGTATGAGATCACATGGCAAGTCCAATGTCCAAAGAAATCGGACCCATTTTCAGAGGCTGGGTGATCCTAGGGTCCATCGGGAATTGGGAAAAATCGCTTTCATGTAGCCTGCAGACCATCGCCTAAAACACAAGCAGAATTTTTATTTTATTGAATAGACCTACAGAATAACATTTCCATCTGATTTATAAAAATACCTGTAATATTAACTTGTACTAATTCCTAAATTGCGATTAGTTAAATTGAATTCATATTAACTAGTTGCGACCTGTGAAATATTCACGGAAGTAAAACAAATTCCACATTTTTGAAAAACACAAGATTGAAAAATATGTTCTAAAGGCTGCTACACACGATCAAGTATACATGACAAGCGTGATAAAACTGCATACTTGTCATGTATACTTGATCGTGTGTAGCGGAAATTTCGTACTTGACGGAGCTCAAGTATGCAGTACGAAGATTCGAACTTTATACTTGAAGCCACGGCTTGCGCATGCGCTTTGCAGAAAAAAATCATTTGTGACTCAGATCTCGGCCGATAAACATCTCTCCGAACTGTCCGTTCCAACATGGCAGTGAACTGCGGAAAGGACACAGAAGTATTGGAAGAATTCATTCGAGTTTACCAAAGTAATCCTTGTCTGCGGCGGATTAAATCTAAAGATTATCATGATAAGGCTAAGAAAGAAACAGCATATAATATATTATTAAGAACATATAAAAACATTGATCCAAACGTCGGGATATCACTGTGAAGAAAATAAATAAATAGAGATACAGCATTGAAAGAATTGAACATTTCAAACATTTCTTAACGAATTCTGGTACTACATGGATCTGTAATTATATTTCTTTGTTATATTTGTTTTTAATTTTTTAATACGATATTATACATATGTCTTAATGAGCGATTTTTTTGGGGGAGTGATAAAAGATTCAAATAGGTTTATTCGTTCACTCGCAGATAATTATCCCAATGATTCGGATATATTTCCAATTCACTTAGTAACTTAGTGTGCGAATAGGTTTTTATTTTCAATAAACATTCCTTACACCAAATCCCACGTTTCTTCTTTCGTTTTGTCCTTTTGGAAATAAGGACACACGCAGCCAAAGCGAGCAAAGCGTCGTCGTCCGAACTCGACACAACTCAACCATAAAATGAGACTTGTCAAGCATGCAGTACCGTGTGGTGGCGAGGGGGTTTTTGGGTATACTTGAGCACCAATTATACTTGTCATGTATACTTGTTCGTGTGTAGCAGCCTTAAGCTAATTTTTTTAGAAGCCATGACTTCCAAACAGCCCATAAGTAATTTTAATATCTGCTTATTTGTTAATAATAATATTTTAATAATAATCTAATATTGTTAAAATAAAAAAAATAAAAAAAAATTGATTTACCACTTTCGTAGTAGCCAGCGCTGCGGTTTCTCATTATGAAACATAATGGCAACCTGCTGCCCTGAAAGAATAGGCTCGTCGAAATTGAGGCATTATTAATGGAAGTAAAACAAATGCCACATTTTTGAAATACCCTGCAATTTTTGAAAAACACAAGACTGAAAAACATGTTCTAAGCTCATTTTTTAAAAGCCATGACTTCCGCAACAGCCCATATATAATTTGAATGACTAAGCCAAATTTTGTTAAAATAAAAGAAAATAAAAAAAATTGATTTACCAGTTTCAACAATAACAATAACGAATGTCCAACAGCCAATATCAATAATCCTGTCTGGTCAACAATGACGGCACGTGCTTCGTCATTGTCTCCTACTTTTTGAGTAGTGAGCGAGTGGCTACACAGCCGAAATTATGTAAAAACCGAGGTTTTACAAACTCGCTGATAAATTTTGACGCATGAACTTCATGCATTTCAGCGTAAACTTCATTTCTGTGGGAAAGAAAATTTCAATACGCTGATAATTGTTTAATCGCGATCCATCGCGGTGAAGTGAGAAGAATGTTTAAACATGGGCGGGACGTCATGCCTGACGTGTTCCAACGCTGCACTGTAATTGGTTATTTCAAATTACAAATTTACAAAGATCCGTACGATTTTTGCCTATTAATAGGATGATTTATTTTAAAACATTTTCTTAGTAATCAAGAATTTTCCTTTCACTGCTTTTAAATCTAAAATTACAAATTTTCTTGACGCCGTTACATTTTAAATCGGAGAAAGTTAATTTATCACAATTGGAAGAATGTTTGTTTTTTTTTCGTTTCACTTAAAATGTCTTAAGGAAACCATAAACTGTAACGACAGTATTTATTTTGTCGCGTGAAGAAATCGTTTCTTGCTATGCGTGTCTTTCTCGTATAGTTCTGTATATATATATTTTTTTACCCTATTGATCTAATATCACGTGACCAACATTACTTTGACTAGGAGGTGCTGATGGATGGCACTTAGCTATTGTAGTCGGCGTGACTGATTGATTGGGTCCTATTAGTGTCCCAACAACAAAAAAAAGAGAAGAGTACAAAGGGATTGATGTTGGCATGGTAACGGGATAGTAAACGTGAGTTCTTTGCGAATTGCAATCCTCCTATCATTCGTTGATTAGCACCAAAAGTGCTAAACATGCGTATCGGTAAGGTCTCGTGTCCGTCAAAATGCTTCCGTCCTGCCCGTCACGAAACGGACAACAGTCTCTAGTATTTCACCATCCATTCATAGCAAACTGTCTGTTCGAATACCGGAAAATAACCCCCTAAACTTTGAGAGAAACGTATTGATCCCACGACGCATCTGTTGAGGCTGCAGGTAAATATTGCTCTGTGGATACATTTCTATATCCTCACACAACCAGTTGACTTATCGGCACCAAGCAAAACCAGTTCTTTTCGCATATTTTTTTTTTATGATAAAGGTAAATCTAGATTCCGTTCCCTCGGGCAAATGTCATTCCATTTATTGTTATGATTTTGTTGTTCAGACTCCTGGCAACAACACATTTCAATAAAATAAAGGAAAATAAATAAACAATTAAATAGAATTAGTTGTCGTTAGTTAATTGGAAGCAGTAATCTACTAGAGTACTTTTTAGAAGGTACATTGTCTACATTTACCACAAAAAAAAAAAGTAGGATAAAAATATTGACCAAAACTTGTCCTGCTTTTCAGGACAATGACGCGCATATATTCGATATTGTAAGACCAGAATTAAAATTTGCATTGAAATAAAGAAAAGTATTTATCTTAATTTCATGTTGAAATGAATATTTGTTTTGGCTTTTTTTTTTTTTTTTACTTGTTTATAATTGTCATTGATGACGATAATGCTTTTGCAGTCAAGTTTTTTACAATGAAATCGAACGCACGTGTAATTAATAGTTCATTGCACTACGTTTTTTATTGACTGCTGTGGAAATAAATTTGAATTAAACCAACTAAATTTCGATTATTAACTACATCGGAAGCGCAGTGCTGCCTCAAAGAATAAATTACACAACGAAAAACTCACCAAAATTGTTATTTCGAGTGTTTTTTGAAATCTTTTAAATGATTAACCTTTGACGACCATAATTTTGATAGTTTTATCTTATATTTGAAATGTAAATAATTTCGTTCTTTTTATTTGTTTTTCTATTCTTCGCTTTATCACTCGAAAGACACTGGAATGATTTTTATTCATTCATAATTCAAAATCTTCTATCAATATAATTAACCTAGTATTGTTGTTAGTTACTGTAGAGGCAACAACAGCTGCTTTTATTAATACAATTTCCATATTCTTTAGATGTGTAAAGTTGAAAAAAACCTTTTATACTTTAAATATTTAAAAATTATTTTATCAACTAATAAATCGTGTAAACTATTGTTAATAAAAATTATAACAATTGCCATTATTATTCGCTAATAATAAATGAGACTAATTATAGGCCTTAATAAGTAATGTTTTCCTCCAATAATAGTCTACTTTTCACTTTTACTTTGTTGAATTTCACAATTTAAATATGTTTAGCTTAAATAATTCATTAGCCAAATTCGAAAAAGACCGAAGATAAAAAATCGATGAAAAAAATCTCACAAGCAAACATTACGTAATATTTTACAGCCCCTTAGGTAAAACAAAAAGTTGAATTATTAGAAGCAAATTACTTAATCTTCATTGAAGACCGAAAACGGCCTATTATTAATATTTTAAATTAAATGTTTTTGTTTCTTATTTCTCACCTGTAAGATTACTCGAAAAATTTCTGGCACTTTCCTTGGTTTTAAAGTTTGCCTTTTATTTAAAATGGAGTTTTCTTCTTCTTTCTTCGAATTTGGCCGACTATGGACCACGTGAAATAACTCATGATTATTTTTCTACTTTCTTTCTTCTCTTCCAGTATTCTTTCATTCTTTCACTATGTTGTTTCCTTCTTTCTTCCGTCCATTTTGCTCCCGTCTTCTTCTTTGCCTTTTCTTGAAAACCCTTGAATCCCCTGATCTTTTTTCTGAATTCTTCTCTTTAAAATGGAGTTTTATGAATATTGGAATTTGATACAAAACGAATCATGGAAAATATGATTAAAAAAAAAAAAAAAATATTAAGAAGCCTGAAACATATACGACGAGTTGCAATAACTGTGGTTCTGTTCTCCAAAAAAGACTACGAAGCTTTTGAACACTCATAAATTATAAGTTTTAAATCATAAATTTTATATAATTTTTTTAATGATATATTATACAGGGTGAGTCCAAAAGGTGGGTCAAAAAAATGAGCCTTAGGTTCTATTCAGGAAAACAAACAAAAAAAAGTTCCTATAAATATGGTTCCGGAAATGAATAGTTTTCGAGAAAAACGTCTTGTATCATTAATCAATGTAGGTGTGTTTGTTTCTTGTTTTGTTGTGTTGGCACAGTATGATGCGAGAAAACGTATTGCAAATATTCGTAAAATGAACAACAAATAAGCAAAATAGGAACGAATGAATTAATAAACGGTATTGGATAAAACACATGTCAATAAATTAGCGAATGGGAATGAAGTTAAACACGGCTGCAGCAACAATTTGTTTTGACTCTTGATAACAATACATTGTTTGCTGCAAACTTAGTTTTGTGCAAAAACAATGCACTTCTGGATCCATTAATTGTTTGTTTTTGGTTTAACAGTACCGTTTATTAAATCATTCCTTCCCTATTTTCCTTATTTGTGTTCATTTTATGAATATTTGCAGTACGTTTTCTCGCATCATACTGCGCAACAAAACAAGAAACAGATACACCTATATTGAATAATGATTCAAGACGTTTTTCTCGAAAACTATTCATTTCCGAACACATGTTTATAGGATCTTTTTTGTTTGGTTTCATGAGTCGAATCTAAGGTTAAATTTTTGACGACCTTTTGGAATCACCCTGAATATATATTTATGTATTCTAGAGGTTCTTATTTTTCTTGTTTTATTGTGAAAGCTCACTGTCAACACTAACCTTTTTAATTCACTTTTTTTGTTTCATTTTTTTTTTTCACCCAAACCAGGAATAATTTACAATATCTTAATTCATTCAAAATAAAAATTCCTGAAAATTTCATTACTTTTATGAAAGGAAAAACAAAAAAAGAATGAATTAAAAACAATTGAAGCTTTTCTCCTTTATTTTTATAGTAACGTAGCGCATGTGTATGTCCACAGTAATAAATACGTAATCTTAATTTCCACTTTTCATAAAATGATTCATAGCTTAATTACACAACTGTTGTCTTTAAAATTATTAATTATAAATCAATGTGTAACTTCTTTCCTGTTTGTTTAGGCTTGTTTCCACAGCAGGTCATGACTATTAATGCACGACCAACCTCTAAATAAACTCAAAGTGATTTACTTTCTATAATTCATTGCTATTCCGTGCTTGTCATTTATCGATAGCGTTTATTGCCTTAGGAAATGCTATCTGCTAAACGATATCTCGAAACTATTCTTGTAGCCATCGATTGAAACAGTAGCCCGCAATGAATGTTGCGTTTTCCAGTTGTAATGATTGGTTCAAATGTTAATTCCATTAACTATCAAATTTAAATTTTACATCAAGAAAAAAGAAATAGCTCTACCATCAGCTCGGTAACAGTTTCTCGGCAAGAATTTGAATTCCAATCGCGGAGACTATGTGGGTGTGTTTTGGACTTCCCTATTCCAACATTTGGTATTCCCTCAAATTATAGTCAACGATTAAGCTATTTACAGCGAGTGAAACTTAACCGTTCTAAATTTCCGACATTCTGAGATATGCACAATGACGATGATAACAATAAGATTAAACAATAAGTACCAAATGGAAAGGAAAAGCGACTAAAAAGGATATTCTATTTTTACTAAACTTTGTTCACGCGATATGAAGCAATAGTTTATTCATAAAAAAAAAAAAATCGAGGACCGAAATCGAACGAAATTTTAATGAAATAAGCTATTTTTAAATATACTTTTTATTTTAAGCGAGGAAGCACAAAAAAAAAGATGAAAATCGTGGGTTATAGATTACTAATTCCATGTATTCTCAGCGACATCTATTGCAAAGCATCGTAACTGTTTTCTATATTTTTTGCGAAGTAGAAAAGAACAAGATTTTCGATATTTTTTTTAATTCTTTGCATCTTTTAACGTACTTATGTGCTGTTATTATTATTTTTGTATTTTTCAAATTTTTTGTAAATATAATCCCTTTCCAAAAGTGGCTTCGGACAAGGAAAAGAAAATATCCGGGCGAGAAAAACTAATTGCGGTCGCATTGCTTTTCGTTCGTTGATGATTCTCTTCACCATCAAGCGGGAGAAATTTGTAACAATAGTCGATCTTCCTAGTAATGCAGAAATACATATTCCATCACCCTCACTGTAGTGGAAAACGTTCTAAATTATACCTCTACCTTGGCTATGCAGGCCTTACAGTAACCTGTTCTTATGACGCCGCCATATTGCTTTCTGCAACAAAGCGTTCCTGGATCAACTAAGTGATCAGTTTTTCGCCATATTTGGCGATTCTTCTTTCTCTGTTCATACTTTAATAATAGTTAAAATATGATTTAACTGATCTTTAATTTTCATGTAAAAGGTAAGTTTTGAGTCACTTGATCACTGCTTGGTTGTGTACAAAGCCGTTCACCAATTGCTACACAAAATTAGTTCGGACAGCTGTTTTACAATCACCCAATAATTTATTCAAATCTGGCGGGGGAAAAAATAAAACTTAAATAGGCCGAAATGCTTATTTTAATTATAGTACTGTATTACAAATACAAAACTTTACATTTATTGAATTTTTGTAACCGCTTTTTCAGTTTTTACAGTAAAATAAGTTATAAGCGCTGAAGAAGATGTCTTAAAAAAAAGTAATTTCTATATTTAAATTTTTTAAATGTTTTCATTAATTATCGGAATCGCAGTGGTGCCTCAAAAGCAAAAATGAACAATAAAAACTCACTAAGGAAATATTAGTGAAAATATTCATGTGCCAGCAGTGCGCCGACCTCAATAAATTTTTTTAATGCATAAAAAATTCAATCTCTGCATTGAATTATTAATAAACAACAATGGATGAGACTGTTTGCACATGAATTTTTTTTATCTAATATTTTATTAATGAGTTTTTCGTTTTATTTTCGCTTTTGAGGCACTGATTCTGACTATTCCTATTAGCCTCAGTGCTGAGACCTCGTTGTTTACTGGTGACTGCTCCTGGCTGATGATCACCAAAGAGCGTGAAACAGCTGTTCTAGGAGGTCACTTGGTAACAATTTGGTCTCGCCCAGTGTTGTTTTTATTATGTTACTTGGATTGAATTTAATATTTTAAATTCAAAGACACGATTTTTAAAAAGTATGTCTACTTCAAACTGCCAACAATAAAATAGAATCTTGATACGGTAACTAGATTTAAATGGGAGAATACGCTAATGGAAAAGAATGTCCGTGGATTTAAAATGGTAATGTTAGGTTAGGGATTGGTCACTGTGTTTCATTCGACATCTTCACACCATTCGTTAGGTGAAAGAGAATTTTTTGTTCCACAGCTTTACGGCCTCAGAAAAGATATTGGAATTTTTGTTGTAATCTCCATATTGTTTCTAAATAGGAATTAATTATCAGTAGTTCTTTGCATAAAAGAATTCAAGTGATACAAAAAGTTGGGAACTAATGTTTATAAAAAAAATAAATAAATGCAAGAAAGGCTTAAGTTTAGAAGACTGCTTATCAGGACTTTCTAAGAACATAAATATCTGTTGTTCAAGAAACTCCTTCAGCGATAGTTTCGGTCGGGGTCCGTTGCTGTAAAGCGCCTCTGTCTGTTTGTGTAAGCAAAGAGTCTGAGACAACACAGGGAAATTTGTTTTCACAAACAGCTAAGCAGATTTTGACGAACTTTGTTGTTTACCTCTACAGACGTCTGTTCTGAATATTTTTGCTTCGTAAGTAAAACCGTGAAAAGTGTTTCGAAGGAACCAGAGGCTTCACATACTGATCTAAATCAAAAGCAAAGCCCCGTCTACTAATGAATTAACATCACTGACTGAACAAAACATTCCAGTGACTGATAAAAGAAGCAGTTGTCATAAGTTGACGAGTTTCCAAAATTAATTGAAAAAGCCTAATGAAAGAAATGTGAAGATAAATTACTTATAACTCTGATGAGAATAGACTTCCTGAAATAATTTAGAAAGAAAGAAAAAAGTACTTCATCAAGGACGACATTCTAATATCCAATATCGGGAGGTTTCAGGTGTGATACTGTCCTCCCAATGAGAGATGGCCGCCCTGTTTTTGTGAGATCTGCGCATGTATCATCGATTAGTCTGGTCAGGCACTTCCGTCTGATATTATGACAGGACGCCGCCATTACGGTAAAGGCTTGTTACTTTGCAAAAGAGCATTGTATTTATAAATAATATATATTTATTTATTTATATAAATACGTATTGTTAGCAACTGGTATTGAAATAACGCTAAATAGTCGAGAGAAGTTTTAATTTGGCGTTATCAACATGTCTTTCTCAGTAAAACAGACGACGGGCGTCCATTGTGTCAGGAAAACATAATTGATCAGCTACCGGAAGGGCTGCGCAGTTCAAACTTCCACCGGTCAACTTTCATTTTGAGGACAATAGTTGATTGTAATTCACATGTTTGAAGTTTCTCAACATGTAACTGTATTGCCTAAAGATAAATTAACCACATCAGATTCATGTAATCTTTGATCGGAATGAAAATTAAAACAACCACCTTATAATCGTTAGCATATCGAGGAGGCTTAAGACTGATATGAAAGGAGAAGGGGATCAGTATCTACAAAGCAGATGTTTGGTCTCCAAGATAAACAACAAACCACAAATCGAGGAGGTTATCAGATAAGTCCTTTGTTAATACTGATTTGTTTGTTTTGGTGATATCCAAAGCAATCAATTAGTATGAAGCAATTATAGAAAGGTACAGACTCAATCAAATGCGGGCGACTGCAAACCTTTTATTTCTTTTTCCAATGCACCTAAAATTCTGAAAATTTAAATACGAACTTGTGAAGCAACTGGGACTTATGTAAGTTTTTAATTTTTTAAATATTAAAATTGTTTATTTGGTTTTTTTTTTTTAAGTTGTTTCAGATTAAATTATTTTTAAAAAAATTAACTATTGCACTAATAATAAGTATTTTAAAATGGAAAACATTTTTTTACAATTTTTTTATTTCAGGTTTTCATCAAATTTTTTGAGTTGAACATACCGAATAATACTTCGGAAACACCAAATAAAAATTTGACTGTTTTTGAGTTTTAATTTAATTACAGAATATTTTGGAAATTAAAAACAAGGAAATACAAATCTCAGATGCTTCTCAAGTTCATTTTTAAATTTTTAGGATTTTAGGTGCATTGGAAAAAGAAGTATATAAAAGAAATAAAAGGTTTGCAGTTGCTTGAGTCAGAACCTTAAGGAAGCAGCAAGAAATAGTAAAATACCATTGCCCTAACGAAAACTTGGACAAAAGCTTGATTGGAGGCCGTACTTCGAGAATCGTTTGCAGCGAAACAGTTCTAGATTATTCTATCCACAAGACTGTCTCGATTGCCTGCATTATAGAGGAAACTCATGAAGTTCCATGATCGCCTACAATAGTCGCACTTCAATTATTCTTTCTATTTTTACTACAAGATTTCAAACTTAACAAATGACTGATTAATTTTTATTTAATATAGAAGTTTTTTTTTAACCCCCTTATGTTAAAGGTAAATCCGAGGATTTTTTTTTTGGAAATCGGAAAAATGATGGAAATGCACAATCGTTTGCTTTCATGCCTTGAGCCATCATCGACGGGAATCTGGGACAGCTGTTTCGTCCTTATTAGGACTCATCAGCCAGATTTATCCTCTTAAAATCAAGCTCAGAACGCATGAAAGCCTACCGATCCTTCTCCCGCTCGGAAGTGGGACCCCGCTAAAGTAAACTACAATGGAAAAAATAGATTTAACCAGTACAGCGTAATTACCTTATGTTACAAATCCATACCTCTTCTTCAGGTCTCCTCTTTTTCTTAACATAATTTTAAATAAAACATCTTCTACACTTCATAGTACAGTGGAGCACCGTTTATACGTTTCTCGTTTATACGTTTTTATCATTTTTACGTTTTTTTGATTGGTCCCGGCAAATTCCAATGCATATTAACGTTAAATAATTTCACTTATACATTTTCCTGAAATCGTAAATTTCATTTATACGTTTTTTTCAAGATCTTAAGAAGAGAGAAAATGCGCATTTCAACTTCAGATTCCCACCTGCCGATTGTCCAATCTTAGAAAAGGCACCGCAGTATTAGAAAATTGCACTGAAAAACCTCTGCCAAGTTTTCAACAAAACATGGGTTTTAACACCATGCAAGAATACCTCATTAGCAGTGATTTAAATGATAAAGTTAAGATGGCACTTTTAACTGTGCACAATGAACTTTTTTCTCTGCATTCCAATAAGTCCGGCAACCTAAAATATCAAAATATTTTGTAAATGCTGAATGAATATGAATACTAGTACTATTGTACATTAAACCCTGAATAAAAAGTTTTGTATTACATACCTCTTGTATTTCATTTTCATTTAATATTTTAATTTTCCTCTTGACTTTTTATTAAATATATGTTTTAATATAATAAGAGGCGTTGCAGAAGTATTTATTTAACTTTTTATTGTTGGTTATTACGAAATTGTTCGTAACTTTTGTGAATTTCGTTTATACGTTTTTTCATTAATACGTTTTTTTTTCTCAGTCCCTTGAAAAACGTATAAACGGTGCTTCACTGTATATTAAATATATTTAATACTAAACAAATTTTCGGAAGAATGTTACTTCCTTCAAGTTTGTTTAACAAAACAATATGTTTCCAGGTGATATCTTTCACATCTTAGACATAGTTATCAACAACCTTTACACCATTAACATCTACAGTTATTCATTATTAATAAACGTTATTTAAACGTTTTTTCACAATTGTTTAAATTCTTCAATAATTACAGTTTTTTGTGTTGTTATTCCTGCATTTTGTTACCATTTCTTAGCCAATTTTACCAGAGTATTTTCAATCTCCAAACCACTGCTTCTATTAAAATTTATGTTCTTAGTGTTTCTTATAATTAAACTCTAATAATTTTCTAGTTTTACTGTCTTTTTCCAACATTAAAATTTTTACTTCATTTTTAATGCAATGACCCATTTGAGAACGATGTTCTGCTACATCCTATTAATCCCCAAACTTCTTTTTAATACAATATACATGTTCTAGAGCCCTTTCATGGATCGTCCTTTTGCTCTCTCCTTAGCCAACTAAGCGCTGGGCACAAAAGGCATTTAATAAAAGGATAAACCAAAGGCAAAAGCGAAAAATTAATATATAAGATGGTTTAACGTGTATTAAATGTCACTATGGACATTCCCATTCGTTTGCGGGAGAAGAATCCATAGGCTTTCACGCCTTCTGAGATTGATCGAGGGTAAATCCGACTGATGAATCGTAATAAGCACGAAACAGCTGTCCCAGATTTCTGTCGGTGATGGCTCACGGTGTGAAAGCAAACGAAATTGCATTTTCATCGTTTTTCATGTACATTTAATGCACGTTAAACCTTCTTCCAGGTATTTACTTTAAAAACGTAATCCAAATTGACTTGGAACGTGTTGAAAATCAAAAAAAAAAATATTTCTTGAAGCGTCTTGAGTGACCATTAGCCTTAAATAGTATAGCAATATTCTTGATTTAATGAGAATCCAATGAGTTTGCTGAAATGGAGTAAGTATTGATTGTTTTGATTTGATAGATGGCTAATGAAACCATAATTCGTTATAAGCTGTCTCCCCAATCGCTATCATACCCTCGATATTACGTTTTCTAATGCCACATTGAAACGCATTAATTTTGTATTATGCTTTTACTACGAACATGGAATTATATTAATTATTGAAAATATTAATAGTATTAATGTCCTGATTTATTAATAAATCTTTTTATCTTGGCGTTTTTTCTTTGGCGTTTATCTTGGCCCTTTCTTCAGATGTAATTCAAAGTCAGCTTTAAAATTTGAAGGGTAATTGGTGTATTGAAAAATCTACCTGTCTCTTGGAATTCATTGTTGTGAGTGGGGAATAATTGTGGGAAGTTCTTTGCAGCTGCGGTAGTCAACCAATCATTGTCCCTGAGCATTGCCACAGTAATTCTTTTTTTTCCTTCTGTTCGTTTAGGACCGGTTTTTAGTGAGAAAACATGTCCTCGGGCTGGAAGCCACGGCCATGGAATTTCGGCCACCAAAAAACTAAGAAGTGAGCATTCGTATTCTGACGTCATTAATTCTCTTAAACTTTTAATTTTTCCGTTTATTTTCTTTTCCTTTTTAATTTCTTTTTTTTTTTTTCTTTTTTACTTTCTCCATATTGCCGTAATGAAAGCATGTTAATCCTGGATATTCAGCAAATATATCTTATAACGTTAGTCATTCTGATAAATTATATATTGATGTATATTAAATTTCATATTTAAGAGATTAGTTACGTTCAGCAAGCATAATTACTTTTCCTATAAAAAAAACTATAGGCAGAATAAGGAGAACATTATACTCCGAAAACCCTTGAAATTATGTAAATATGGAGAAAGCCTTGCAATAGTTCGTTATTATTTTTCAATTTCATTTTTTTTTCTTACAGTACAAGGGAGTTGGAGACACCAAATAGGATCATGAGGCGTGGTTAAGGTAAGATAGATTTTTAAAATCTTTTTATTCGATTGTTTCAATACTGCCTGTAGCTGTTTAGCATTGGCATAATTATAGTCATATCTTTGATTTATGTTGACTTTTTTATTTTGTTAGTCTGTTTCATTATCATGTAACTATTTCATCGTTTTGACTTAATCTTAAGTCTATCTACAATCATTATTGTATAACTCCAACCATCCTGTCGTAGTTTAACTGCAGTTTATTTTTTTTCTTGAATCTAAATAAGATTGTTGAATCGAAGCCTACAGGTTTTTAGCTGCTTTCGTAAAGTTAGGTTCATGAAATGGTTGTACGTGTAGGCCGACGTGCCCTTTCCCCTTGATAGTTTTAAACTATTAAATGGGTCTTCTTTAAACTTCGCATACATATTTATGGATAAGAGACCATCTATCTTCAAATCTATATTGACTGATTTGGAGAAGTTTGTACTTTAAGCGGCAAATTTTTCCACAGAAAGCATTAGAAGCTAATTTTATTGCCTCAATTGATGGCAAATAATGAAGCCATAGTCCGACCACGATAACGTGACGATCGGAAGGAACCCCACATGATTATAACGTTTGTTTTTCAACCAATCACAAACAAGCGCGCCTTAAAGCACAGGTCTCGATTAATTTCCCTCAAAATGTCGCCCCACAGTATTTTACAGAGCTACGCTCGAAAAATTATTTTACAGGTTGAAGATTATTTCCGAAAGAATTGGAAAATGGAGGACTAAAATTAAAACTAAATTTTGTTTTTTGTTTTACAGCTGTAATGTAATATTCTTCGGTACCTCTGAGAGAGGCTAGTGCTGACGTCGAATCGTAACGTTATCGTGGTCGGACTAAAGGAATTTTCTGCTTGTAATCATGATATCCGATGCTGGATTGTTCCAAATTTAGAAGTGAAAAATTATGTGGAGTGTAAGTAGTGGAGAAGGTGTAGTGGATAAATATGTATAGGTTTATCTTGAGATGATTGAGAGATTTCGAACATCTCGATTGAGTTTCACTAAATGTGTGTATGTTCCTGCTGTGGATGTTAACTGATAAGCTTTGGAAGAAAGAATGAAGAGAACAAGTGAATGATTGCAAATGTATGGGTTAAAGAGCTTGCTGGAGGAGAGAGTATTGAAAAATAACTGCTGATGAAGCGAATGTGGCATGTAAGGAATACGTAAAGAAAACTTATTTTACCATTTTGTTTTTTTTCTATTATTTTTTAAATCTGATTTTCTATTGTAATAGCAGAATGTTTAATGAAATGATTTTGATTTAACGGAACCTAATAATTCATTGTGATTTCGACGTAAGTAATTTGTAATAGGGCCGACGCAACACTGCGCGGGAAGCAAGGTAAGGAGGGCGGTCCTAAGCAAACGAATGTTACTTTTATTTCAAGAAATTCAACTTGAAGGGAAAATTCAAATTGAAGGGAAAAAAGCAATTTCAATGGCGCTGTTAAACTACTGTTGAAGATATTACAAATAAACTGTTTATTTTAAAAATTCCAGATTTATAGAAATTTAACTTCAACCCGTTTTAGGATGGTTTGAAAGATTACACTGTTCAGTGCTTGAATAATTTCTCCTTTAAGTAACACTGAAAAAAACTAAACAAGAAGAAAATGAAACTGATTGAGTTGCTTAGGAAATGCTAAGAATAACAATTTTTAGCAACCCGAATTTGGGAGCTATTGTGACTGCGACCAAAATCGGTAGCTAATGCGTTTGTCCTGTAAATCCGTCCGTATCTGTCCACCCCTAACAACTCCCGAACGGAAGATCAGATCGACAAACTGATTTCACCGTCGTATTCAGAGGTTCCAAACACTGTAATATTAGGGCATTTTCAGGGGCCAACGCCCCTCGCCCAATGTTAGAGATATTTGTCATTGTTTTCATTGGATTTCCGCTATTAGCTTAAATGTTAGAAATGCAACTACCACATTTCAGTTGTCAGCTGTAGCTTGATGGGTAAAGATTTCGGACTCATACTAGAAGTTGTCGGTTCGAATCCGCGTATCTAGTTTTTGTTTTCTCAATGTCCCTTTGTTTTGTTTTGTTTTCCCCCCCCCCCCCCTTATTATCCTAATCTAATTATCATATTTTTTATTTTTTTCCTAACTTTTTTTTCCTTATGTTAATGTAATGTCTTTATTAATATAATTATTATTTTAATTTTTTTATTAGTATGGATCGCCTTTTAAATTTAAGCTTTAGCACAAAGTTATATTCACTTGTTATTTTTTTGCCAAATGCAATTTCAACTTAGTTACAAGTTTTCACCAATTGACGATCATACGAATACTTTTGTTTTCCCTTATTCGTGTAAATAGCAACGGTAAAGAAAAGAAATAAAGAAAGGGGAAAAAAAACAAAAACAAAAAAAAACACTTTGAATGAGGAAATAGTTCAATATTGTCTAGAGTTAATCATTCAAATGTTACTTGTGTATCGTGTGTAACATTTAAAAACAAAAAAAAATGGACAAAAGTTAACTTTTTATTGGATTCAGTTATAGTAAATAGCGTTCCCAGGAGTAGAATGTAATCGACTAAACGATAATAAGTCGACAATATGATGTCAGAATCTGACCAGAATCAAGAAGGAATCGTTCGCATTAATTGATTGAAAAATAATGTAACTAAAAGTATCTGCACACTGTTGTCAAATTGAAGCAAATTGGTTTACAATCTTACAGTAAATTGTCACTTACAATTACAATTGTTAGTCTTATCGAAAAATGCTTAGATTCTATATGTCCCTCGAAATCATGTCCAGAAAAACGTCTGTGTAAACGGACGTAAGGATATAATAGGAAGTGAGTCGCGTCAGCCTAGTCTTGTCTATAGATAATTTTACATAGATAGATGAAACCTTGTACTCAGGGCTGTAGCAAGGCAAAATGGCGCTCATTTCAACAAACAATTTCTTCGCCCTAGCATCTACTTATCATTTTTAAAACACCATTGTAATTATTACTAATTTCAGTAAACATGCTATTAACGCAATTTTCATCAAAAAATGTGCAAATAATCGATAAGTTTTGAGAGAAAAGATTGTTTTAATTTTCTTCATGATAATATATAAGCCGTTTTCCGTCCCTGGCAGCCGCCTCTGCTTGTACGTTATAAATGATGCCGGATTAAGCTGTTTCACACTTAAACATAAGATGAGCAATTAGGTCTCGAAGATGTAGCTTAATAGTGACCTACCCCGAAAAATTAAAAAAAAAAAAAATTCATTGTTCATTTTGTTCACTTTTAAAAAGTAAATTTGTTTTAATTTCTTGGAGGCAATACTAAGATTATGAAAAAAATATTTTTATCGTCAATAAAGTAACACCACCTATACAATTGTACTTTCCTTTGAGGCTTTGATATGATATTCTTGTAAGTTATTTTGCACTTATTCAGGAAATATTAGCAAACCCTACTCACTTGAGCCTAAACATAAAAGACAAAGGAGACCGCTCCCTACAAAGCAGGTTTCGGGTCCTCAGAACCTCTACTCATTGTAGAGTTACATTGAAGAAAGTGACAATTAAGCAAGGGAAAAACAATTCTAAATTAATATCAGAGCTTATTTAAAGAAAGATAAGTTCTTAATTTTCTAACAAAACTCAGCCTGGATTAGATAATGTTAACATTTTAAGGAGTAGCTCTCTTTGAACTTTCAGGAAGATGTTTTAAGTTTTATTTTAGTACTGTTTCTTTCTAAGGTAATTAACGTTGTTGGTTTTTAGCGGTCCCATGTTACAGTTAACATAGGGAACCGCTTTAGTGTTGTCTGTCTGTCACACTGTACGTCACACTCTGTAGCGGCCAAACGGTTAGATATTAGAATAAAACCTTCACCATCGTGTTCAGCATCAAAAGGTAGGTGACAGCGTAAAAAAAAAAAAAAAAAAAAAAAAAAAACCAGACCTGTAGGACCACTCCCTGAACCCCCAAATTAACGTTTTCCATAGTAGTGTTAGTAATGATAACAATTAACACAGTAATACAGTGAAACCTCCACTACCGGACACTCCCGAAAAACGGACACCTCCCATTGCGGAAAATTTTGCAATCCCCAGTCCCTTAATATAGACGTTTCCATGTATTGACCTCCAATTAGCGGACACTCCCAATAACTGACAACATTCTACAGAAAATGAACGATCCTGTATTGCTTTTCAAAAATATATATACATTTATTGATGGTTTTTGAGTTGCAAATAGTGATTTTTTCGGTATTCCACCTCAAAAACAGAGTGCTTCTCTCTTTCTTGACTCTGTTTTCTTTACTCCAACATCTGGCATGTACACCCACATATTTTTCAATATCACATAGGATTTGGTTAAGTAAGAATATTTAAAATATTGCAACGTTTCGGCAATTATCGTTCTAATTGTCAGTTTCGAATTACAAATAAACTGACTGATGTGAAATAAATAAACAATCTTGAGATTCAAAAAAAAGATTGAATACATTCCTTATTGATGGGGGAAAGGAAAGGAGATATAAGTCAAAAAACCATATGAAGAGAGTGGCAGTCCCTATGGCCTAATGGATAAGGCATCTAACTTCGGATCAGAAGGTTGCAGGTTCGATTCCTGTCGCGGATGTTTCATTGTAAAAATTATTTCTATTTTCCATTCTCTCAGAAAATTGCGCCGGACAGACACACAGACAGAAAGACAGACAGACAGAGAAATAAAAGATTTTAGTAATATAGATTCTGCATATTACGGGACCGCTTTACTTCTGACACTGTCTAAAAGCATTAATTACCTTGTTTTTTTATAGGAAAAATACTAATTCCAGTATGTTATTTATCGAGTCCAAGCAGACAGACCCAATAAAAAGCATCGATTTCATAATAAAAGATAACAAAGTGCTACTGAAGTTCCGTGCTATAGTTTAAAAACAGTAAAGAAATACTTTGTGGCACTATTAATTCTTGTCTTGGTTTATAATTTATGAATACCTTCAATCTATGAAACGTTGGTATCCGATGACAACTCGAGTCCTTACCAAGAATAAAGTGGAGGGTCTGTTGTCCATTCACGTCCTCAAACAAAACCTAATTTGAATTTCAGATCATTTTGAAGTCAACTTTATGGTTCAATCAATGGTTAACTCCATAGAAACCTTGAAAAACATGTTGTTTTTTTTTAATTAGGGAGGATAGAGTTGACAAGAAGTCAATTTTAGCTTATTTTTTTTTTTTTTCCCCTCAAATTTATTGTAAGAAACCGATATGAATGTTATCTGTACTTTCTACTGATAATTTTGTGTTTTCTCTTGAAAAATCTTGATTAAGATAAGGTTCCATAATTTATAATGCAATTTATAGATAAAATTGAGCTGCTAATTGGATTTGTGCGACCTGGTAAAGTAAATAAATATGTAAGCTGAATTCCTAATATCCTATTTCGTCATTTCAGAGAAGGCTAGCTACTTAGTTGCAGGTTTGCATAACTAATTTTTAGTCGTAATTTAAGAACATTTCTTTTCTAGGAGACTTTTTTTTTTATATTTACCTGTTAAGAGTTATGATTTACTTTATGATTTGACGAGAACGGCGTTACTAAGTTTGTTCCAGATATCTTCATGGCTCCATTTGAATGACATTAAGTGGAGAGTGATTAAACCTAATCAGGTCAGTGATGCAGAATTCTCTAGAAGTGTTATATCGGATACGCTTATCAGAAATTGAAATTGTTCTTTAACGTGCGGGAAAAAGAATTTAAAATGTTAAAATTAGTCTTCGCACTTTATTTACAATTAAAATGCTCCCTATTAAGTTCGACCAGTCCCCGATGTCCAGTCGGCCTTCTGGACGAACTTAGTAGGGAGCATTTAAATTGTAAAATTCCTTTTTTATTCTAATCAAATGCGGAAGCTGATTTATTTTTATTAACGCTTATCACGCTTTGCCATAAACAGATATCTTATCAGTTGCTCCTAGCATGCTTTAGAGTAATGTATGTAGCCTCTTCATTAAACAGACTGAGAAATATATATTACATGGACATCTGACCACTGTCCAAAATAGCTGAGGATGAACTACATCTAACCCTAATTGCATGCTAACACTATAACTTTTCTTGGCGCATCAGCACCAGGAATCTGTGCTGAAAAAGTAAGCACCAAGGTGAAAGTTCATGAAGAATTAGACAAAGAATCCTGGGTTTTATGCCAGGAAATCAAGGATCTGTATTTCTCTAATCCGCGGCTACAAATCTCTTAACACTTAAGTTACGAAATGGACAACTGTGTGCATATAAAATTGATATCTTTCAGGTTTTTGCCAAGTTATTCCCCATGCAAGCACATAACGGCGAGAGTTAGGCACCCGAAATCGTACTTCCATAATGGAAAGGAAATTTTAAGAGGGAGAGGTGGTGAACGTGATTGATATCGTATATCTTTATGTGCCTTCAGGAGAGGAATTCTGACATCCCACAATATTAAGAAGTCCTAAAACTTAATGCAGGACTTCGAAGAAACTCATGAGTTGGTCAGTTTGTTTTCTCTTGAGGATGGAAAGTGAAGAACAGAATAATCAGAACTGACACCATTGAGCGAAACTGGGATGTTTTCTGATCCTTTCACTCTCCCAGTAATTTGAGAGCTTTAGAAAACTGCTCCGCGGTAAGAATAAGAAGACTCTGCTTCTGAAACCACCTCATTGGAAGCCTGATTACCGATATAGAGATGATAACTTAGACTTGTACAGTATAATATACTCTGAAACGCTAAGACCTAAACAGTTTGCAACATTTCTGTTAAAAATTGCACATTTCATTTCATTTAATTTGATTGAACTCGTCAAGAATTTTGAAAATACTGCCTATACAAAGTTTTATTAAATACAATTCAGGCTTAAGTTAATAAAGTTTAACGTGCTGTAAAATGGGTTAAATTAAATACAACAAGAAATAATTTTTCAACATAAATCTAACCAAATTGCCTTTCTGGTTCGATTATCGGGAAGAAATCGGGAACGGCCGTTTCGTCCTACTTGGGACTCATCAGCCCGATCTCCGCCTTCCCCGATAAAAGACCCAGAAAGGCCAGATACTTAAGTGGAGGTCAGTCACACCTGGCAGTGACCCCCGCAAAACAAAAAACATTAACAATAAATGTTGTGCTGATTATCACAACCAAAAAAACCTCTTCCTAATACTGATAGGACTGTAAGTTATTTAACTATAAAGAAACATAAGTTAATAAAGTTTAACGTGCTGTAAAATGGGTTACATTAAATACAACAAGAAAACGGCCGTTCCCGATTCCTTCCCGATAATCGAACCAGAAAGGCAATTTGATTAGATTTGTGCTGAAAAATTATTTCTTATGGGGATCACTGGTATAGACGACGCGACGTCGGAGAGTATTTCGTGGCCATTTGAAGTAGAATATGTCCGACTTTCGGATCCATATGAAATCCGCTTAAGTTGTGACGTGGAAGAGGACTCTGATGATACTATCAATCATTTTTCACAAATCTCAAGGTGATTCATCTTTGGGAAGTACACCTACCGCGGTGGATGCGCGGCTGAGATATTTTAACCCTTTGACTGCCAACGGGACATGTGTGTCCCATGAAGGAGTATGTTGATACATACTTATCTGTCTAGATATATATAAATAAATCCATCAACAAATCATCCTTTGTGGAAAAACTTCTTTACTCTATGACAATATTTCGAATGATTTTTTTCAATCATTCTTCCTCAGGTGACGGGTAAAAGAGGAAATAAAAAAAAATAAACTTCCTCTTATTACAAAGTAAAAATAACAATGAATTTCATAAAGTTCTTTTAAACAACATTAATGAATGGTATGTGGTATTACAAATCATTATTAATTGAGGCCATATTGAAATAATTACAATTATCCAATAAATAATGATACACCACTAATTCTTCAAATTCTCCAAATCTAATAAACAATGATACATCACTACTATCGGCCAAACGAAACAACGACTTTGACCTTGAAATGCACCTATGATCTCTTAATCATTCCAGGACTTAAGTTCGTCGAGAGAAACTATTGACAAAGGTTTGCCTCGCTTGAGAGTCGCCAATCAGAAGCCATAAACTTTCCCGCCCTAAACACTGACATATACAATCGATTCAAATTCTACTATTGCGACATCTGGTGGCCACGGTCGTTCTTTGATTTGGCGGACTTTAATTATTATTCACATCACTAATTCTAATAAACAATGATACATCACTAATCTATATTATTAAAATCTTTTATTTGTCTTTCTGTATCTGTCTGTCTGGCGCAATTTCCTTAGCGAATGGAAAAGAGAAATAATTTTTACATTGAAATTCCGCGACAGGAATCGAACCTAGAACCTTCTGATCCGAAGTCAGACGTCTTATCCATTAGACCAAGGTGACTACTACTCACTTATATTGTTTTTTGACTTATATGTCCTTCCCCCAATCAATAATGAATGAATTCAACCTTTTTTTTTTTAATCTCAAGATTTTTTTATTTATTTCCGATCCGTCTGTTTATTTTTAATTCGGAAATGACAGTTAGAACTGTAATTGCCGAAATGTTGGAATATTTTAAATATAATATTCTTACTTAATCAAATTCTATCTGATATTGAAAAACAAGCACGTGTACAGGGGAGATGTTTGAATAAAAAAAGTCAAGAAAGATAGAAGCACTATTTCTATTAGATAGAATACTGAAAAATCGCTGTTTGTAATTCAAAAACCACTGAAAGGTATCAATTGTAATTAAAAAAGGAGATTCAAGAAAGAAAGAAGCACTATTTCCATTACGTAGAATACTGAAAAATAACTGTCACTTAAAAACCATCACTATTTATAACTCAAAAACCACTGAAAAGTATCAATTGTAATTAAATAAAAAGTTGTTTTCCGTTACGTAAGCGAGACTTCCGGAGCGAAGTGACGGGTAGCCGACTAGTTGTTTATATCACTAATTTTACCTTTCACCTGAGGAAGAATGATTGAAAAAATCATTCGAAATATTGTCATAGAGTAAAGAAGTTTTTCCACAAAGGATGATTTGTTGAAGGAGTATGTTGATACTAAAGGGGCAAAAGTTAATCTAGAACTCACAGGATATCGTCCCACTGGTTCAGAAGTCAACTCACGATATTTAGTTTGAAAAAGTACCATAGATGGCAAGACTTTCGTTGTTTTGACGAGGGAAACAGATGTTTATGAACTATTGTCTTGTTGTTTTGCCATGTGACACAGATGTACATTATTATGAGCACAGATGTTTATTTTGGCCTATTTTGTGCTCATTTGTTTATTCCAGAACTTCACTTTTCATTACATAATACTAAGTAAGTAAATATATCAAGTAAGTAAACATATCAAGTAATTTCATTGGTTTCTCTGTTGGGTTATTATTGACCCACTGGTTGTGGTCTGTGGGTTACATATGTCCCAGTGGTATCGAAAATAGCATTTGTTTTTTTTGTTTTTTTCAAGTAGATTTTTACAGTTCTTTTGTAAAGAACATTTCACATTTTAGGCCTTTGAAATGAGTAATAAAAAAAAAATTAACAAATGAAGAGATACAGAGGATTTTGGAGGAATCATCTACTGGAATACCAGTGGGACATAAATGGTTCCATCCAGTAAGACCAGTGGGATACATATGTCCCACACCCCCAAAAATTTTTTATATGAATATAACCAAGGAATAAACTCTCTAAAGCCCATCCAACATGTATGCAATGAAAAGATCTCCTAAATAAAAAAAATTTCAAATTGGTGGTTTAAGGGTTAAAAGGAATTTCAAATTTCCGTATTAGATGAATTAGTTTTCAGCAATGCGACCGTCCTAAGGTAAAAGGAAGTAACTGCAAATTTTCTGATTTTTCGTTTTCTGCATTTTCTACGTAAGGAAGTATCTACACATCTTCCAAAGCAATTTGATAATGATCTGCTGTTAAGTATGTCCCCTATTTCGATGATCAAAGGTTGCAACTGACTCACAATATGTTTATATCTACAGTCAAAGGCAGCAAATAAGATTCAGTTTCCAAATTGCTAGTTGCTTCCTTTTACCTTAGCACGGCCGAATGGCAAATTTAAATTTGTTTTCGTGAATCAACTTATATAATTGGCCAAGTTCGTCTGTCTGTAACTCGATATAATTAAGCTATTAAGATAGATCCAACGGTTCTCAATGGTACCATTGAATCAAAAGTACTCAAATTGGATGAAAATATTAGTTCATTTTGTCATTCCATGTTGTTTCCATGAAATTTTATTCTTGGGAATTGACCTCGACAACTGAAATTCTAACAAAACATACGTTCAAAACCAAATAATTTTATCACTGCATCCATTTCAATGAAATTTGGCATACTTACTCAGTTTTTTACGCTGATTTCAAAACTCAAAACCATTTTTGCCGTAGAAGCTTCGTTCACAAGTTAACACAGTATTTAGATTACATTTACTTTATATTTGATAGTTGATAATAAAATGATTTTTCAGATTTTTTTATGCCTGTCGGCCGACAGGCTTTGCTGCTAGTAATTTATAAAACACAATAGACCATGAGTTCTCAACCGGGGTCCATGTAATATTCTTCGGGGTCCACTGGATCTCATTGAATCACACTTATTTTAAAATGGTTTATTATGAATTATTTACCAGTGTGTAGAATATGTATTATTTACCACTGCAGAATAATTTATTTGCATTAAATTAGTTTTCATTCAAAATAAAGCATAATCATTTACTATTTCGTTGATTATTAATATAATCCCTTTATTTTTTAGCTATGAGGGTGTTCACCAAAAAAAAAAAAAGGTAGGAAAAGGGGTCCATGGGTAAAAAAAAGGTTGAGAAACTCTGCAATAGACAAACTCCGTCGAACACACCTACGTGGCTTCCTTGTCAATCTTGGATTAAGAAGGGATTGACAATGAAGCCACTGCACCAGTACTGCAAAGTATTTTTAATGAATTTTTAATTACATATACTTTTTTAAACTAATTTGTGTGCTCGATGGTGTTTTTCTGTTGTGTTTTATAACTGATAATTAGACACACGTAAAAATTTACATTTAATATTAATAATTTACACATAGATTTTTCCTTTGTATTGTTTGACTAATAAAATAACATAAAAATATGTTTTTAGGAACCTCGTTATTACTCAAATACAAATGTTGATTGCTACTTCTTTTAAAAGTAAAAAATATTACATAATAAAAACATCGAAGAAGTCGAAATGACCAGTAATGGACAAAATAAATTCTAAATTGGATTCCAAGGAATTAGAAAAGCCAAGAATACCTCCAGAAGATGATTGATGGAATGAAATCAAGTTGTGAGAATTCAGTTTTGGAAAAAAAAATAAAGGGAGGGTCTTGTAAAAACCTTCAAAATGAAGTGAATTGAATATGCTTGAAAATTTTGTAGATAAACTATAGGAAGGGCCTATAAAGAGGTCGATTTGACTTTGTCTCTAGGAACAGAGGGCCTCAAAACTAATTTCTAGTGATTTATTCAAACGGAAAACCGCTTTTCAGTTCGAATGTAATTTAATCGCTTTAAATACTTTTTCGTTTATGCCATTTAATTATTTGGAATTTCGGCAACATATCAATTTTGACAGTCTTATTCTTTCTTAATTATTTTAACGAAAGTATTTTCAGTCATTGCTTTATTAAATTATGAATTCAAATATCTATTTTTTTTTAATTGTAACAATGCGATATAGATAGTGTGGAACTTTAGGTTTGGATTTATTTTGTCAAAAAGTTGGTAAATTTTTACTTAACCAAATTTAACTTGTATAACAGATTAAAGTAGATTAATTGATGAGTACCTGCTAGAATTAAGTACTAAAAGAAATACTGAATGGTCTACTGTCCTCGAAATCTCGCGTTTTATTTTTCTTTTTTTTAACATCATGAAAATAATACAAAGAAAGTCTTTTTTATTATTATGCAAAAGATTCAAACCTTGGGTTTCCCAGCAAAGACAACATGCGGGTCCAGGATCAAAGCACATATTGCTAAGTGTAAAGAAGTGTGCAAGAATGATTAGGGATGTGTACTTGTGTTCATAATTTTCTAACTATGCGTGTTGTGTTGAGCATCACAGCCTTCTGGAGTTGTGCATAAGTATTTTTGTGAAGTCCTAGTGTACTGAGGCTTTATTGCAATGTGTGAGGCACCAGACCAGTGGCGGACAGGACGATGGGTACAACACGTGTTCGGTCCTGCCTCCACTGCTTCTGGAGCTAGTGTGCAACGTCGGTATATTTACTGATCTTGTCTGAGTGAGTTTTCTGCATGTTCTTGTTAATAGGCATTGCAATATCAATGAGATAGGTCTGTTTATCAACAAGTGTGATGTCAGGTCTTATTATTATTAAGAATAATTATCTTGAATATTTACTTCATTTTCTGAGAGAAAAAAAAATCCCCAAATACTTACAATGTCTGGATCCAATTAATTTTAATTGTATTAATGCTCGCCCAGATATTAAGTTAGTAAGTTGGTTAATATCCTTTAAGACATCGATAAAACTTTTATTTTTTGTTTTGTTTTTTTGTTTGTTTTGTTTGTTTTTTTAATTTAATGGAATTGTTAATTTTCTCGAACGATCAATCACACGAAAAAAATAATAAATAAATAAAATAGGAAAAAAAAAAGTTTCAGAAAGATTCATCCAGGATTTGAAGTTCTTAATGGGGGAGGGGTCACTTTGATGAGCCTTACTTCCCTAGAAAAGTAGATTAAAAACGTATTAAATGAAAAATATATCCATTGATGTAACCATGTATCTCACCTTTTTATAAGACTTGAACAATCTCGAAATCTTCACGTATTGTTTTTCAGTTAATGTTTCAATTAGCTTAGGATTAAGTTTAAGGTGACTTTTTAAGTTATAATAAAGGATGATTCCAAGGATTACCGTTGTCTTCGGAGTTGAGTCATATTGAGATTTAATGATCAGTTACCGAAAATGTCTGGCATTCGGCCAACGGCTGGAAAAAAAAAGAAATAGGCCTACTGGGCTAGATGGACCCATTTGGTTCAAACGATGGATTTATGTGTATTAGCCAAAATTCATGTATTTGATGCATAGAATAATACAAAACAAAACGGAGGATTAAAGATCTAAATTGAATTGTTCAATTTTTCGTGGCCAGCAAAACAGTGAATATTTAAATATAACTATACAGTGTATATATATATATATATATATATACTATATATATAATATATATTTTTTATGTTCCTCAGTCCTATTAGGTGTGCTTATGCAAATGCACATCTGTAGTGTAGGCACTGATTGTTTAATTTAAATATATAAAAAATAAATAAATAAATAAAATTAATAATATAGTAAAATTAATAGTATTTAATAACTAAATAAAATAAAAGAGAGAAAAGGCTAATTAAAATTACAAAGAAATAAATTCAATATTTATATTAATACTATCTTTATAATAATTCAATAATTATTATAGTAATTCATTTAATATATTATAATAATAGTATAATAATTTATAGTAATTTAATATTTATTTTATATTATTTATAGCTTAATCTTTCCATTAATGTCAGAAATTAGTCTTTCTTTTATGTCTTTAATTCTTTGAAACTCATAATTTTCCCATTTAATTTGTTTACATAATATGTATATTATGTGACCATTCAATCGATATCCATTATTATTTCTGATTTTATTATTATTTATAGTGCTAAGCCAGTTATATCTAGTTTTTTTTTTCTTCTTTACATCTATTTATTTCATTTTTTATTTCAAAGAAATTTTTTATTATTTATATATGAATTTTTCTTCTATTGTTAATATTTTAATTTTTTTTCTAATAAGATTTTTTTCATCTCTACCTTTTTTATTGAAATATACAAAAACATTACTTATTATTTAAAAAAAAAAAAATTATTGATATTTTAAATTTGCTATATAAAAATTTTATTTGAAATGTTGTAACATTACTATATTATAAAGTATTGGAAAAGTGATATTGTCAATAATAAATTACTAAAGATTATTTTTCATCTTAATTCATCAAAAATTTAACCTTGGGACTTGTTGTAGCCATTTTCTTGTTGAATCGACCTGATATTTAGGAAGGCGATATCCAGGAATAAACTACAAAGTAAATTGAAACTCGCTGTGGATAACCGAAACTTACCATTAAAATTTCAGCTGTCTAAGATAAGTAGTTCAATAATGATAGTGGAGCAGAAAACGTAGTACAGTGAAACCTCCACTAACGGACACTCCCGAAAAGCGGACACCCCCCCCCAATAGCGGACAATTTTTCAATCCCCAGTCCCTTAATATAGACATTTCCATGTATTGACCTCCGATTAGCGGACACTCCCAATAACGGACAACATTCTACAGAAAATGAACGATCCTGTATTGCTTTTCAAAAGCAATAGAATCAGGCTATAGTAATAAGTAGCGTCCAGAGGAAATTTTGAAATTATGGATCATGAACTCCAACAAAAACTCCAAACACATCAAAGTTCGGAAACGGAGACAAGTGCGATCGACTCTGCTGTCTTCAATTAGTTTTGTGCTGCACGAGCAAAAAACATTCCCATTAGTGGGCCATTATTGCAAGAAAAGGCGTTGGAAGCAAAGGGGACTCTGAAAGCCTTGCAAAGTTAAACGATTTAAATATTCATATTGAGAAACATGTTTTCAATGCAAAAAAGAAATGTCAAACTCTGTTAACTGATTACTTTAGTTAATAAAATTAATTTTCTAATCCGTTGTCTTACTTAAAATAATGACAAAATTAATACTGTAATTAATTTTATTATTTTAACTAAGACTAATGGATTAGCATTCATTTAAAAAGGAAAATAGTAAACAGTTTGCAATTGTTCATATTTTCTCATAGGGCAATGTTAATTGTAGAAATTTAAGATTGTACGTAATTTTTCACAAAATGACATGCTATAAGCTAAAAATTGAAAAAAAGAAAGTCCTCCCCAATAGCGGACACCTCCCAATAACGGACGAAACTTCCAGTCCTGTGACTGTCCGCTATTCGGAGGTTTCACTGTATTAACCATTGTTAGTTTAATTGTTGTTCAAAGATGATAAATATCTGAATAAAACTGAAATATTCATCGTTGTTACTCTTAATTTTATTACAATAATATGTCGAAATACAGAACTCTGAAATAAAAGCTTGTTGTTTGTTCGAATAACAGATCGAATGGAGTTTGTAATACCGCATTCGACAACAGATCTGAGATTAGATCGTTATGATAAAATGTTAATATCTTAACTGTTGTCTTCCTGGTAATTCAGACGGCTCTTTGATAAAATTCTCACGACAAACTTTTGAGATACCGTATCAGATTTACTTATATAATTAAGCACTTCCCATCAGCAGTAAATCCTTTTATAATATTACAGATTTTTTTAGCTAAAATAGAAGAATAACAGAGCTGGTGGTATATCAATTTTAAATAAGTCATTGATGTGTCATAATATTTTACTTGAAAGTTGAGAGGATTCACAGTTAACACTAGGTTCAACCACACTGTGTAGAAATAATTAAATAAACCTATTCACCTTTCAACCTATTCACCTTTCTATATTAAGTTCCTCAATTATATTATAGCACAAATATTTTAAGTAATATCCACTATTTACTTAAATGTCTATTCACTTGGATAACAGCTTGCTATTAAATTAATCTTGAATATCACTTTCAAACTATATTACAGCAACAAAGTCTACATAAAAAAGTTCTTTCATGGAATTCTTCTAATCGCGCATAGAAAGTCTGATAGTGATTTATCTTTAATCTAAGATTCATAGTTTATTGTCTGTGTATTCAACTGTTCTTCGATGACTCGATGGTGATTAATTCTTCATGATTTCAATTCTTCAATGAATTCAATCTTATCAATAATAATTCTTTTATATTGCAGGTTTATGTTATTTTTACTACTAATTCTTTCGATTAGAAAAACAACACTCTTACGTTGTGGAACTTTTCCAACATTTTAAAAAATAACCAACACACAAAAAAAGATGATTAAAATTTTATGAAAATTAAAAATAACTTTACATCCTGTGGAGCCTTTCGAGCTCCTACGCGGAAACTCCTCTTCAACAAACTATTTTCGTGGAAGGTTCACATTATATACATTTTTGAGAGTAAGAATAACCAATAAAATTAATTTAAAATTTTGATTGTTTAAGAATCCAATGTCATGAACAATCGTTATTGGAATTAAGTCAAATAAATTTTCTGATTCCCGGTTTGCATCATACGTCATCATCGGAAACTGGGTCACGTGTGGAAGGATTCAACCAATAGGAACAGCTCTCTCTTCGTCACTGTAGTTCTTTTCTTAGTTCTTCAATTTGATTGAGAATTATTTTTTTTTCTTTTTGGATGAGTAATTCTGAAACCCATAATTATTAATTATTAATATATTTTTAAATACAACTATTAGGAACAGTAGTATTATAAGATTTTAATAAAAGTATAAAATAAGACTGAATAACCTCTCTAATGTCCTTATTTTTATTATTACCCAAAACTAAAAATTCATCAAAAGCATCTAAATGCCCAGTTTTATAATCATGCTGCGAAACGTTAGAACCTGTTTTAATGCAGCTTTTATGATTTCTAAATCGTTTCTGTAAACTATGCCCACTGTTACCGATATAAATCATGTTTTTTTGCATGGAATTAAGTAAAAAGAGCCTCTTTTATTTATGTCCAACCTTAATATCAGTATTTGGAAAAACTTTTTTTAATCGGTTAGATAAGGTAGGATGGTAAGGAAAGGGTGTCCATATCATTTTTTCATTTTTGTTATTGTTATCAGGAGAATTGTAAATATCATTTAATACAGTTTTCATGGATCGTTTAACAAGTCATTGGGAACCCACATTCAAGAAACTTTTTTTTATTTTTTTGTGAATGCTTAGCAAAAAGCGCTGCTCTGCTGAAAAAAAATTGAAAAAGCATTTTCTGATCTTCGTAACTATGAAATTCTTTTTACAAAGTGAGGAGTGGCTGATGTGAAGGGCGTAATTTTATTATTAGCACAGGGTTTTTCATATGGTTCTGTAATTATTGTGATGATGATCAGAGATTAAAACATCAAAAATTGAAATCTGGATTTACAAAAATAATTATCAAACTAAATTGTATTTGCTTATCCAATGAGTTGAATTGATTTAAAATAACATTTTCAGAGTTTTCTATGAATGTATCATCCACATACCTACGAAAGAAGTACACCGAATTTTGGAATAAAAATAAGTTTTCTAGGAATTGCATAGGGACTTCCGCTAATATTGCAGTCTAGGTAGACCCTGAACATACTTTCGTGTTGGATTACGAGTTGAGTGCTCATTTGCTATAAAATGTTGATTGGAAAATAAAAATGAAATTAAACTTAATAAGGGTTTTTCAGATATTTCCAGCCTATTATGTAAATATTCATCTAACGCCTTCATTACCAACTCAAAGGTTACCGAAGTAAACAAATCAATAACCTTAAGTTCTTTTAAATCTTTGCAGAAACCATCACTGTTTTTGATATAACCAATAGAACCGTATTTTAAATGATTTAACTTATCCGCTAGAAAGTTGGATACATTGAAAAATAGAATTGCGACAATTAATGATAGGTCTGGTGGAACTGATTATTTTCATTCCTGGATTTATGAATCTTAGACAACACTTAGATTGATGGTTATCTAAAATAATTCTGAATAAATCCTTTTCAATGATATTACTATCCAAGTTTAACTTACCTGTTTCCCTTAATATTTTTCTTATTTATTTCTTGGGCTTTTTCTAGATCGTAATCTTTTACATTGTAATATTCAATTATAGTTATGATTATTAATCATATCATAATACACTAGGCCATCCCCCGTGTACATGCGCTTGTTTTTCTATATCACATGGAATTTGGTTAAATAAGAATATTTAAAATATTGCAACGTTTCGGCAATTATAGTTCTAATTGTCATTTTTTGAATTACAAATAAATAGATGGATCGGAAATAAACAATCTTGAGATTCAAAAAAAAAAAAGTTTAAAACATTCATTAGTTAATGGGGGTTATGGGAAGGAAACATCAGTCATAAAACAATAGAAAGTTAGTAGTAGTCCCCTAATGGATAAGACGTCTGATTTCGGTTCAGAAGGTTGCAGGTTCGATTCCCATCGCGGACGTTTCATTGTAAAAATTATTTCTATTTTTCCATTCTCAAAGGAAATTACGCCGGACAGACAGACAGAGAAATAGGAGATTTTAGTAATATAGATTACTGTATGTAGCACTACTGTATTGTTGCCCTTATCTCATTGTAATATAATAATATTCCTGTTGTTGTTCAATTTTTTGTAAGCCTCCATTTCTAAAGGTGACTTGTTGCAATTAGCAACTGCCATTCTCCTTTGATGAGCCAATGAATCAACCTGTCTGCGAATGTTATTCTGTTTTAATGTATCTATATGTCGCTTTTAAATTTACGCTTTAGCACAAAATTAAAGCCACTTGTTATATTCATGCGGATATAAAAGTGTGGAAGCTAATTATAATACAAATTTTCTGTGTCTTTGAGATCCAGCGTGACGAAACGAACTTCAATAGTAATTTTTCTTGAATGGGTAATATTCAGAATGCTTTAGCTTTTAAGATTATAGTAGGCTTTAGGCTTAATTTTTATCGATGTAAAAACCGTCTCTAGATAGCAGGACACAAAAGACACTTCGTGTTGTTTGTTGACTTCGTTATGCAATAGATAAATGGCAAATAAACAGATGGGGAAACGTGTTTGTATAGAAACAAAGCAGTTATTTTATCTTCTGCAGTAAATTACAGGTAAACGACAGATTATCGTTTGCGTAATGACAGAGCCGCGCTTCTATGACAAGTTTTTCTAATTCCCTGGTGGAGTAAATAATAGTTTGGATGAAACCTCTTAACATAATTGAAATTTTATTCTCTGTTTGGCAAAACGCATTACGATTCGATAAAATAACAGTACAATTACGAACTGAATGAATTGACAAATCAACGGACAGAATAAGGAAAGTGAACAACGCTTTTACTGTGGTTTGTTTAACAAACACTTAATTTACGTCAAACAGTTATGAATTGTAACAAGAAAAAAAGCATAAAAACGCGCACAATTAAAGGTTCACTAAGAGCTATTTTTGGATTTTTCGTACCGGGAAACCAAGGCAGACTGTATCGAGATTCCAATCTCTTTGTCAGTTGGGTTCGCCCAGAACTCAGTTAATTAGCTTCTAAACAGTGGAACCAGAAGAAACATAAACAAAGGACAAATAAACAAAACAATGACCTCTAAGTTTAAAAAATATCAAAATATAAATTAAGAATAAAAAGGCAATAAGTTAATCCCCGCTGGCTCAAGGTTTTGGAATGTAAAGAATTAACTTGTAAAGGAAACATACACGTAATAGTGATATTTAACGTGCGTTATGGATATATAACAAGAAAAAAAAATAGCTTAAAAACGCACAAGTGCGTTTTATGCTTTTTTTCTTGTTGTATATCCTTATTTTTTGATAATTCGTAAGGTAACTGAGCCACGGGAATTATTCCATGAAAATATTCTCATGAAAGCTAAGAAATGAAAAGCATTTAATCTTTAAAATTCAAGGCACACACTAACTATTAGAATTTTTATTATTTTTAGGCGCCTTGCTTAAAATTACGAAACTTCCTAACAATTTTGCATCCTTCTACCCTTTTTAAAATATCTTTCTTCTTCTTTCATCAGCAACATCTCGGCTGCTAATGGATTCATAGAAATTAAAATCGTTGAAATATAAAGAGCAAAAAAACAAGAAATGGCAATCTGGAGCAGGAAAGTCTTTTTCACACTAATGTCCGACGCTAGTAAGTTTCTCAAACCTTCTTAGTTTTTTTTCTGCAATAAATATCAGAATGTTTTAGCTTGAAATTTGAACAGCTTCGATAAAAACCCCGTGCTTCACATTATTCATAATTTTAACTGACCCAATGGAAAGGAAGTCCACATCTAATGTGTGTGGTATGTTAATATTTTTAAACCGATTTTATAAGGTTCCATTCAACACACACCAAAAAAAAGCATTGACGAATTTAGTCTCCAATTTTAATATTTATTTCCGAATGAATAAAGGTTTTTACACGCAGTAAGTTGCATAGAATAATAACATTTATCTTCTATCACTTCTAAATTGTTTTTGATGAAATTGGCGTTCCATCTTCCCTATTGGGCACTTAATAATATTTCATTCGTTCTTCGTTGGTTTTAAAAAATTATAAAAAAAATAAAATTTAACGTGGTAGATATGAGATCTTCATAGATTACACGTTACTTGGAGAAAGTGTTTTCGTGTTTGAAAATAAAATAATAAATAATAAAAAAGAAATTCTTTTAATCCAACAGAACTCTGTATTTTTCACTAATATTTAATGATAATAAAAATCGAATACAAGTCATTCTATTTACCTTGCGCATCTTTGATGGCCGTGTTTGATAAACCTTTGTATAGAACTCGTGAGTTTATTCTCGTTGATGATCTGATAACAATGGTTATTGATTGAATGACAGTTTTCTTTCCTAATCCTAATATCGATCAGTCACTCGAGCAGAATAAGAAAGAAAATAACATCAAATTGTAAATTAAAATCTTCCATTTTTTTCTAGTTTTGGAAGTGTAATAATTCGGTTAACGTTATGTTTTACAATTTTTACATTAAAAATTATTATTGTAATTATTATAAATAATATTTAATAGCTAAAGTAAGATCTCGCTGTAGGAACGAATTGGAGGTTTACTCGAAGAAAACAAAAGAAAGACTTAGGCCTAACGTCTTCCATTTCCAGAATCCCATAAATATCCCTCAATATAAGGAAAAGAGCAAAATTTATAGATTTAAATATATCTTTGTAAAACGTAGATAGTCTATTATTTTCTCTTTTGTAATAAACACGAAAATGCTTTTATTAGCGTAGTGAAAATTTAGACTTGTTTAACTTATTTCAAAATTTTTCTTACCAAATTTCCATTGCCAACATAACTTCTGAAGGTTGTAATTTATTGTAATACTTGTTGAACAGGACACGATTAAAGAAACCCCGAAAATTTACAGCATTTTAAGGAATGAAATCTTTATTAGTAATATAAAGAAAACAGGGTGAATTTACAGAAGTATTTGAGATTTCGATATTTTTTTTTCCCAATTTTTCGATCCCTTGGAATGCAATTGTAGATCTTCTGATTGCACCAGGTTAATGGCTCTTCTGTATACTACCACCAAATTTCAGATTCCGTGGCGAAAAATGCCAAATGATATGTAACGTTAGCCTTTCACTTTTTCATCTTTTTCTAATCCTTACGGATAATATTTCCTGGTTGTCTACATTATGTAAGCCTGTGGCCCAGAATATATTTTGTAATTATTTCTCTGCTTTCTATTTTAAATGTTAGGACACTACTATGACTAAGTCTGAATTAATAGGAAGTTTAATATACAGTCGGACCTCTATTTAACGAAGTCGCTAAATCCCGAAAAAAAGTTCGTTATATGGAAAATTCGTTAAATAGAGATTTACATTTTAAAATTACTTTAAACTACATAAAACAGATTTAAACATAAACAATAATTATTATTAAAAAAAGTAATAATTTTAATGACGTAAAGCATACATTACCACATGCGTACTTAAATTTTACTAATAAAGTCTGTTAATTTTGTCTGAGTTTTTTTTTCTTTTTTTCTTATTTAAGTGTTTTCGCTCAAGCTCAAAGTACGTCTCGCATCTTTGCAATACACGAAAAACCTTTCAGTATTTTCTTCAAATTGTAATCCGCATCGGATTGTTTCAAATGATTTTAGCATTTCATCATATGAAGGTTTTTTTTATTTCTGCATCATGATCATTTTCATTTTCATCATCTTCATCGCAATTCACAGCTGTATTGTTTTTATTTTTCACACTGTCCGAAATATCCGATTCAGTTAGTGTTTCCGAGGTCTCAACTTCAAAATCAAGTGAAAGATAATCATCAATCAGCACATCATCGTTAATTTCTTCTTTTTTCCTCAGCTGTATCCTCGAAAAAGTTCGTTAAATAGAAAATGCACTTCGCTATTTGGAGGTTATTTTACGAAGAAATTAGCAAAATGTTCTTGGTTCAAAGAAAAGTTCGCAAAATAGAGAAATTCGCAAAATAGAGGTTCGTTAAATAGAGGTTCGTTAAATAGAGGTCCGACTGTAAATTTAAAATGCAGTCATAAGAAAAGAAAAACTATTCTCTACTGAATCTTTTCTGAAATGAACTGACGAGTTTTTTTATTTTAATAACTATTTCAGCTGTTACATGGTTCATTAGATTTACTTTGTGCAGTTGTGACCTGGGTAAGCGTCCACAAGATTGAATATGCATTGTTGCCCTTGAATTGAATAAATACATCGATGTACGTCCTATCTTATGTTCAAAGTTCGTATCGGTTATCTATCATATATGTCCCAAAAAAAAGTTTAAAAAGTTTTAAAAACCAAGCGGGGGTTCAATGAATTTTTTATTCAAATTTTAATCAATAATTTTTCATTCATTTTTAACGTGCAGATAATAACTTGATAATTTTAATCAGTTTTGTTGAAGCTAATACTGTTTAGCACAGGATTACATTTTCAGCACCTGTTTTCGTAAGTACACGTACACTTTTGAAACTATTATCTGTACAGAATTGTATTATTACTTAGTTGCAATATTTTGACATGTTACGAAGTGTAGTGTATTTACAGGGGGTTTACTGAGATATGTACAATAATATTGAACCTCTCCCCTATAAGCTGTCACAGTGACAATTTCGTGCCAAATTTCAATTATCTCGGAAAGTATTCGGAACAGGACACTTGTTCATAGGACATTTTTTGCTTAAAATAACCGATGCTATCACCTCCCAAAATATTGACCTTTCCTCCTGGGATAGCTTTAATGAAATATACTAACAGAAATACTCGTTCTTCGTACGGGTTACAAAAAAAAAAAAATTAAAAAAATGCCCTGATGTGGATGAGAAAGATATTGAAATTGTGAAATCACTTCGAAACTTTCCTAATTGGTACAAAAATCACGTGAATTTCGTAACTCGAGATCTCTAGATATGAAATTAATATCGAAATAGGAGAATACAACATTTCACACCCCTATCACATCAAACCTTTCCAGGTTGATAAAAAAAAAATCCCGTGATCAATAGAAATCAATGGTATATTCTTATTGTGCAACCCGAAAACTCTGTAGAAGATAATGTTTGCCAATCGTCTCCCCCCCCCCCGTTTACACTCTTTAGGGGTCGATATCGAAAATTCGATTATATAACATCTTTTCAAATTTGATAGATAATACTCATGTAAAATTTCGTGTTTCCACCTCAAGCGGTTTTGGAGATATGCATACCCTTCAAGAAACGTTGCCCCTCCAGTTTACTTTTCGATTTTGACAAAGAACAGTCATGTCAAATTTCGTGTTTCCAATTAAAGCGCTTTTTTGAAATTAATACCGAGATAGGAGAATATAAGACTTCCCACCTCTTTCTGCTCTTCTCCACACCCCTATCACTTCAAACCTTCCCGAGTTCGTAAATAATCACGTGATCATTACAAATCTATCTCCCCCGAAAACCTGGTCGACGTATTCAACAATGTTTGTTCACCCCACTCACCGTGAACATCCCTTTGGACGCTATATCGAAAAAACATCTTTACAAATTTGACAAACACTCGTGGTAGACGTTCAATAAACAATAATTTTACCTACTACTTATATATTTCCTTGTAAATTTTTAATAGCAATTGTTTGAATTATTATGGTAGCTTGATTTCTATATATTATCATCTACCGATAGGAATTAGGAAAAGACACCAGAAAAGAGAAAGTTAGCTGTATATATAAAGTATAATGTGTTCTTCTTATTCTTGCCTTAACACAAAGTATACATTCCTAAGAATTTAACCAGACGGGCGGATGGACAAACTTGCGAAAGAAGAGGAAAAAAAGTTATCCCCGAGATTTTTAAAAAGATAAACCTTTCCTTCAAAGGCGCATAGTTTTGGAGATGTAGACAGCTGGGATTTCGCTTACTGATTGTGTATTAATTTTACATTTATGTATATAAATTGTGTTTTTGTATTTATGATTTATAACAAACGGGAGAGATTTCATAAGGATCCAAAAGAGCCAGGGCAGTAAAATTTGGGAAAAATTGATTACCAGAAGGGAGAGGGAGTCAGTTGATTCCTCAGCACCGGGGCCCGGCCGACAAAGGGGCCCGGGCTGAGGTCTTGACCGAAATTTTTTTTTTTTAGGAATTAGCCTATTATTTCTAGACTTTTTTAATAATGAACATTTCATTTACACTATCTTTTCTGCTTTAACCGTCTGCATAGAGCTATTCAGCATTACAATGTTTGCATAAAGCAAATTTTTTCTAAACTTTTTCTATACTTCGTTCTAAAGCTGGAAAAGTAAATGTTGGCGTTGTCACGGTTTTCCTTCCTTTTATCGAATTTGGCCAACTAGGGACCACGTAACTAGCTCAACCTGACAACGTCAGGGCGAGGCTAGTGAAATTCAAGAAAGGGGGGACGAGAATTATATCCCGTCCAGGATAACCCTGAGATAGTAAGTCCCAGGTGGGAAACGGACGAAACACAGAAGAAGAAAGAAACAGCCATGCCACCACCGGGATTCGAACCCGGGTACTGGCGCATCGGCCACAACGGCAGCCCGCCGGCTAAACCGCACGGCCACGCCAGCACGGCTGTCACGGTTTTATTTTAACTTTTATTTTTTTTTCTTTCGTGACGAGTTTGTTGCCCTCGGCCCATAATTTAACTTATTTTTTTTTTTTTGTCCCCTCTTACCCTTTTTTTCATCTGTAAATACTTTTTTATTTTAAAAGAAATCATTATTAGTATTCATAAATCCGATTATTTTATATTTTAATTTTCATGTTATCACCCGTATTACTGAAGTTTCGATTTTCGTCTATTATGTTCTCGTGAGAATTTTATTTATTCTTATTCTCATAAATTCAGTCGTTTGCTGTTTTCCACGGCGGTCAACATGTCAATTCTATGTCGTACGTCACTAATTAGAATCATACCCCATATTTAATGATTGGCTATTTTCTGTTAATTTGGGACGTCACGGCAACGATCCTTTGAAATAACAGAGTTCTTCATTACTTAATAAGATAAGAATGAATAGTTCGGCAATGTAAGAAGGATTAGCGATGACCATAGAGTACTGCAGGACACAAGCCATAGATAAACGGTGTCGGACGTTCCTGATTTAAACGCAGCATTCGCGTGTCTTAGTCATATCAACGCCCGCGAACCTTCCAGTATACATGCGTGGATACGTGGCGGCATGCGAAGACAGTGTCAACGGTTGTGTGAACCAGCGAAAAATCAAAGAAAAGAATTAATGCTTCGTTTCCCTGCTCAAGTAGTATTCCGATTCCATAGAAACGCGTATGGTGCACCAAAACTTCTTTAAATACCCTTTCTTACTTATATTTATCGTGAGCCTAAGAAAATTACTGCCCGAAAAAACTAAGGACTTGGGTTTTGCTAGCTCAATCTCAAATGACTAATTAAACTTACCTCAGAAAATAACCTACTTAAGTATGTCAAATTGATCGAAACGAAAATTGACTTTTTTTTGGTTTGTTTTAAAAAACAATCATTTTCAAATTATATGTATAAGCGTGTACTAGTTTCAATCAGCTGAGAAAATCACAACAACTTTCCAGTAGTTTGTAACTGCTTGAATTCCTGTATTTTATAGAATTAGGAAAGCTAAAACAATTACTTCAATCCATAATTTTTCATAAAAACTGGCCAGTAAAATGGAGGTGTATTCTCGAGTGGAAGTCTCCGAAAGGTAATGTAATTTCCTGATAAATTCAGGGTGGTCCTAAAGTTAGCCTTTCCGGGAGAACATATTCTTTGCTACACCATGCGAAATGTTTTGCAGGGGAGCCCACTCATTGATCTGGGGGTGCTATTTTTGTTTGTTTCGATTTTAATCAGTGTTATGCAGTATTTACAATAAAGTAAAAGCTAACAAGATATAGAAAAAGCAAAGATCTACAGTGGGTGGCCATCACATTAGGACCAGTGGTTTTTTTTTCTGCAATTATTGAATTTGGATATTTTTTCACTAAAGTCTGATAGCAAAAGTGAATTTCAAAGCTTATATTTCATTACTTAGTTTGATTTTTATTTTATTTTAATTAAATAATAATCAAATTTCACACATTTCTTAATTTTTTTTTACAATAAAAAATAATAGTCGGACCTCTATTTAACGAAGTCGCTAAATCCCGAAAAAAAGTTCGTTATATGGAAAATTCGTTAAATAGTCACTTTTTAAAATTACTTATTAATTATTATTAATTATTATTAAACTACATAAAGCAGATTTAAAATACATAAACAATAAATATTATTAAAAAAAATAATTTTAATGACATACAGTATACATTACCACCTGCATACTTAAATTTTACTAATAAAGTCTGTTAATTTTGTCTGAGTTTTTTTTGTTTTGTTTTTTTTGAAAAAGTGTTTCGCTGATAATACGTCTCGCATCACCAAAAACCCTTTCAGGCGTATTTTTCTTCAAACTGTAATCGGCGTCGGTTTGTTACAAATGATTTTAGCATTTCATCATACGAAGGTTTTTTGATTTCTTCATCATGATCATTCCCATTTTCATCATCTTCATCGCAATTCATAGCTGTATTGTTTTTATTTTTCACACTGTCCAAAATATCCGATTCAGTTAGTGTTTCCGAGGTCTCAACTTCAAAATCAAGTGAAAGATAATCATCAATCAGCACATCATCGTTAATTTCTTCTTTTTCCCTCAGCTGTATCCTCGAAAAAGTTCGTTAAATAGAAAATGCACTTCGTTATTTAGAGGTTATTTTACGAAGAAATTAGCAAAATGTTCTTGATTCCAAAGAAAAGTTCGCAAAATAGAGAAATTCGCAAAATAGAGGTTCGTTAAATAGAGGTCCGACTGTAATAAATAATTATTAATAATAATAATAAAAAACAACACACACTTTAAGAAAACACGTGTGCCAGCAATGACTTCAAAAGTCCCTGCACTGGTAGTTTGACTTTGACAGCTGACAGTGGGCAACCAGTGTTGCCTACTAACAATTTTATGTGAAAACTTTACTAAGAAACATCATATAATAAGAAATAATAGCACATTTAACGATTAATATGCGAAATTTAAATATAAACATTTGCGAAAATATTGTGTGGTCCTAATGTGATTGCCACCCACTGTAAATGTTACCTGTAAATGTTCACCCACGGTAAATTAATTAATTAATTAATTCAACTACTGTAGTTGTAAATGTTTATACTACGTACGTTAGTTTACAAGCGTTATTCCTATTTTTGTTTTTTCTCTATCTTGTTAGTTTTTATTTTATTGTAAATAATTACCCAAATACTGCATAACACCGAATAAAATTGAAACAAACAAAAATAACCCCAGATCAATCTGTGGGCTCGCCTACAAAACATTTCGCATGGTGTATATGTTCTCTCGGAAAGGCTCACTTTAGGACCACCTAGCGCCGTAATGGGGCGTTTCCGGACAGTGGATTCATTAGGAATATATTGATGTTTAGCCAAGCCCCTACACGTGGTTTGAAAATTACACACGAATTTTGCAACACCGTATAAAAGATATGTAAGAAACACTTTTGAATAGTCAACAGTAATATAAAAGTTTGTTTAATTTTGGCTTTGTGTGTATTTTCTATTTATTTCTATAGTTAAAGATTTAATTTCACTAGTACTAGTGTACATTTTTGTTGTACGTTCAGGCATTACTGTAATGGGCCCCAGCATTTTTCATTCTACTTTTAGGATAGGCGTTAGGAGGAAATGTTGAGTTTAAGTTTCAGGTTTTGTATCACTGATGTACATTCCGTGACAAAATTGGTAGCGGTTTTGTTTAGAAATTCTCGTTTATTCCTTTTTAGCGGTCCCATGTTACAGTTAACATAGGGAACCACTCTTGCTTTTGTGCTGTCTGTATGTCACAACATACAATTAAAACGGGCAAACGGTTAGAGATATTAGAATGAAACCTTCACCATTGTGTTCAGCCAGAAGTAGGTGACATTGTAAAAAAAATCAGACCTGTAGGACCCCTCCCTGACCCCCAAAATTAACGTTTTCCATAGCAATAATAATAACAATTAACACAGTAATAATACTGATGCTTCATACATAACAATTGTAACAATTGACGTCATTGTTCATATTTACAAACGTATTGCTTAATAAATTCTTAAACATATCCAAATGGTGCACTAAGCATTGTATTAGCGGACCGCATCAGTAGAAAACCAATTGTACGTCATGAAGGGTACCGTCATTATGGATCATAACACTGAGCCAAATGTTAATGCAACATTCGTTGACAACCACAAGTTATGGCAAGATCGGTTGGGTCATGTTTCAGATAACAAGATGAAGATTATTGTCAAGACGATTTGCTAAGAGGCCGAAATTGTTTCAATTTTACTTATTTGGTGTCTATTATTTGAATATTATTAAAGTCTAATGCTCAGCTATTACTTTCACTAAGATTGTGTTTGATCATTTAATTTTTAAAGACCAGCGACCCTAGTTTACAGTTTGCCTGTAAAACATAAAGGAACGGTCTTGCATTTATATGCTCTTGCTTTTAATTATTTTTGTTTCTACAATTGTGCCTATTATGGGACCGCTTTGATTTTGACACTGTCTAAAAGCACTAATTACCTTTTTTTTTTTTTTTTTTTAATTGTTCACAATTATTTTATTCGTGACAGTATTAGGTTAATTTAAAATTAAGGGAATAACTGTGGTGCCATTTTTAAACTGTAGAAGTATGAAATCGTGCGGTATTTTCGAGGTATTTTGACTAAGAATTTATGATTTTGTTCATAACATGGGAGGGGGGGGGCGTTATTGCACTTGATCCCGGGCCCTGGATTTGGGGGGGGGGGGGGGGCTGATTGCCAGTAATAGATGTGTATATTACTAGCAAAATGCCCGTTCTTCATATGGGTTATAACGATGTGGATGAGAAAGAAATTGAAATTGTAAGATCACTTTGTAATGGCAGAGGAAAGCAGACCTCTTAACTGAGGTGTATTTCCTCTTAACTGAAGTGTATTTCTAGTTGCTGCCGTATACTTCATGGTCATCCTCCCCTCCCCTCCATAAACAAGTTTAAACAAACTTTTTAATTGTCTACACTATGGGACCTATCCACATGCCAAATTTCAAGTTTGTAGCGTGTTGGGAAGTATGTTAAGCATTTCTAACAGACACACACACACACACATCCACATATTTCCGCTTTGTTATAGATATGTAAATAAGAAATTGTTACTAATTGTAGAGAAATATAAGATAAAAACAAGGTAGTGACAGCGTTTAGTAAACCAATCACAATGCTTCGCAACGGCTTCTGATAAGTGTAAGAAAATATAATAATGCTATCTCAAACTTCAACCATAACAGCTTCCAAAACTTGTTGAATTTATGTTGAATTATTGCTTTAATTTCCTTATTATTATAAATGTGATTCCTGCAATGCAAAAGGCGCAATTGTTGCGATTATTGTGATTGTTGTGGTTGCTGCTGAGCTATATTATAAATGTGATTGTTGCAAATGCAAAAGGCGCAATTCTTGCTATTATTGTGATTGTTGCGATTATCGCTGATGATAATTTAATTATATTTTAATGATACTTATCCACAGACGGGCGGACAAAAGTCAGGTTATAAGGCTTCTGATCTTTATCAGAAGCCTAGAATACGACGCATGTTTTTATTTGAATTAAAAATAAAAATCATGGTGTTTCTTTTCCTTCTTGTTTTTTTTTCTTATCAAAAAAAAATACTTTTCCCCCAGAGTTGAATTTACACCGAAAATTCAAAGAAACAGAATCGGCTTCTGCTGCTTCTGTTGTAATAGATTTCGTTGATTACTTGTATTTTGATTGAGGTCCAAAGGTGGCAAAATCAAAATGGCATACAGCACGTTAAAAGCTAAATCTGTTATTGATTAATAGAAGTATTTCTTAATTATTAACTTGTATTTTTGAATTTCCTTAAACTATGTAACAACATTGCATTCACAAGACTACTATTTTATGTTTGAGATATTTGGCATTGTTCTCATTGGATTTCCACTATTAGCTTAAATGTTAGAAATGCAACCATCTCATTTCAGTTGTCA
>JAFIDM010000004.1:8473272-8486837 GCA_023159025.1 Thereuonema tuberculata | reverse complement strand
CTTTTGGTATTATACAGGTGTACGGCTCTATCTATGTCATCAAGCTTGAGTTTGCATTTTCACAATTCTTATCTTCCTTTGGCATGACTGCATTCAGACCAAAATTAAATGTGCCAGTTGTTGCTTCTACTAAAAGAAAATTCCTTATTGATTGTTCTATTCAGCCCTTTCTAGTTTCAAAAGAATTAAGATAATGTCATATTTACCTCTCAGTTTGCCATTTTCTGATCCTCCTATTGCCATTATCAGACCTTTACTGGCATTGTCAAACTTTAACTAAAAATACTAATTATTCTCATTCAATAATAAACACTACAAAACTAAACGTAACCAGATAAATGATCTTGTAGAAATTATGCATTAAATTTAGGATTTAAAGATGCAAAATGCTACAGGATATGATAAAGATAGTGGGGACTACTTTCCAATTAAGAGCAAGCTTAGATCAATGGGAGGTCATAATATCGGTCCTAAAAGTTTATATGAACATTTGCCTTATTCTGAGCGGGTTGCCAAGATACCTATTTAGACATATAGTAGCAAAATTATTGACAGATATTCCATATTGTTGAAACATTTATTGTTCAAGTAATAAATTTCCAGAATTCCATTGTCAACAACAATACACTTTGTATTGAACATGGCTCCTCTGAGCATATTTTGATCTTAAAGGCCAGTTATTGGTTCAAGCAAAATTGATCCATTATATTAGGAAAAGTATCTTTGAGATATTGCATCAAAAATTGGATATGAGGGTCTGTCATGCTGAAAGAATCAGTTTACCCAAAGGAGCAAACTTTTATAACTAGTGCAAGGCCTGAATTGTGCTTGCCTTTTATAGCCCCCCCCCCCCTCCCATTTTATAAAATCTCAGTAAAATCTGCAAAACTATTTTACTACTTAATTTACCACTCAATTCCAAGCCTTACTGTGATAATTAAGTAGACAAAGTTTTTAAACCAAAGTATATATAATTGTTCTTGTTCATGTTAAAGGAAATTACAAATGTTGCATCAATACAGTAGAACTCCAATTATCCGGATTAATTGAGATTGGCATGATCTGGATGATTGGGTCATAAGTGAAAAATCACTCGAGCAACATGTTATTGTGAAACTGCATATAAAAAATGTGCCAAAGTAACAATACACAAAAGTATTTTTTTAAAAGAACAAAAGTAACAAATATATGCCTGTATTTAAAAACAAAAGTATTTTTTAAAGTAGAGTACTGTACATACAATGAAACATTAAAAGGAATCTTCATATTGCAGTACACAACAGAACATTAGTTATGTATGTACTCTAAAAACAAAATATTTATTTAAATGCATCCAAGAAAGTTAATTGCTTTGAGGCCGATAATCTTTTGTATAATTGAAAATTGATCCGGATATTTAGAATTCTACTGTACTAAAAAGGCTTCAGAAGCTTCATTTCAAAGTAGGATAGACCAGAAGATGGGTAAACTTAGTTACAATTTTATTTTATAACTATTACATTTACAAATTCAAATGTCATTTTTAACTTTTCATTTAAAGAAATTTTTATTCAGTGTAATTTAATTTTAATGGTTTTAATTTTTCAAATCATGAATGATAACATTTACAAACTTTATAATTTCTTATAATACATAAATTGAATTTTCTGAGATTTGATTACAATTATTACTGTTTTTGTAGAGTAAATAAATGTTTATAAATAATTCATTAGGGGTGGGATTGGGTCCTATTGTTAAACTGCTTGTCTTAATTAAAAATGTCTGGAGTTAATGGAAGTAAGGAACTGTACACAGGGTCAGTATGTATCAAAAGGTTTTCAATTTCTAAAGGCTTATGACAAGGATGTTGCATTTATCCAAAGGCTTTTAAAATCTATACAGGATGTTTTTAAAGGTACCGATAAACATAATGACAGGTTCTACAAAGACAAATAGGTAAAGAATATCCAATAAATATAGGATCAGAAATGTGTAGTTTTCTAAATTTTGAGAGAATATAGTGGACGGTTTAATGACACAGATGGTGAACAATGTGTTATGTTTTGTTTCAACATACAACCTATATCCATGCTCTGGGTAAATGGTGCTAGGATGTCACTGGTATAAGTTTTCACCAAAGTTTATTGTGAATGAATGTTATTAAAAATATAAAGAAAAAAATTTAAAGAAAAAATTGTGGCATAACTGCTGGCATTATGAGTTTGTATTAGTTTTCTGAAATTGTAGATATGCATGGACTTTGATGTATGGACGGGATCATGGAAATGGAAATGTTCTTGGTATAGCCAGTATTATTTCATTTCCCAGATAGGTGCTTACTTTGCCACACTTGTTTCCTATGTTAGGAATAACAATGATTGTGTAGTTATTGTTGGCAGCTGGCACATGCAGCAGTGAGTTTTTGTTTGTTTTTCTGTCCTGATTCTTGTGAAATGGATGTCATTGGTAAAGTCAATTTTTTCCCCCACAATGATTTGGTTCTATTCTTTCTAAATTGATAAAAGAAACCAAACTTCTACAATGGTTATGGACCCAGACATTCCTGTACTGAAGATAGTTTGACTAAATTTATCGATGCATAGGAAAATGGCTGAAAAGAATTATCAAAAAATTAACTGATTGCAACTATCCAACATGGATTTCGAAATGCAGTCTGTCTTAATGGAAGCATGCTTATGGGAATATATAGAATATATAATACATATGAACCAGAATTAGAAGCTGAAAGATGGCAACATCAATTGGAAGCACAAAAGGCAACTGGAAAATTATGCAGAGATATTTCAGCAAGACAAGCAAAGTATATTCAACAATATCATACTCCAAAGGAAATATGGGACACGTTAGAGGTTTTCACATGCACCTAAAATGGATTTATCTGAAATGTTCAGTTTCAGAAGAAAAAAAAATGGTCCATGAACAAATATTTAGCAATTACGATAAGATTTAGTGAATAAACTCTTTAATTGTGGTGAGAACATTAGAGATAAAGACACTGCTATGACACTCCTTTATGGTCTATTGGGAAACTGGTTGAATGTGGTGAGTGGAATCACCCAGAATTTACAAGCCTTCTCAATAAACAGAAATTGTTAGCTGAGGATCTAGTTCGATAAAATTTAGTGAATAACAGTGACATAGCTCTGGCAATAGAATATAAAAGTGATGTCAAGAATTGTCCGGTCAAATGTTACAATTGTGGTGGTGAAGATCAAATTGTGCAAGTAACTGTTTCAGCAAACAAAGGAATAAGCGAAATCAAAAGACAAAAACCAAACTAAATAAAACTGCATGTAAGAGTAAGCCAGAAAAAAAGAAAAAAAAATGTTAGCTACCTATTACTACGATACAAACTCAGAAGGACAAAGAATAACTGAATTGATTCTGCATTCTGGCGGCACAATCTCACATGATAGGAGAAAATGGAGCTTTGACTCAAATAACACCATGTACCTCTTTCGATGTCGTCAAAATCACAAATGGCACCAAGTTAGTGGTAACAGCAACGGGAAGTAAACATCTGTGTTCTTACAAAAATAAAGAATTTAACCTGAAGAATATTCTTGTAGTATCTGGAGGATACAGCGGTCAAGAAAACCAAAACAATTAACTTGATCTGTTAGAAAATACAGTCGGGACCTTGCGAAAGTGACCTTATAAGCGGGGTGACCTTATAACCGATTCATATGCATTTGTCAATAAATAAGCAATATATAAATACAGTATAACTCTTTGTAAAATTTAATACGTACAAAAATATCAGTTTACTAGGTTATAATTTTTTAAATTAGTAGAAACAATTAAAATTAATGGAATCAGAAAGAAATTATTTTTTAAAAATTTTAATTCAGAATAAACTTGTATAAAAATAGTGCTAGTATGATCAAGCAAAATACTGATGTACAACTGACCTTACTTAAAATAATCCATAATACAGGACTGTCGCGATTTTGGTTTCATCTTTTATACAATGTTTTCTAAGTTTTGTAGTTTCTGAAAATGTTCTTCAGCTCCCTCATGGCTCGTAAAAAAATGTTTTTTTAAAAAAAAAAATTTAATGCTCTGAGCGCTTCTGCTTGTGTCACCGCTTCACTTTTAGTATCCCAGTCGTTATCCTCACTTTCTAATGCACTAAAATCTAAAACATGCGAAACAATTTCGGAAATCGAAGCTTGAGAAGTGGTAGCAATTTCATCATCAATTCTCACATATTCACTTTCCCCTTCTATAGCACAGCTGCGATTTCTGAGATCTTGTATTAACACAGCTAAAGGAATATCGTCTTCATCATCTTCATCTGTTATTTCAGCCACACTATTTGTAGAAAATTGAAAACCAGCATCAAAAGCAATTTGAAATGCATGTGTTTCACACCAAGCTCCAACTTTTATGAATATAAGAAGTTGCATCTAACACAGACACGTGAAAATTTCTGAAATCACAGACAAAAGTGACCTTATATGCGATTATGGTATTTAAGACCTGGCCATATATCCGATAATCCATATCATTGAATTCCTATTGTGCAAGTGACTTCAGAAAAGTGACCTTATATGTGGGTGACCTTATATCGAGGTCCGACTGTATTCATCACCTTAAAACACGAGTATACTGGTGTTTGTAAGGTGATGAATATTTCTAACAGATCGAGTTAATTGTTTTAGTTTTCTTGGAAAAATAATATTGTCCTTTGAATTTTGAGTTGTTTTAGCCTCTAAAAGGTGCTTCAAATTAGTTCCTTGAACCTGAGCAGTATTTTAAAAACACAAATATCTGCTGGCTTGTGAGTATTTCAAAATGCCTCCAAAAAAAAAGGCTCGAGTTTCAATGAATTTTAAATTTAAGGAAATAAATTGTTTTTATTCCAAGATGATTCGAAATTATTTTTTTTTATTATCACTAAAAACTAAAACATTATTATAATTTTTGTTTTGTTAACATTTTGTAAACATTGTTATCAATTTTAATCTTTGACATATTTTCTTCCAAAACTTATGTTGTCAAACTGAGGTTAAACAGTGATATTTTCATGTATATATACTAAGCAACTAATCATTTCAGAGTGAAAAACAATCTAAATTAACTAACGAAAGTATTAATTAGGCTGAACTCGCTAAAAAAAACAAAATAGCACCCAGAGCACCCCATGAACACCGAAAAACCAGCGGTGAACGGGTTAAATGTTTTATACATGTAAACAAAAGAACACTGAAGGAAATGGCCAGACATTGCATAGATTACCAAATAAAATAACTGGAGGAAGAAATTGTGACTCGTATGCTATTGGAAAACAATCAAGAAAAGTTCTTCTATTAAAATAGCTAAACATGGCAGAATGAAAATTTTAGAGTGAGTTCATCTTGATGGCTGTGGTCCTATTAGCTCGACAAGCTAATAATAATGAGGAAATAACTATTTACTTGTAGTGATAGATGATATAGTGTTTATGCTCTGACGACAAAGGATGAAGTAACATCAATCTTTAAAACTTGGCATAAAGAAGTAGAATGATAAACAGGCGAGAAATTAAAGATAATTTACACTGACAATGACGGAGAATTTGTTAATGATCAACTTCAAGACTACTTTGAACATCATGGCATTAAACACAAAAACACTCATTCCCAAAAAAAACGACACCTAAAAGGAGTTGTCTGATTGTAATGAAAGTTCGTATGCAAAGACATTGGGACCGCCCATGCAAATAATTAAACTTTCGTGTCCAATGAATGAATAGCGAGAGCTACAGCACATCGGAACTGCGCACTCAGCAGGTGTATATAAGAAGCGATTCTCAATCTGATGGTCAAACTTTCTGTTGTATTGCGAGTTAGGATACCTTTCAACGACTGAAAAAAATGCCTCACCGCAGGGTTCGAGCTCATTACGTGCAACTGTCAGAGTTTGAAAGAGGTCGTATCATTGATTGAAAGAGGCAGGTTGGGCAAATCGGAGAATTGCTTGTCAAATGGGTCGAAGTGATGCGGCGATTAGAAGATGCTGGCAGGAATGGGTGGACAATAGCAGATTTCAGCGTCATGAAGGTAGCGGTCGACCTAGGGCCACAGCAGAGCGGGAGGAAAGAGTGATTGTCAGATCAGCTGTCATAGCGCCTGAATCATCGTTATCAACCATCAGACATGCGACCTGCACGAGTGTCCACCATGACCATTCACAGACGGCTGAGAGAGCGATATCTATGCTCGTACCGACCGCTACGCCACCTGCCACTCACGTCTGCACACCGTCGGGCCAGATTACAGTGGTGCTTGGCTCGATCCGGTTGGAATGATGCTGACTGGGGACGTATAGTGTTTAGCAGCGAATCCCACTTCCAACTGTGTCCTGACGATCGTCGCAGACGTGTCTGGAGACGCCCAGGGCAGCGTGAAGATCCTGCTTTCACTATTGCACGCCACACAGGCCCTTAACCAGGAGTTATGGTATGGGATGCCATTTCCCTTGACAGCCGGAACCCTTTGGTCGTCATTAGCGGCACACTTACAGCACAGCGGTACGTCGACGACATTCTGAGACCTGTTTTGCTACCCTTCCTTTTACAGTACCCTGGCCTTATTTTTCAGCAAGATAATGCCAGACCACATATGGCACGTGTTGCTATGACCTGTCTTGCAACACTTCCTTGGCCAGCCAGATCTCCAGATCTCTCTCCAATCGAGCATGTCTGGGATATGATGGAAAGGCGACTGCATCCACCAGGGAATGTGGATGACCTAGCCTGACAATTGGAGCAAATTTGGCAAGAAATACTGCAGGAGACCATCAGGGAGCTTTATCACTCTATGCCACGTCGTGTGGCAGCTTGCATTCAGGGTAGAGGTGGGTCAACACCTTATTGAGTTCGTTACTTTGTAACTCTGTAACTCTGAAATAAATCTTTCAATTTGTCTGAAATTTTAATCATTTTCTATTCTGTACATAATCTTCCTCTCCACCAATTTTTGTCTCCATCGGACAACTCCTTCTAGGTGCGTCGTTTTTTTTGTTAATGAGTGTATACCATGACATAGATATTGAAACAAAATGGGTTGTCAAAAGGAGCAAATAGGACGACAATGGATCTAGTGAGGACTTCTCTATCAGATTCTCAGTTACTCCAAAAAGCATGGATTGAACTCAACAGCAGCGGTCCAAATTCATAATTGATGCACCTCGACAGAGCACGAAAAAAAATCACCAATCGCATTATGGATGAATCAAAAACAAAGTGCAAGCCATCTAAGAATCATTGGATGTAAAACTTATGTTAATATTCCTCAACCACAGAAGAAACTCCAGTCTAAAGCCTGGAAAGATTACTTGATTGGCTATGCATTAAAGGGACAGGGTTGAAGAATTTGGATTCCTAAACTTCAGTAGCAGAATGGAGAAACATTCATTTTGTGGAGGATCAATACTATGGTGGAAAGCAACAAAATCTAACATTCTTGTTGAGTGAGGGAAAGCCAGAAGATAATGAACTACCAGAAGATGATGTATCTCCCCCCCCCCACACACACACACACACACACACCGAAGGCAATGAACCATAAACTCCAGCTAGCATGAACCTTGCACACCCCAAGAGGAACAAGATACTCATGACATATCACCTTTACCTGTGAATGTCAGTGAACAACGATTTCTTCTATCTGATGCAATGTATCTTATATCCACTTCAGATTCACCTTCATTGTAAGAAGAAGCAATAAATAAACTGGATGCTGACAAATGGCAAGAATATGATTCTCTGTTAGAAAATAATGTTTGGACTTGAGTGAACTGCCTCCAGATCGAAAACCAGTCGAAAGTAATTGGGTCTACTAATTAAAGTGTGATGAAGATGGAAAAGTAGTTCGACATAAGGCTGGAGTGCTTGAAATAGATTTTACCCAAAATTTTGGAGTAGACTACAATGAAACCTACGTACCAGTATCTAGTGTTGACCCAATACGTTTGTTAACTGCCGTAGCAATGCAATGAAAACGACATATTCATCAGTTTGATGTTAAAACTTTTATTTGAATGGCTTCTGGAAGAGAATATCTTCATGACACAACCAAAAGATTTTCAAGTTGATAAAAAGACTTATCATTTACATAGATCATTATACAGATTAGAACATTTGGAAGATGTTTTAACACTAAAATGACATTTTTGTAAGTAATAGTTTCAAACATTCACAAGTTCATCCTAATATTCACTTCTTAAAAAAAAAACCAAGAATGACACAGCCTACATGTCCACCTATGTAGATGATCTTTGTCATAATAGAGAACTCAAGGGTCTTGGAAGATATAAATTGGCGCAGCTTAGCCGCAGCTGCTTTTGCGCCATAAAACACCAACCAACAACAAGATTTAAAAGTACTATTCAATAAAAACTTCAAGTCCAAGTATTTAGGAGAAATGCATCACTTACTCAGAATAAAATTTGAAAGACTGAAGAATGGACACCTAAAACTTAGTCAGGAAATTTATATTGATAAGCCGTTAGCAACAATTTGGATTTTCAGAAGCACGAAATTGTCGTACATGGTGGAATTAACGGCAATGGTTAAATCTTAATAATTATGATGCAGAATCAAAGGATCTTTACCAAGAAGCAATTGGAGCTTTTATGTATAACAGTTTGCTGATAGTGCACTATCTCAGTACTGTATAAAATTTCATCGGAAACACTGGTGAGCACTACAACAAATATTCCAGTATCTCAAAGGTACAAAAGATAAAGGAATTCTATATCGTCTTTCAATATGGTGTTACAAGATTAACGTGATGCTGATTGGGCTACTAAAGGGACAAAGTTTCTCCGGCTAACCTTAGGAAATTGTCCAATTACTTGGAGAAGTAATAAACAACAGTAGCACTTAGTACTATGGAAGCTCAATATGTTGCACTAGCTACATGCTGACAAGAAATGAAATGGATCTTGGAACTCTTAAAAAGAGTCTGGTGTAAATAATAAATTGGCTACAAAACATTGTGATAATCAAGCAGCTTTACCACATGCAATAAACGTCGTAGACAAAAATCGCACCAGATATATTGCCATTCATCATCATTTTGTGAGAGACCAAAGGCGACATTAATGTAAAGTATGTCAGCACTGAAGACAATTTGGCTGATTTATTTACCAAACCATTGACAGCAGATCATCGTGAAAGACTGAATAATAATTTAAGTTGTAACAATCATCTATTTATTATAAAGGTATGTTAGGAATAACAATGATTGTGTAGTTATTGTTGGCAGCTGGTGCATGCAGCCTTGCATTTTTGTTTGTTTTTCTGTCCTGATTCTTGTAAAATAGATGCCGTAGTAAAGTAGTTTGTTTTTTCACAAAAGATTTCCTCCTATTCTTTCTCAGTTGATAATAGAAATCAAACATTTACGTCATAGATCAACCTCAGAGAAAAGTGCAAATTTGAGCCACAGACAAACAGTGGAAGGCCCAAAAGAGAAAATGAAACTCTTGACATGGTAGCTGCCGATACAGTAGCGAGAACAGAAGAGATTCAATAATTTGGAAGGTACTTCATGAAGAGCTACTGTATCCCTATCTTCAACACGACCAAGAGTTCTCAAAGATTTCCTTTAAGGCTGTAGTTCTGTTATTGGTTTCTTGCTCACCATGTGGATACTATTAACTTTGCATCTGCAATTTTATTCACTGACGAAGCTTTATTTTACCAAAATGGTATTTCACACATTTATGGGTACAGAAAACCCAGATGGAATTTGTCAACTAAAACGTCAACAGAAGTATCTTTATTTTTGATATAATTGATCCCTACTTTCTTAATTAAATGGCAACATGTATCTTGATTTTCTGCAAAGACACCTAACTGATACGTTGGAAGATATTAATCCTGAAAAGAGAAGGCAAGAATAGTCCATGTGCGGCAGAGCTATGGACCATTTTCATAATGAACTCTGTGCTTTCCTCAGTGCTAGATTGGTTGGGATGGTCCTATTACAACAGTTACAACAGGATATACAACAGTTTCAGCTATTTCAGAACATAACAGAAATTGTAAACAAATTTTGTATTTGCATGCCTGTGGTGGTGGATATTTCAAACATTTTGATATCTTGTTATTGGAGACTTGCACACTTATTTCTGTGTGTTATTACCTGTTTGTACACCAGTGTTTCTCAACCTTTTAGTACTTGCGACCTAATTTTCAATCACAATTCTCATCGCCCCCCCCCCCTCCTACAATAATTTTTTTCTAAACTGAAAAGGAGGACGCAAATAAATTGAATCTGTTCAACCAAAAAAAAAACCTCCACACTTACTTTTTTAATAAGATTTTTTCTCGATATACTCGTGCCCCCCTAGGGGGCATGCCCCACAGGTTGAGAATCGCTGTTGTACACTATTGTTTTCTTTCACATACAAGGGCTGTAAATAAAGTGGTGGCAATGTATGCCAGACATGCGCAGGAGATCGGGCATGCACATAGAAGATGGGAACGGTCAGGTGGCGCTGTTGTCGATATGTAATGTGCAGGTGACAGGCATCCAGGTGGGAGTATTGTTGCTGTGTGGCGTTGAAGTGAAGAGTGAAGGAGTACGTGAAGCCTGTGGCGAGAATGCATTACCGTATCGGACGGTTGCACGATGGGTCAAGGTGTTTCGTGCGGGTTGGAATGAGACTGCAGCATATTGTCGCCATTGATGAGACGTGGGCACGAGCCTATGAGCCTGAATTAAAGCGTCATCCAGGTTCGCCACTTCCACAGAAATTTCGACAGGAACCCAGTCGGGTGAAGCTTATGCTGATTGTGGCATATGACTATGAGGGTGTTATTTTTACGCATGGTGTGCCTGAGGGACAAACCGTCACCAGTGAATACTACTGCCGATTTCTGGAGCGACATCTGCGCTTGGCGATGTGGTGCAAACATCCACGTTTCTTGAGAGACGATCGCCCTATCGTGTTGCATGACAAAGCACGTTGCCATGTCGCACACAATGTCCAGCTCTTATTGCAACGGTAGCATTGGGAGGTATTGGAACACCCTATGCACTCACCAGACATGAGTCCTTGTGACTTCGACCTTTTTCCGAAGATGAAGGAACCCCTCCGAGGCCGCTGATTTCCTGACGTGGCATCCGTACTCCGCGCGGGAGAGCGCTCCGTGGCCGTCATCAACAGAGAACGCCTTGCCAATGGTTCCCTACGGCTTCCCGAAATTTGGCAAAAGGTTATAGACTTTGCGGGTGACTATATTGAAGGAATGTCATGCAATTTGTACGTATTAGTTCATTAAATATTGCATTGTATCAATGTTGCCACTACTTTATTTACAAACCTCGTATACAATAAAAATTGGAATTTTTTGTGTATAATGTTGAAAATTTTAGAGATATTAGCACATAGTATCATTACTGTATGCACTGATTGCATACAGTATGAGTGCATTAATACATCATATATTAATACATAGCAGTAGATATGGATACAGTGAAAAGATCAAGTAGGGTTTCTGGAAGAGAAAGAATAACAAATGATAGGTTTTTGATAATGATTAGCTAAGCAGGCATTAAATTGACATCTCAAGAAAAGAAAAAGAGGAAGACACAGAAAATCATAGATTGAAGGTGTTCACAAAGTCATGGTGAAAGAAACTTAACACAAGGTCAAAGTCAAAAGTTGAATTTTGGGAAAATGACATGTGACTATAACACCAATGCATATACAGCGCGTCCCAAAAGTTTATGGACTGCTGTGTTTTTTAAATTTTATAATAGGAAAACGCTTCGCAAGAATTTTTTTAATTTTTAATTATCAAAAATATCAATACAATATTAGTACTGTACACAAATAAAATAACAACATCACAGATTTCGTGAAAAATGAAAAAAATTAAATTTGGGTGTCCCAAAAGTTTATAGACAAGTCCATTTTTCCATGTAATTTTGCACTATTTTTTAAACCAAATTTTTAAACCGTTCTTCATTATCACTTGAAAAACTCGATCAGACATACTTAAAACAAGAGTTTGGAGAATTTCGGGCTTCAAATTAAACCAACTTTGTTCAATTTGCATCTTTAGATCTTGAACTGTTGCAAATTGGCGCCCATTTGCATAAACGTCCCTTGAAAGTATTCCCCAGAGGTTCTCCATGGGGTTCAGGTCAGGACTTAAAGCTGGCCACTCCATAACTTTAACATTGTGGCGTCTAAACCACTGCATAGTGGAGTTAGACACATGAATGGAGCAGTTGTCTTGTTGATATTCCCATTTATTTCCCCCTAGCAACTCCCCAAATGGAAGTAAGTGGGCTTCAAGAGTTCCTTGATAATCATCAGAATATTGTCGACCTTTCAAAAAAGCAATATCAGTTGTTCCGTTGAAGGAGAAGGCTCCCCACACCATTACTGAACCCCCTCCTTGTTGCCTGCTTAAAAAGGACCTGGTTCCTTCCGAAGATCGTGCCAATAGTACTTCCATCCATCGGGGCCATCTAAATTAAACTTTTTTTCGTCACTGAAAACCACACTTAGCCATTCGTCTTTGTAATGCATGTAATTTCTTGCCCACTGAACTCGAGCATCCTTATGGCGTTTTGTAAGCTTTGGCGTGCCTAGCATTTTATGATATTTTAAAAACTTACTTGCTTTTAGCCTTCGGTGGACTGTAGATTTTGATACTGAAGCTGTAATTTCTTTGGCTGTAGATCGTACAGACAAATTTTCGGTCGAAACAGGTCTCACAATTTCTCTTTCTTGCCTCTTTGTTGTCTTTTTTGGTTTTCCAGGACGAGATTTTGGTTCGAAATTGTCACCTTTCGCTAGGATTTGATAAATTCCAGCTTTGCTACGCTTAATTCTTCTAGCAATATCTACAACTCTCATCCCACGAGCTTTTAAACGATGAATTTGTAAAATTTCATTTTTCGTAAATTGCACGTTGGCAGGCATCTTTGCAATCAATCAAAAAAGGAACAACCCACTAGTTTTTATCTCAGGAAGCTATTACGTCACGTGTACAAATAATAGAATATGCAAATTTATATTTTTATTAATAAAAACAGCTCTTAACACCTTTTGTCCATAAACTTTTGGGACAGCATTTTTTCGTTTTTATTTTTTAAAAATAAATTTATGATCTCTCACAGTTGTTTGAGCGTTTTATTATTTGAAATACCCTCTTAGATATTTGCATAAATTATTTCGTCATTCACACTCGCTTATTAATCTCTTAAACTTGAAAAAAAAAGCTGTCTATAAACTTTTGGGACGCGCTGTATAACAAAATGGGCAATTAGAAGATGTATTTGCTATTCTTTAATTACTGAACTCATTTGAAATTAACAGACCAAAATTTCAAAATGAGTATCCAACTTCTTTCTAAAGATCTGATCAGCAATAGTAAGGTAATCTGCAGTGATTACGACAATCATTGATTAACTTGTCTATTTTAGATTTTTTATTTCAATATTTGTTAAACAAACTTACATTTAACTACTAATAGAATAATAATATTCTATTAGTAATTATTAACATTAGAATAGAAAAAAGTAATTTATTGCTGCTAGTTAATTGGTCTTCAA